>PVKZ01002443.1:0-163701 GCA_004027375.1 Macroglossus sobrinus
CCCCTTCCCTCAACCAATCCCCTGCCTACAAGTATCTCTAACCCCTCCCTCTCTGTATATATATATCCCCATTTTGTAATAAAATTTGGAGGCTTGATCAGAGCTTTGTCTTGCCTCCGCTCCTTTCTCTCGCCCGTTTTTCCCAGGTTGGATCCTCCTCGCCGCCCCTACGAATAACTAGGTTCCGCGGGTCGGGACACTAGTGATTCCCTGAGACTTCACCCCACCCAACTTGTGGCTTTTCTATACAAATAGCTCATCTTATCTCATGCTGCAGACTTTCCGAAAATCTCTCAAAGGTTCACAAACCTCAAACAAGTAGCTTCTGGTCTCTTACCTCTTGTTAAGCAGCCCTAAGCTTGGCATCAGTGGCAGCTACCCTTGGCTTGCAGTTTAGCCTCTCCAAAGTATCTCTAAACTCAGCACAAGTGGCAACCACCTGCAGATCATTTTCTAGCTTATACCAAGTGGCCCTAGACAAAGCACAGGCAGCAACTAAACTTGGTCTGCAATAGGCAAGAGGCTCCAGAACCAATATACCCAGCAACCAGCCTCAGATCACACCAGAGAACCACCCAACTACCTCCACAAATGACACACCCAAAGGGCATACTAAGCAGGCACCAGAGCCCTACTAAAGTGAATCCTGCTTCATAGGGTCGGTCCCTAAATAATGACTCCTTCATTCTAGTCATGACCAGTCCTCAAAATCAATAAGCCCTAGGGTAAATTTCTCCTGTTGACATGCAAACAGCAACCAAGGCTCAACTACAATGGGAGGGCACACACAACCTACATAGGGAACATACCTGGAGCACCCAACTCAGGTGGCCAGAGAGACTGTGTCACTGGGCCCCACAGCACACTTACTACATAAGGCCACACTACTAAGACTGAGAGACATAGAAACCCTACCTAATACATAAAAAACAAATACAGGGAGGCAGCCAAAATGTGAAAAGCAAAAAACATGTCCCAATTGAAAGAACAGAACCAAATTCCAAAAAAGCAACTCAACAAAATGTAGACAAGCAATCTATCAGATGCAGAATTCAAAACATTGTTTATAAGGAGACTCGATGAACTTTAAAAGAGTAGATGAACTCAAGAGCTTTAACAGAGATAGAAAACATAAAAATGAAGATAGAAAAAAAAGAACTAGTCAGAATAAAGACTTCAATAGATGAAGAATACATTAGAGAGAGTCAACAATAGTTTAAATGAAGCAGAGGACTGAATCAGTGATTTGGATGATAAAGTAGCTGAAGACACCCATTCAAAATAAAGAAAGAAAGAAACAAACAAACAAAAAAAACAAATAAATAAATAGAATCCAAAGAACAAAATAAATGAACAACCAAAATAGAAAGAAATTTAGAACATTTTGATCATTGCCAAACGGGAGAGCAGTTGGAAGGATGGAAAAAGGGGAAGGAATTAAGTGGTACAAATTGATAATTACATAATAGTCATGGGGATGTAAAGTATAGCACAAGAAATATAGTCAATAATATTGTAATAAGTGTGTATGGTGTCAGATGGGTACTAGATTATTGAAGTGATTATTTTATATGTATATAAGTATATGCCCCAAACTAATATAATACTGTATGCCTCAGGTAGTTGAAAAATTTTAGAAATTATTTAAAAACATTAATTATTAAAATCATGCTTTTCTTTAAGAATTTTTAAATAAATATATAAAAGTGCAAGGTTCAAAATTTTAATTAATAATAACATGGTTAATAATTGGTGATTTGGATAGGACGAGTCTTTATGCTCACTGAAAAAATGCACTATATTAGTTATAAGAAATTATATCTTAATATTGTAAACCTAATTATTCATTTATACTGTAGCAGATAATGTTAGTAATCCCAAGTGCCAATTTGCTTTTTTCTCTTGTATTAAAAAAATTCTAGAATTTCATAAAGACAAATTTTAAAATACATTTAACTAACCAAAAAGTCTCTATTGATGATTAGATATTTAGTAATCATTCATTAATCCAGAATCATTAGGTTATTAAATGAATGAATAATAAAAATACAAAGGAAAAATAATTATTTATTTTATTGTTCTTAGAGCTTTTATTGTGTGTGTTATAAAAATAACTGCCTGGAATGGGCTGGAGGTGGGACTGGGCTAGATCAATTCTGGAAAAACTGTAGAAACCACAGAGTCCCCCGATTTTTACTTACTAAAGAAAGTCCTTAAAACCTCACAATTACATGCTCATAAATCATATTAGAAAGCCAAAAAACTGATCTCCCCACTGCATATATCTTGGAGCTGGTCATCATTTTATGTTGACTACAGTAAGAGAGATCTACCAACTAGTTATTCATTTCCAGGAAATGATGAAAAAAAGTTATTCTTGTCTCTGACATGAAAAATGAAGATGTACTTTCTCCCACAAACTACGTGGTTTCTATACTCCTAATATAGTGAGAATAGTAGGAGTAATTTTTAGATCTCAAGCTAAATCTTTCCTGCAGATAATTCAAGAGTGGTACATCATACTTGATAAGGTTTCTGGTCTTCAACCTTAATTCTGCTTTAACTTCAGAAGACAGTCATGTCTTATGTTAGCCATCCAACTGAATTTCTCTCTCTTTGGTTTGTTATAAGACACATAACACTGTGAATTGAAAATGTTTCCTATATGCTCATGAAAATCATCAGTGCAGAAAAAGTGCCAAGTTTATACCCAAGAAAAGAAATACAAATGTTGTGATAGTTACTGTTCTTGCTTTTGTTTTTTAGGAGAGTCACTTATCTGAAGAGATGCTGTAAACATTAAGATCACTGTCGTTTACTTCTTGTTAGAAAAATCTGCACTCTCAGTCAAAAATATTTTTTAAATACCTTAAAATATTTGAATAATGAGCACAATCTAAAATTAGAGACAGCTCTGTGGTGCAGATGACATGAGATAGCTCTAGAAAAAATGGATAGAACTATGACATGTGGAGATCTAGAAAAAGAATATTCTGGGCTAAGAAACTGCCATGAAAAATAAAATGTGTTCAGAAAATGCCAAGCATACCAGTATAGAAAGAATGTAGGGCCTTTAAGGTGAAAGAAAGAAGATTCGATAGATAGATAGATAGATAGATAGATAGATAGATAGATAGATAGATAGATAGATAGATAGATAGATGATAGATCGATCGATCGATCTATATCTATATAGATCTATTTGACTTTAAAAGTGTACTGAGACCTGACTCTAGAGAGTTCTGAATTCCAGGTTAAGTGTTTGGACTTTGTTCAATAAATAATAAGGCAAGGTCACGAGGATGAGGAGCACAGCATAGGAAATGCAGTCAATAGTAACGTAGTGGTTATGTGGAGAGCCAGGGAGTTGATAGAATAATTAAGGGGATCATTTCATAAACTATATAAATGTCTAACCAGTGTACTGCATACTTGAAACTAATAACAAAATAAAACAAAATGCTTAAAAAATGATGAAATAAGGTTTCTCAAAGGGATAATATATTTAAAGGAGCAAATACCTAAATAGATTTTAAATAACATTTTATAAGAATCCAAGTAAAGGCTTATAGATTGATGAATGGGCATATATCCAATCAAGTGACTTTTCCTAGAAGCAGTATTAATAAAATAAATACCCAACATTTTTTTCAAATGTTCTGCACAAATTTTTATGTAAAATTGTTTTTTTGTCTTTACTAAAATATAACAGATACTCAGTTGCTTGTATTTACATTGTACAATTCAATGAGTATTTTTAAAAATATAGTTGGTATACAATAATATACCAGTTTCAGTTGTACAGCATAGTGATCAGAGATCCACATAACTCACAAAGTGATCATTCCACTAAATCTAGTATCCCTCTTCCTCCTAGCATATCTATTACAACACTATTAACCATCTTCCCCATGCTACACTCTACATGTTCATGGTTATTCTGCAACTATCCATTTGTATCTCTTAATCCCTTCTCCTTTCTTTATGTCCTCCTCATACCCCTCCCATCTAGTATCCCTCTAAATAGTCCCTGTTTCTATGAGTTTATTTTGCTTTTGTTGTTTTTTATTTTGTTCTTTAGATTTCACATGTATGTGAAATAATGCAATATTTACCTTTCTCTATCTAACTCAATTCATCCAGCACAATATCCTCTAGGTCCATCACAGCAATATCTTTTTCAAACTTCTTCCTTTTAGTCTGTGTGTGTCTTTTAATCTGAAGTGAGTCGCTTTTAGGCAGCATATGTTGGGGTCTTGTTTTCTCATTCATTCAGGCACTCCATCTTTTAGTTGGAGCATTTTCTTCTTTTCCATTTAAGGTACTTGTTGATAGAGATGTAGTTACTATCATTCTTTATTCATGTTTTTCATACATATTTTTTCTTCTTAAAGAAGTCCCTCCAACATTTCCTGTAATACTGGCTTGGTGATGATGAATTCTTTTAGCTTATTTTTCTCTGGGAATCTCTTTATCTGTCTTTCAACTCTAAATGATACCTTTGCTGAATAAAGTATTCTTGGTTGTAGATTCTGCGTTTTCTATATAGTTCCTTTGAGGAGTCAGCTACCAGTCTTATGAGTGCTCCTTTGTAAGGAACTAACTGTTTTTCCCTTGCTGCTTTTAAGATTCTCTTTTTCTATTTAACCTTTGTCATTTTAATTATGATGTGCCTTTGTATGGGCTTCTTTGGGTTCCTCTTTCTTAGGACTCTTGGAGCTTCCTGGTGTTGTATGTCTATTTCCTTCACCAGGTTAGGAAAGTTTCCCATCATTATTTCTTCAAATAGCTCTTTGACATCTTGTTTTATTTTTGGTAACCCTATGACATGGATATTTTTACATTTAATAGTGTCCCATAGGCTCCTTAAATTATTATTATAGTCTTGACTTCTTTTTTCTTGCCATTCTGACTGAGTGTCCTTGGGTTTCCCATTCTTTATATAGGTCATTTGGTCTTCTCCTTTATTCACTTTGTTTATTCCATTTAATATACTTGTCACCTCAGATAATGCGTTCATCATTTCTGACTGGTTCCTTGTTATAATTTTCATTTTTATGTTTTTTATCTCTTTGTCAAAGTTCTTACTGAATTCATCTACACTTTCTGTAAGTTCATTGAGCATCTTTATAACCAGTGTTTTGAACTCTACATCTGTTAGATTGCTTGACTCCATTATTTCTGGGTCTCTGTTCTATTCTCTCAGATGGTTTCTGTATATTTGTCTTCCCATTTTGTTTCTGTTTCTATGTAATAAGTAAAGTTCCTAAGTCTCCTGGTCTTATTAATGGAGATTTGTGTAGTAGATGTCCAGTGGTACAGTCCTGAGAGGGGTTCAGCTGCAGGCCACATTTAGCCCTAGCATGTGACCCTTCAGGACCACCTGTTAAGATTCAGCAAGTAATCCACAGATGTTGTGCTTATAGCTGCCTCAAAAGGCTGAGAAACTGAGGCCAGCTGCCTCCACTGTATATCCAAGCGCTGTTTAGCAAGGGGCACCTGATTAAGCGAGGACACACCTGGATGGCTTGGATGGGGCCTCGAGATGAAGGAGGCAAAGTTTCAGGAAATTGTCTGGGTGGAGCTGTCTCTGTTATCCAGTTAAATGATGTCTTCACTATGGCAACACTGCATGGGCACACTGGGCAGAGGGTGGGTTCAACAGAGAAAAAATGGATACTTCTGTACAGAGTGAATCTCACCTCAGCCCTTACTCTGACAACTTCACCAGTGTCCCCTTGTAAGTCCCTGGTGCCCCCTGCACAGCTGAAAAGGCATTGGTGCTCAAAGTGAGCAGGTCCATCACCACAAAAGTCCATTCACAATCATGGCTCCTTTAAGAGGCGTCCACCACTGCTGCTGCCTCCATCCTACTCAGACGCTTGGGATTGGGCCTCCTTGCATCCTTGCCATGTTCTACCTTCTGCTGTTGCAGGATGATTTCTTAGGTTTCTCCCTAGATGTATGACTTGTTCATATAGATTCCAGGTGACTTTCTTTGCTGTTTGCTCCTTGTTTCTGTCACAACTTTGATTTGGTTGCCAGAGAGATGAACAGAGTCTCTATCATTTATACCATTTTTTTCCCCTATCATGGAAACTTTTTAGATATGGGGGCATATCTAACAATTTGGAACATTTGCTTACTATAGATAGTTTTTGCTCAGATATTTGAAGAAGAAGCATATACTAACCTTGTGTTATTTAGTTTCAATCTGCACTAAAAATAACCAGGTTAATATCATCACTCATAAGTTTTTAAATTGAGTTTTAAGCTTTTTTTCTTCCCTATGCAAGTATCAAAATAACAATATGACATACTTTTTGATTATTGAAGTTTGTTATAGATATATTTAAATCTAATAGCTGATTGCTTTTCTTGAAAAAAGAACTTCTTAAACAGCTTTTAGAAGAGAACTATTGAAAGCTTCAAGATTCTGTATAAATATCAGATACAAGTAAAATATTCTGTAAGACTTAGTTTGAACATCATAGACTCTTGTTAAAATAAGTAGCAAAATATTTTCTTTATATTTACTTAGACTCTATCACATCTGATTTGTTTTTACTTTTCCTATATTTCTATTTCCTGTCATTTTCAAGTTATATACTCATTTTTTTATATTTCTTTTTATAATGGTCTTGTGCTCTTATTTATGCTATATTCTTTTTTAGTGTATGAATGCATATGAATGTTTTACAATATCAGAATAACATCATATTTTAATCTGATGTATTAAAACTTGATAACACATGAAGTATTTAATCAATATTTGCCAAATATTTGCAAAACTAAATTTAATAATGGTTAGCTTTATAAACATGTTTTAATTATTTCTTATTTTTCATGTACAGGATGATTTCAACTCTTTCTTCAATTAATTTGTATAAATATATCTTATTACTTTATATAATATATTCATAAGTTTTTCTACACTTTTGTGTATAAGCATGTTACAGATATTATTACAATAAAGATATATTCATTATAAACTATAAAGTAGAAAATAAAATAATTGATGATAATATGTTAAAATGAGAATTCAACACATATTTCTTTTAAGCCTTTTTTACATGTATATTTTATATATATAGTTTGTATACTGCTTTATATTAGGACAATTTTTTTTATAGCCATACATATTATTAAAAGTATTAACTATCTATTACCTAAAAATATGTAATCAAAAACATAAATATAAGACCTAAAACAATAAAATACACAGAAGAAAACATAGGTACTAAACTTATGGACCTTATTCTTAGAAGGGATTTTATAAATTTGACCTCAAAGTCAAGGGAAATATAAGCAAAAATAAATAAATGGTACTATATCAAACTAAAAAGCTCTGCACAGCAAAAGAAACTATCAAAAACAAAAAGTCAACCAACCAAATGAAAAAATATATATATTTGCAAACACCTCCAATAAAGGGTTAATACCCCCAATATTTAAAGAACTTACATAACTGAACAATAACAACATAAAACAATCCAAGTAAAAATGGGCAGAGGACCTGATCAGATACTTCTCTCAAGAAGACATACAAATGGCCAATAGATACATGAAAAGATGCTCAACTCGACTAGCTTTTAGGGAAATGCAAATCAAAACCACAATAAGATAACACCTCACATCTGTTATAATGGCTATTATCAACGAGACAAGAAATAACAAGTGTTAGGGAGGTTGTGGGGTAAAAAGAACCCTCATACACTGTTGGTGAAAATGTTAATTGGTACAGTCTATGGAAAACAGTATGAAAGTTCCTCAAAAAAATAAGAATATATACGGTGACAAAACTTTGGGTGGTGAATATGCAATGCAATATACATATGATGTATTATTGAATTGTACACTTGAAACCTATATAATTTTATTAACCAATGTCACCCCAATAAATTTAATTAAAAAAATTAAAAATAGAGTTACCATATGATCCAGCATTCCCTCTCTTGAGTATCTATCCCCCAAATTTGAAAACATTTATTAATAAAGATATATGTACTCTAGGTTCACTGCAGCATTATTCATGGTGGTCAAGACATGGAAACAACTGAGTGGTACATATATATATGGAATATTATTCAGCCATAAGAAAAGATGAAATACTGCCATTTGTGACAACATGGATAGATCTTGAGAATATCATCCTAAGCATAATAAGTCAGACTGAAAAAGTAAAGACCATATCATATGATTTCACTTGTATGTGGAATATAAAACTGAAAGTAGCAAACAAACAGGACAAACAAACAAAAACTCATAGACACAGACAACAGTATGTTGGTTACGAGATGGAAAGGGGGATAGAAGGAGGTCAGCATGAGTATTGGGGGCCAAATATATGGTGACAAAAGTAGATATGACTTTGGGTGATGAACACACAATGCAATATAAAGATGATGTATTGTAGAATTGTGCATGATTTTAATTAACCAACGTCACCCCAATAAATTTAATTAAAAATATGTGATCAAGATAAAAAGAAAAATATCTTTAACTTATAATTACTTATAATTTCTTTTTTCTTGAGATAACCATTTTAACATTCATTATTTTTTCTCATTTTCTTCTGCCCATTTAAACAGATTAACAATCAAAATCAAAATGTTAACATACTGTATTAAAGGACTTTTTTCTTCTATCTATATGTGATCTTATATGTTGCTTTTAAATATCATCTATTTACTAAAGTCTCCAAGAACTATATTTTTAAAATCCAGACTTGCCTCTATCTCTCATAAATTTATAAAAAATATGTCTGAGATACACATTATATATAATTTTATACACATATAACTTTTATATAAATGTAAAATCATAAAGGTGTAATTATGATGTTGAATAAGAGGGCAGTTTTACTACACACTGCTAGATTGTTCTGACAAATGTTGTACAAGTGTATATGCCCAAACATTCATAAACTTTCTCATCTCTCTACATCTTCACCAATATTTAATTTCTATCACATTCTTTCTATTTGGCCTGTGTGAAAGATAGGTAACTCTTAGAAAATAACAGTGGATTATCACAAGTATAATCTGGGGTGATACTCATATTACAGCTACAGTTCCAGATGTGGTTTTCTTGCTTGGAGAAATCAATATATGCCCTGATGACCATCATGCAATTATTAATCTGGGCAGGGTTTGTTTGGTTTATACTTGTGCTAATGGCTTGTAAAGACCATAAATAAGTTTCTTTCAGTTGGTAAGGCCAAAAATACAACTTCATAATCTTTCCTCAGGAGAATGTAAACTCACCAGACTTATGTCATAATCTAGTCCACAGAGAAAGAATTTGATTGCCTTTCCTTCCTTAATATTTTCTACCATTTGGTACATATATTGATGATATTATGATCATTGGACCTGGTGAGCAGACAGTAGTAGCTACTCTACATACATTGGCAAGACAAGTGCAGGCCAATGGATGAGAAAAGCACCATAAAAATTCAAGAGAATTATTTCTCAATCACTATAAAATTAAAGAATAACAAAGACAATATTAAAATTAGCAAAACATATGAGGAGAAGATCCCCACCAAACAAGCCAGATTGACATCAGGTTTCTCAATAGAGGTGGACAGTGGAATGGTTATATAAAATGTTGAAGAGGAACTTTACAGTCATGCATACAAGGTCTCAGATATTTTGCCACATATAAAGCCACACTGAAACACTCTTGGAAAAAGTAATAATATACAAATGAAAAAATAAAGGTAGTGAGTGCTCTAAGAGATAAGATATATATTACATAGTTTGTAATATTTGTTGAATAAGGTATTTAAAGCTTATATGAGTATACCAAATCCCTGGTTTAATATGATCTATTTGTCTTGGGGTCTTTACAACACTGTTTTAATTATTATAATAGTATAATATGTTTTGGTCTCATGAATTCTAACACTCCATTTTTTTGTTTTTTGTTTTTCTTTGCTGATTAAGTTGTTTCAAATAATTGTAAGAAAATAGATGTTGAATTTGTCCCTTACATACACACATTCTATACAATGATGAATTTAACAAAATATATAAGACAGCAGTTCTAGGCATTGCACAATAGTCAGGATAAAACTTGAGAGAAAGGTTATAGGCAAAGTGAGATAAACACCACAATCACTTAGGTTCTGGAAACACATTGCCTACTTTGGCTAAGAGATAAGGAGTCAAAGTAGAGAAGTAGTCTTGTTCAGTTGATTAAGCAGATGTTGAGGTTCAGAGCTCTTAAAGGAGAAAAAATTTCAGGACAAAGTATCATAAAAGAGAAAGATACACAGATGTGAGCCCCAGAAGTCATGACAATTACTCGAGTCTTTGACCAAGGTCTAAACTGTATACTTACAGTGAAATATTTTTAAAAGCCTAATAGAAAGAAGGTGTTTCAGAACTAAGAGAAGAAAAGAGAAGACACTTTGAGTTTTGCAGTACTGGGATATTTGGGAGTACTGATTGAGTAAGAATAAAGAAATCTCTTTAAATCTCTCAAGCATTCAATTGGCATCCTAGAAATGGTAAAATATAGAAGTAAGGATCAAGTATTAGAAACAGAGTCATACCCTATGATTAAAGAGAAAACAGAAGGAAATCTCCTTAAACAAAACTTACAGCTAAGACTGACAAATTTAAGATCTAGTAAATTAACTGTCAGACAGGGTAAAATTCAAAATCTTTAAACAGAAAGCAACATTATCAAGAATCCCTACAATGTGTCATTCACAATGTCTAGCATATAATTAAAATTATTATATCTTCAAAGAAGCAGTTTAAAACATAATAGATAAAAATTAATCCATAGAAAGAAACTTTTAGATAATCTAGATATTGAAATCTTAAAAGACTAAAATTGCTATTATATAAGCTTTAGGATATAAAGGAATAGATGAACAATAAACAAACAGATGGAGTTTTTCAGAAGAGGAATTGTAAATATATAAAAATAGCCATACAAAGTTCTAGATGTGAACAATACAATATCTGAAATTAAAAAAAAATCCATTGGGTTAGCCTTATAGGAGTTTGAATATAGAAGAAGTGTCAATGAAATCTAAGACAAATAAATTAAAAATATCCAAACTGAAGAATAAAGAAAAAAGAAAAAAATATTGAGAGGAAAAAATAGAAACAGAGTCTCAATGAACAATGAGGTGATATAAATCAGTCTAAGAAATGTGATTCAACTCACAGAGAAAGAGGGAGAGAGAATGAAAAAGAGAAAAAAATTAAAATATGCAGTAGCTGAGAATTTTTAAAGTTTGGTGAAAATCTCAAATTTGATAAATACAAGTAAAACCATGTCTAGACACATCATAGTCAAACTGCTGAAAATGAAAGATAAAGAAAAAATCTAAAAAGCAGAGTTAAAAAGACACATTAAATTAACTAAGCTAGTTATGGTAATAGTTCGCAACATATATATGTACTAAATCATCACATTGTACACTGTAAACTTACACAATATACAGATTAATTTTATCTCAATAAAGTTGAGAAAAAAGACATTATATATAAGGGAATAATAATAAAAGTAAATGCTAACTTATTATAGATAATAGCAACAGAGACAATGGTAAAATCAACTTTGAAGTACTAAATGTGTTACATTTAGTGAAATCATCTTAAAAAATGGTTGAAATAGCAATATTTTTAGCTTAAAAAATAAGAAAATTTATTACCAGCAAACTGTACTACAAGAAATGTTGAATTCAGGCTGAAAGAAAATCATATTATATAAAACCTGCAAAATCAGGGAAAAAAAATGAAGAGCTTTGAATCATATAATAAAATAGAATATATCAAAATTAGAAAGATGCAGTTGAAGAACTTGATATTTTGGGATTTATAGCTACAGATGTTTGAATTAGAAAAAAAAAAGGTTAGAACTCAATTATATAAAATTTAAAAGGAGAGCAAATTAAACCCCAAAAAGAAAGAAATAATAAAAATAAATGCATAAACTCATGAAATAGAAAACAGAAAAAAATTAATGAAGTCAAGTCTAGTTCTTTAAAAAGATTTTAAAAATTGACAGACTCCTAGTAATACTGGTCAAAAAATAAGAAAAAGGAAACACAAATTATCATTAGAAGAAATGAAAGAACATAACACACTGCAAATACTACAGATATTAAAATAATAATTTGAAAATATTATAAAAGACATTAATAATAAATATGACAACTCAGATGAAATGAACACATTTCTTGGAAAATACAAATGACCAAACAGACAAGAAAAAAAAAAAACAGAAAATCTGATTAGCCTTTCACCTATTATACAATTTAAATTTGAAATAAAAAAAATCTTTCTATGAAGAGAAATTTGAGCCCACATAATTTCTCAAATAAGTTTTATCAAACATTTAAAAAATAAATAATTCTAATACTACTTAAGTAATTCCAGGAAATGAAGGAGAAAGGAACAATTTAATTTGTTCTATGAGCTAAACACAATCCTAATACTGTAATTTGACTGGGACAGTATATGAAGAAAATTATACACCAATATTCCTCCAAGCATGATATTGTCAAGAACTGTACAGTGTCTCAGAATTTACCTTATTTTCAAGTTAACAAGTCAGTCAGCCACAGTTTATTGGATTCTGACAGAAGTTAGGAAACTATTCTATGAGCAGCATACTGTATTTTTTCAACTTCTTTTGTCTCAAAGTCTTTCGGAAAGACACTGATGGATCTATAGAGAAGTCAGCACGGGCAGTTGCATTATAGTAGCGTAACCCTGAGCTTAGGCAAATAAGTCTTTTACAATGGGTAGTAAGCACGCCTACTCTTTTACCAGTTGGAGACACTATTTCCATTCCCATAGCTATTTGCTATGCAAACATCCTTGAAAATTTCAAATAATTCAATTAACCATCAATAGGAGCGTTAAGAAGCAACAGGAGAATGAATAAAAATGGAATGTTATATGTAAAACACTCAGCAATTAAAAGAATAAACTACTGGTACATTTAACAACATAATGTAAAATAAAACATTTATTCCAAATAATATGAGCTTAATAAAAATAATAGATATTATATGATTATCTAAAGTTCAAAAATTATTACTTACAAGTAATATATAGTGAAAAAAAAAAGCATAAAATCTGCCTACGGTGAGGATTGAGGAGGTGGGGTAGTTTGGGGATGGAGATACTGATTAGAAGGAAGTCTACAATAACTTTCTAAGAATGAAGAAAAATTGTTTTTTTAATATTAATTATTATGTCTAACATCATTGATCATAAACATAAGATTTGTACATTTCAGTAAACATGTTACTTTAGTTTGAGAGAAAGAAAAAATTAAATGATTCTTCCAGTTGACATTTAAATTAATTCCATCAAATTCCAAAAAGAAAAGAATATCATAGGTTTGCTTTGAGTTGCTTTATTCTCTTAATTTAAGGAAAATTATCATGTTTATAATACTTGCACAGGGTTCTTCAGGATTCTCTATTCTTTCTTTCTTTTTTTTTCTTCTGGCTTTATTGAAATACAATAGACAATTAGTTGCTCATATTTACATTGTATAATTCAATGAGTTTTTTTTCAATTTCAGTTAGCATATTAGTTTTAGTTGTACAGCATAGCAATCTACATAATTCACAAAGTGATCACCCCACTAAATCTAGTACCCCTTTTCTCCTTTACATAGTCTCTGTTCTTACTGTGAAGTGAAGTTTTTCTCTTTATTTTGTATATATTGTTGCCCATTTAATGAGATTTAAAAAATATTCCTACTTTGTTAGTGCAATAATAGAAGGATTCATATTTATTGTGTAATCAGACACTGCTAAATTATCGAGATTGCTATAAGTTTTATTGTGTGTGTTCTAGGCAAATAATCATCTATAAATAATAATAGATTTATTTTCTTTCAGAAGATTATGCATTTTATATTGATTCATTGATTGTCTAATAGAAACTATCAGAAAAATAAAAAAACTATTATAAATTATAGTGGAGAAAGAGAAAGGCTTTGCCCAATACTTTGTGTAATATCTCTGTTTACTGCAGGATCCTTGCCACCTTTCAAGTGCCCAGCTTTCAAATGTGACAGATCTAAATCAATAAAGTACAGTGGTTCTTTATTGCCCTGTGTTTACCTTTGTCTCTAAAACTAGCCTTTTCAAATTAGGCAATGTTGGTAGTGTTCCCCAGGGTGTTTTCCATTTTCATCTTGGGGATATTGATTAATTTTCTTATAGTGAGGTGGTGAGTAACCTTCAAACATCACCTCTAGTCTAGACCTATCTGTTATTTTCCACCAGAAATTCCCAGGAATTTCTGATATTTTCATGGTCCCTTCCTAGATTTCAGAGGTGCTACATGTTTGCCTTTATTTTCATATTTTGTTAGTCATTGCATTAACAGTCTGAGAAAGAAATAGTAAAAATCCTGTGATCATATTAACACCAAACTCAGAAATTTAGGTACTTTTTATCTGGGGAAGTAAAAATAATAAAACAATCAAGTTCACCAGCCAGTAGATAATTCATTTGGCCATATGTTTGTGGCTGATAAAAAGAGATTTAGTTCCAAGTTAAGACCCAATAACTGACCATATATTATTTTTTAAAAAATGCTGTAGGACAAAAAGAATTGGAGAATTCAATGTGAAATTGTCCTGCTAAAGTGTTCTGGGTAAGAGCATTAGCACAGACTGTTTGCTGTGAGAATACGGATGCTCCTGTCTGTTACTGGTTGTTTCCTTTCATGGACATGTATTAGATGTTGTCTATTATGAGACGTAAACAGCAGGGGGTGCCTTTTAAAGTCTTCTTACCAAGATCTTTTATGGAGGTCTAAGCTTTTCAGCCCATAAATTTTAGACATCTTTAGATAGGCATTACTTTTTCTCTAAATCACACTAAACCATTATGGTAACTTTAAGTCATTTTTAATCAAATAGCCTTATTTGATTCCTCCAGCTTTAAGTTTGTTTTCATTATTAGTTATACTGAAGTATAACATATACAGAAAAATACAAATCAGAAATATACATGCTTGAAATATTATAGTTTATTTGCTTTTGAATTTTCTGTAAATAGGAGCCTACAATATACACTCCACTGAGTCCAAAGTTGTTTGTGTAGCAATAGCTTCTTCTTCTCATTACTTTATAGTGTACTAATATTTATATATTTATGCATTTTACTGTTGATAGACATTTGAGCCATTTCACAGTTTTCGATTACAACAAGTAATGCTTCTATGAACACTCTTGTGTGTATACTTTAGTAGCTGTAGGTAAGCATTTCTGTTGAGTATATAATTGTTGAGCCAGAGCATATATATATGTATGTTGAGCTTTTTGAAAATTTTATTTTATTATTAGTTTCAAATATACAGTACATTGGTTAGACATTTATATAGTTTATAAAACAATTCCCTTAATTGTTCTTTCTCTCCTTTGGTTCTCCATCTAGCCACTACATTAATGCTAACTACATTCTCTATACTATGCTCCCCATCCCCATGACCATATATCAACTACTAATTTGTACTTCTTTAACTCTTCATCTCTTTCTCCCAGCCTCCCAACCTCTCTCCCCTTTGTGAGTCTGTTTTTAATTAGTTTGTTCTTTTTGTTCCTTAGATTCTACATATAAGTGAAATCATATGGTATTTCTCTTTGTCTGACTTATTTCACTCAGCATAATAACCTCTAGGTCTATCCATGTTGTTCCAAATGGTAGGATTTCATTTTTTAAATGGCTGAGTAATATTCCATTGCATATATAAACCATAACTTCTTTATCTAATCTCCTGTTGATGGGCATTTAGGGTGTTTTATATCTTAGCTATTGTGAATAGAACTGCTATGAACATAGGGTGCAGAGATTGTTACAAATAATTGTTTTGCTTTGTTTTGCTTTGTTTGGATATATACACAGGAGTGCAATTGCTGGGTCAAAAGGTATATCCATTTTTAATTTTTTAAGAAACTTTCAGACTGTTTTCCACAGTGGCTGTACTAATTTGCAATCCCACCAACAGTAAATGAAAGTTTCCTTTTCTCAAAATTGGAGGGCATCTTTTTAATGACAGTTTTTCTCCTCCAAATACAGAAAGTTGATCTTTAATAGATGCTATCAGTTTTCTAAAATGATTTTACCATATTCCACTTCTGCCAGCTCTGCATGAGATTTCTAGCTGCTCTATATACTCACCAATACTAGATATTGCCATTAATTTTTATCTTAGCTCCTTTAATGGGCATGTAGTAATATTACGTTGTGGTCTTAATTTCTATTTTCTTGAGAACTCATAAATATACTCTTCTTTCCATGTGTTTTTTCTGGCTTCTTGGATATCCTTTTTTAAAGTATTTGTTCAAATGTTTGCCCACTTTTTTACAATTACGTTATCTGACTTTTATGAATTTATACAAGTTTATTATATATTCTAAATAAGAGTTCTTTTTTAGAGGTATGCATTCAAAATATTTTCTTCCATTCTGCAGCTACACTTTGCATCTCTAAATGATGTCTTTTTAAGAAATTTTAATTAGTTTCAAGTATATGGTACATTGGTTAGACATCTATATAGTTCGTCTATAGATGTCTAAGACATCTATATGCTTCCTCCCTCTCCTGGCTCTCCACCTAGCCAACATATTAATGTTAACTGCATTTCCTAAATGATGTCTTTTGATGTATATACATTCATAATTTTAATATACATAATGTACTTAACAGAGAAATATTGAAAATTTTTCCCTAGAATTGGAAGTATAACAAAGACAGCTACTATAACCGTTGCTAGTAAACATTGAACTGAAGTTTGCGGCTAGTTCAATAAGGTAAGAAGAAGCAGGAGAAAAAAAAAGAAACAGGAAAAAAAGAAACAGGAAGAGAAATGGGAAGGGGGAAATGAAATAAAATTTATAAGAATTGTAAGAATTGGAAAGAAAAAATCAAAGCTGTTATAATTCATAGACAAAAATAATATTGTTAGTAGTTCCAAAAGAATCTGAAAGCTATAAAACAATAGGTGAATTTAGCTAAGTCACTGAATGCAAGGTTAATGTTTTAAAAGTGTTAAGCAATAAGCAAATATAAGATAAAAATTTTAAACATTATTTAGAAGAACAGGAATAGCATCTAAAACCTAGAAATAAATCTAATGAAAGATGTATAAGACTGCTAACTGAAAACTACAAAATATTACAGAAATTTAGAGTCCTAAATGAATGGAGAATTATACCATTTTTGAGTATTTAAATACTTATACAGTAGAGAGGTCATTTATCACCAAACTGAATTTAGATTAAATGCAATCTATATATCAAATTCCGAACACTACAGAAGGTGATCAGTGAATTATTTAAATTTTATAGTTAAAAACAAAGGGCCAAAAATAACCAAGGCGATGTTAAAGAGGAAAATTCTGGAGTTCGCTAAACCTTAGCTCCTTTTGTATGGCAAAATTGTTTCACTATGATATTCATTTCATCAGTGCTTCTGCTTAGTTGAGATATATTGCTGCTTGGCCTAAAGACCTCCAGTTGTTTGAATTGAGTGGTTCTACTTTATGTTACTACAGAGCTCTAAGAAACTGTTTATTAGTAAGTAGTTGACACCATAGTTATAATAAGGGACCCATTCTTTCAGGAAACTAGACTCACCTTGGGCTTCATCCTGGGCACAAACGCTTTATCTGCTTTTAGTGAGGTTTCCTTTGCATTTTTTTTTCTTTTATCATTTCTAGGCCTCTTTTCTTTAGCCTTTAATTTAACCTTTTAAATTCCAAATTAAGTTTTTAATGTCATTGGCTGCTACTCAATTTTTCTTTATTTTAATGCCCAGCTATTTTGTCGCACAATTATTTTCAACCCAAAGTTGAGAATTGAGAAGTTTGTTTCCCTTTAAGTTATTAATTCCCACCAAATTCATTTGTGATCAGAAATCATGTAGAGCTTAATGGTAAACAGTTTTAGAAAATTTCATATTCATTGAGGTGTAAAAATAGAGTGGTTTACTTTTTTAACTTCTACATCCTACTATTCTCAATCTACACTCCCACACAGATGTAACGAAAAATTTTATTATTCCTGTATTTTTCTGGTCAATATTTAATCAATTAATTTAAAATATTAGCAAAATCATATGACTTCTCTTCCTTAATTCCCTTAATTTGCAAATGAGGAAGCTTGGACTAAGAAACTGCAAGAGTACACAGCTAGTGAATGACATGGTTTTAACCCCAGAAATTTGGCTTTAGAGTCAATAATTTTTATAAAAAGCTCATTGAGAGAAAAAATTACTTATGCCAGATAACTCTGAATATACTCAGTATATCCAACATACATGGGGAGACCTCAGTACCTCGTAAAAATCCCTCAATCTGAAGGCAAATTTTGAATACATGTAGTCAATTCATGATATTTACAGTAGTTATGTCTTATAACATCACCACAACACAGAATTAGTGAATATTAAATCATTGCTTCTAGGGGAGATAATAATTACTTTCCTTGGGAAAAATATAAAGGTAGGTTTCTTCAAGCCTGTGATCACAATATCTTTTTGTCAACCAATTAATATATAGTCTTGTTTTATGTGTGTTTTTGTTTAAAGACCCTTGTTTAATATATATATATTATTAATTCATTAACATTGAATTAATGGCCAACATCATTATAACTGATGCCTGAATAAAGCATATCTAACACAGATTTTTATCATAAGGCACATCATAATCTTATTGTACGTAGAAAAACACTTTAACATTATGCTCAGGGCCATTTTAAACAATTAAAATACAACTAAAAGCACAAAAATATAAAGAAACATGGCACTAAATATACTGTGAAAATGATACTTGTTTACAGTATGATATCTGAAACAAGAATGCAGACCATTGCATGGCTTCGTCTTAGCTAAGCTACATGTATTGGGCAATTCTCTGCACAGACACATTCTGAGAATGAATTGGAAAGGACCTTGAGTATTGTCTTTGGAGTTACAAATGCATTTTAAGTAGAAGTAGAATTAACAAATTTGGACTTTGTGAATAATTATGGTCTTTATATTATTTTCTGGAAAGAAGATGCTTAGTTTTCACTAGATTTTCAAAAATGTCTATGACCTCTGACCTCTTAAGATAAGAATCAATACCCAAAATAATTTAAAGTTTTTCTGTGACTAAGCCCTGCAAATCGAAAATGTCAAGGCTTAACAGTATTACATCTGTTTATTGTATAATTGTTTCCACCATATTTTGGTGGACACTCTGGAACTCATTTTTTAAAAAGAAACTCCAAATGACCTAGTGACCAAATGATCTATTATATTAATGTTACTAATTAAACTGATAAACAGAACATCTGCATTCATTGTGACGCTAATAAGAGAAGATGTTATTTTTACAGTTGTATAGAATCATCTTTAAAAATAAACATTGAGGAAATTTTTTTTCCATCAGAACAAGAATAAATCTTTTTACCTGAAGCATCTGTTTTTCTGTTTTGTTTTGTTTTGTTTTGTTTTTATCTCAGGAGCACATGCTGTCATGATTTTGTTTTCCAGATTAATGTTCACTGCTAGAAAGTTTAACCAAGTTTATGGTAGAACATCAGCATATGTACATTTGTACATTCCTCTTAATTTTATCTTTCCAAACATCATTTTACTTATTTTCTAATTTATTTTGCCTTATTTTATTTTTTATGTTTTATTTTATTGTGCCTTAAATCAGAAGCAAGTTGGGAATGAATGAATTTCACTACACAAAAATTAGTGCAGAATGACATCTTTAAATTTGAGCAGATGGATTATTTCTTACACTGAATACACTGCAGTGTCAATCTAAGTGTTAGAACTGGACGTAAGGTCTTTATTGAGGTCAACCATCAGTGTGTTGTTAATAGTCATCTCAGTAGACGCAAACATAAACAGAACCCAGTTGAGAAACCAATCACCATGGTTTCACCATGACTTACATGCCTCTCCAGAGGGAAACAGAGGGAAGGGGGTTAAAAGAAATCCTATGTGCTATACTTTAAGCTTGAAATGATTAAATTTATGCTCAAGTGAATAAAATACACCTATTATCAGGTAGAACTGAAGGGGGATTGATGGAGCATTGAAAATACAAGTGAAATTCAGATATTCAGAAATAAAAGAAAATGTTACTATATTTCATTTTTTACACAAGTGAATATAGCTCTTAGCTTAAGAAAATAATGCATCACAAATTTTTGCATTGCAAAAAATTATAAACAAAATTAAAAGATAAAGTATCAAGTGAAAGCTAAAATATAAGCAACATATTTGCTAAACAAAGGGCTAATTTCCTTGATAATTACAAAGAACTCTTAGAGCCAAGAAAAATGTTATTTTTTATTAGACAAAGAGAATTATAAATGAGAACTATACAATAAGAACTATACAATTCTTTCACCCAGAATGCATTGTCATTATCTAAATTTTATGGTAGGATAAAGAGAGAAAATAAAATGGTCAAATAGCCAACCTTGTATAAAAAAAAAACTTATACCTAATTGATGTATCCATTACTGAAAAATTGGTTTTTGGAAGATCAGAATATATAATATATTAGTTAAGATCTGGATAATAAGTAAATCATTTTTTCATTTACCATATTACAGCATCAAAGAATCCACATAACACCTGTTCTTTCTATCTTTTCACAGGTTCTAAGGAACTTTGCATACAGATCACTCACTGGTTGCAAGAATTTCCTTTCTAATAAAGCTGATTACAAAGTCAGACTCTTTCTACCTAGCTCTTCCTCCTTTTTCTTCCTATAATAATCAGTATTGTCCAATCTTATTTTAATTTTTACGAATTACACTTGAATTACTTTTGGGGAGAAAACTAAACTAACAAGAAAATAACAAAGATCTCAAAGAGACTATTTGTATTCCAGGCTTTAGGGCATTATTTCTAATGACATCACAGATTTCTACATATTTTCAACTTAGGAGAATTAATAAACATTTAAAAAATTTTAGTGAACTTAGAAATTATAGAGAGGTAGAAGGAAGAAAAAGTATCATTTGTACTTGTCCCATCTAATATCACCAAGGCCAACGTTTTCTTGCCTTTCCTCTAATCTACAATACCTCATTAAAAATGTTTTCATTTTTAAACTTTACATTTTTATATCATAACAAAGGTATTTTCTGAGAATTTTAAACTTTCCTTAAGCATGTTTTTTAATAATGTAGAATAAGTAATTTACTTTAATGTTCTTCACTGTTATGGCAGACTATTTCTATTTCTGATTTATTATAACTATTGTAGAAATTGGTATTTTTATACACAGATTTGGACATTTTTCTGTAACTAAAAATAGTTCTTCAAAAGAGTAACTCAACAGAGAAATTATTAAATTAGAACATGTATATTTTTTAAGGTCTTCATTTTATTTTGAAAAATTTTCCATCCTCAAGGGTTCAACTTACCTGACACTGGAAATGCTCAAGAGTGTTGGCAGTTCGATGTCACTCTCAATTACATTGCTTCTTTTCTTTTGTTTAAATGTTTCTAATATGGTAAATTAAATGGCAACTTTTACTATTTTAACTAATACATTTTTCTTGCATTTGCTAGTCATTTGTATGAAATATTTGCTACCTCTCCTTCCCTCAACTTTGAGTCTATGCTCAGCCAAACTCATTGAGTTAAATATTTATTGAGCAGGTATGTGTGTTAGGTATTATGGTATGTACTATAAACACATTAATAAAACTAACTTGCAGTTTCTTAAGCACTTCTTTTATTTGCTTTTGGCCTTTGCACATGCTATTATTGCTACCTGAGATATTTTTTCTCTAATAACTCCTACTTGCCTTTTGGCCCTCAGTTTAGATGTCATTACTTTTAGAAATTAAATTTATGTGTGTTCTCTATGTATGCCCATGGAACCTATCATTTCTCTGTCATAAGTATTATCACTATGAATTATAATTTTATGTTCACGTCTCTGTCTCTTCCATTAGATTGGAAGATTCTTGAGAATAGTGTTTCATACTCAATATTTGCACATACACTACCTAAAAATGTTTGGTATATAGTAATCAACTAATTAAAATATATAATTTAATATTAAATGAATACATTACTAGTACGCATACAATTTGTTTATTTTAACTGTGTTTATATGTGATAGCTTTTAGTTCATTTTCCTTTCTACTTTATTTTCTGGAAATATTTATTTTACTTCTATGGGTAGAATCTATCAGTATATTTATTGCCTTTTGATTTGCTTGATGTTTTAATTATAAATTTGACAGGTACTTCTGTAAAAATTTACATTCAAATAGCATAGAAAAATCCAAAGTAAAATGTAGATATACTCTCACATTCTCTCCATTTGACCATTATTATTTGTTGTGTATTTTCCAAATATTTCCTGCATATATATTTAGAAAAACATCATATGTATTTCTTGCTTCTTTCAAATAAGTGAGATAGTCCTATGAATATAGTGTTCTAAAACTTGTGTTTGTTTTTTTTTGTATATTTATAAATGGTATGTTTTGATCATGGTAACATATTTGTACTCATTATTTAAAATATTCAGAGAGTGACATCAGATGCATGGTGGTATGAGTGATCTCCCTGAATCTCTTCCCTTGAAATAACAATAAGCTGAACATCTAAAACTCATCAAATAGCACTCAGCCTGCAGACAAGCACATCTGAGATCTGAACATTAGAGTATTGGACTGTTAGAATCGCAGGAGTTTGAGGAGTAGATTGAGAGAAACAAAGGAGCTGCCACATGCAGCCAGAGCTCCCTGAAAAAGGAGAGAGAGGGAAGATTTAATGGCCAATCTCCTGAACAGTGCTGCCTGAGTAATCAACCTGTTTTACACAGAGGAGCACAGGGATCAAGGCAGAAAGCTAGAGGGAACTGAGTGTGGAGCAGGTGACAGCTGTTTCTTAGCAGCCACCATTGCCAAGTGGAGGTTGAGTCCAGAAGTGTAGTCATGCCCCCACACTAACTCAGAGCATACCCTCCCCTGACACTATATCCTCTCAGAGCTAACTCTGCGGAGCCCCAGTGGAATTTGCACAACTGGTACTGAAACATACACCATAGCTGGTACCAGAGACAGATCCTATAATATCCAAGCAGGACAACTAAAATCAGAGGGAAAGCAGTATGGAAATCAGCCACATATACCTAGGCCTCTCCTAGACAGGCTGAGTCAGAACGAAGCAGCAGAACATTGCATCTGACTATTAGAACAGTAACAGGACTTAAGAGCCTCTTCAGAATCCCAGACCATCACCCTTTATACCCTTTCACAGGGCAAAACCCTGGGACTGAGCTGATCTGATCACAAAGAAAGTATATAGCTTCCAAAGAGAAAAGAGCATTTTTAGCCTTAGAGCAGAGTTACAAGAGGCTTGGACACCACCCATTGGAACTCAAAAGAAAATAAATTTTCTTATAGGAAAAAAAAAGCAAAGTACACTCTCGTTAATGCCCAGGCAAATAATAATAATAATAATCCATTAAACACCATGAACAACCACGACAACACAACTCAAAAAAAGAGGAAAATATCTCCAGAAAATAAGTTTAAAGGCACAGACATATACAATTTAAATGACAGATACTTCAAGACTACACTTCTAAAAAAACTCAATGAAATTCAAGAAAATTCTGACTGACAATTCCAAAAAATTAGAAACAAAATAAATGAAGAAAATAAGCACTTATAAGATTAACTCAGAACATAGTCCCTCCACATAATCAAAGATATGGTTGCCTGGCCTGTAGCCATAACGAAGGCAATATACAAAGAGTTCTTGGCAATGTCTGCTCTCAAGGACATTATCAACTTGCTCCACTCAAGAAGAAGGCTGGTCCGTCATTCTCATGGACACTGTTTCTGTAACTGAGCAGCACATCTTGTTCCAATACACCTGAGAAGGCAGTGATTCTCCAAGAGGTAATTCTTCCACCCTCTCTGCATGGGAGTAAAATGTTGCTTGTCTTTGGCTATGTGCATTTTCTTGCAGCTCCAACCAACTGTTGCTGAAACTTCCATGCTACATGAGTAATAAATGGCATGTCTCAGTGGGTTTCTTTTCTTTTTTTTTTTTTTTTCAGAATATCCAAGCCAAGGTGGCAGTTCCAGGCATGAGGTTCCTGTGTTACAGTACTTTAACAAAAATATTGAAACCCTGGAATAAAAATAGAACTTTTGGAGATAAAGAATGCAGATGAAAAATTAAATAGTAAGCTTAGGAATAGAGCTGACCAGATGTAGAAAAGAATTATTAATATCAAAGACAGAAATTTGAAAATGACACAGAAGTAAAAAGAGAGAGGCTTGAGGATAAAAAAATAATAATAATGAACTCTACAAAACTATCTGATACCATCAGTCAAAAACAACATAAGAATAATGGGTATACAAGAAGGAGAAGAGAGAGAGGAAGGAAAAGAGAGCATGTTCAAACAGTTGAAGAGATTTTCCCAAATTAATGAAAAGAGCTAGTTCTTCAAATCCTAGACAAACAGAACATCTAATTATCTCAAACCAAAAAACCTTCTTCAACACATATATATCACAATTTTTAAAAATTAATAATAAAGAAAAAATTCTCAAGGTATTCAGGGAAAAGAAGATGTTAATATATAAAGGAAAACCCATTAGATTATCTTCAGACTTCTCAGCATAAACCTTACAAGCAAAGAACAAGTGGAACCAAATATTCAAACAACTGAAAGCAAGAAATTGCCAGCCAAGACTAATATACACAGCAAAGATCTCCTATAAATATGAATAAAAAAATAAAGACCTTTCAAACACACAAAATCTGAGGAAATTTTCTAATACAAGGCCTGCATTGCAGGAAATACTGTGTGAGTCATTCAACCTTAAACAAAAGGACAAAAATACATAATCATATTAACAAGTAAGTAACATGACTAACTACAGGAGCAGGAAAGTGTAATCCCTCTTAAAGAAAAGGGTATTAAAAGCTTAAATGTTACATAATGGTTAACTTCCAAAAAAAAAAAAAAAACTTTAAAAAGAGAAGATAATAACTACTGCAACTTAGAAGTGAATGTTCAGCATGTAAAGTTACAATATGATAAGGCAGAAAAAAGGGGTGGGGGGTGGGAGTAAAGACTGCAATTTCCAAAAGTGAATGGATATAAAGCAAATGAAGAAGAAAATGGACTACTGTATTTATATATATATAAAACTATTCTTTACATAAGCTTAATGGTAACCACACTCCATAAATCAAGAATTGAGACACATAGCAAAAAAAAAAAGAGAGAATAAAGGGAAAAATCTAAAAATCATAAATAAATAAAAATAACAGACAGAAACACAAGGACAAATAAAAAATGGAGACACAGAACTACCAGAAAAAAAGATAAAATGGCTATAAGAAAACCTCATATTTCAATAATTATCTTAAGCATAAAAGACGTGAACTCACCAATAAAAAGTCAGAGTAGCAGATTGAATCAAAAAACAAAAACCAACAACATACTGCTTTCAAGAGACACATCTCGACTGCAAGGACAAATATAGACAAGAAGTGAAACAGTTGAAAATGATAATCTAAGCGAATGACATTCAGAGAAAAATGGTTAAGTTGTACTTACATTTGATGAAATAGACTTCAAAATAAAAAAGGTGAAATATGACTTCACAAAATGGTGGAGTGAGAGATCTCCCCTTGAAACAAGAATAAGCTGAACATCTAAAACTCAGCAAAAACAAAAACAAAAAACAAAAAAAAAACACCCAACCTGCACAACAGTATGTCTGGCTGTGAGATCTGCACATAAGAGCTATCACAGGTCAGAACCCAGGTAATTGGGCAGTAGACTGAGAGAAACAAAGAAGCTGCCTCTCACAGCTGGAGCTCCTTGTAGGAGGAGGGAAAAGGGAGAAGGTGTGTCAGGTTTTCTGAAGAGACCTGCTTGAAAAGGCTGTGAACTTCATACAGCTATAGTGCCCAGAGAAAGCAGAGAAGTGTGAACAGCAGAGAAGCAACAGCTGATTATTACAAGCCCCAGTGCAGCTGGAATTCCTCAACACAAAGGGCCACTCCTGCCATATCCTCCAAGACCAAACACTGCAGAACCCCAAGGAATATGGGTAAACCCTACCAAAACTGTTGCTAACACTGACAGGGACTAAGAATGAGGGTAGCAAGTATGATTGAATATTTATAAGGAAAAAAGTCGTTAGTAGACTTTATATTAAGCAGTGATCCAAGAGTCTTCTTAGCAACAGGGTAAAGAGGGATCTTTATATAATAAATCTTCTTCCTGGAAAAAAAAAAAAAAGCAGAATATACTTCCATTAATGCCCAGGTGTTGAGAGCCATTCTTGCTGAATGCCCTACAGACAGGATTAAAGTTGCCTGAAAGCTAGAAGTATGCAGAGCAGGTGGGCTCGTTACTGAAGGAGGAAGTTTGGCTTAATGGATTGTTTGTTGTAGAAGGAGGAAGTTTGGCTTAATGGAAAGAGTTAAATGTTCCTTGCCCTAAGGAATAAGAGACAGAAAACAGGAACAAGGATGTTTTGAGAGAACTTATGTAAAGGTCAGCAATTGTTTGCATATCTGTGGGTGTTGCTTCTCATGCACATTCTAGGGTATAAATATGCTGTCCTTAATAAACTCAGGGTTCAGTATTCACTGTTAGCCCTCCCGACTCTATCTTCTGTCTCTCTCTCTCTTTTTTTTAATCCTCACTCCCCCTCTCGGGAACTGTTCGGGAACCTAGGCAGAGAAATAGTCAGTTAAACACTGTGAACAACCAAGGTGGCAAGGCAGTTCAGAAAGAAAAAGAAAAATCTCCAGAAAATAAGCATACACACATAGAAATATGTGACTTAAATAACAGAGAATTCAGGATGTTACTCTTGAAAACTCTTTGAGATCCAAAACAATTCATATCAACTATTTTAGAAACTGAAAAAACAACTAGATAAGCAGCATGAGCTCTTTAGCAAAGACACTGAAAACCTTGAAAAGAACCAAATAGAATTTCTGGAGATGAAGAACACACTACAATACATGGAAAATGAAATAGCAACCTGGGGAAATTGAGCCGACCAAGTGGAGGAAAGGATCAGTGACATCAAAGACAGAAATTTAGAAATAAAAAATCAGAAGGAAGAAGAGAGAAACTGAAGAATGAAAAATAATAGAGAAATACAAGAACTAGCTGATCCCACCAGGAAAGAAAACATAAGAATACTGGGCATTATCAAAGGGGAAGAAAAGGAACAGGGATTAGAAAGCATTTTCAGAAAATAGTTAAGAATTTCTCAAATTTAAGAAATAAGCTGGAGTTTGTAATTCAATAAGTCAACAGAACACCCAATTATCTCAACCCCAAAAGGCATTCATCAAGACACATTGTATTAAAATGATCAAAAATCAGTGACAAAGAAGAAATTCTCAGGGCAGCCAGGGAAAAGAAGCAGTAAACTATAAAGGAAAACTCATGAGAATATCATTGGACTTCTCAACACAAATGTTACAAGGCAGAAAGGAGTGGAATCAAATATTCAAACTATTAAATGAAAGGAACTACCAGCCAAGAATAGCAAACCCAGCAAAGCCCTCCTTTAGATATAAAGGAGAAATAAAAACCTTTACAGACATGAAAAAAAAAAATTGAGAAAATTCTCCAATACAAGGCCTACATTACAGGAAATATTGAAAGGGGTCAGCTTACTTAAAAGAAAATGACAAAAAATACATAACTATGAGTATGGTGACTAGCAGGCAGATAAAAAAAAGAGGAGTGCAACCCTTACTAAGAACAGGGTTTTATATAGCAAGATAGCAATGAACGTTCAGCAAACATATGGACAAATTGAAACAACAATGACAGAAAAGGAGAGGATACAAAGATCCAAATTCGCAAACATAAATGGAAATAAGGCACATGACACACAGTAGAAAATGAACTACAATATATATACACACATTTATATATATAACTATCCTCTACATATTCATAATGATAACCACATGCAAAAGATTCAGAACTGAAATATATAATATAAAAGAAAGACCAGAGGTTAAATCCAAAAACACAACCATAATTAAAAAAATAATAATGAAATAAAATAAACACAAGGACTGACTAGAAAGCAATGGAAACACTGAGGTACTAAAGGCAAAAGATAAAATTGTTGTAGGAAAACTCATATTGCAATAATCACTCTAAATGTAAATGGATTGAACTCACCAAAAAATAAAAAAGCACAGAGTTGCAGATTGGAGCAAAAAGCAAAACCCAACCATATGCTGCCTCCATGAGACACATCTTAGTTCTAAAGGCAAATATAGACTCAAAGTGCAAGGGTGGAAAATGACATTTCAAGAAAATATCATTCAGAGGAAAGCGGGAGAAGTAGTACTAATATCAGATGAAATAGACTTCAAAATTGAAATGGTAAAGAAAGATACTGATAAAGGGAATTATGCACCAAGAAGATATAACACTTATTAATATATATGCTCCCAATCAGGGAGCCCCCAAATATATGAACAATTGCTAACAAAACTAAAGGGAGAAACAGAGCAAAACACTATCATAGTAGGGGACCTAAATACCTCACTGTCGAATATGAACAGATCATTCAAACAGAAAGTCTATAATGAAATAACATACTTAAATGACACATTAGCCTAACTGGAGATAATTGATATTTACAGAGCCTTTCATCACAAAATTGCTGCTTATATATTCTTCTCTAGTGCATATGGAACATTCTCAAGGACTGACCACAGACTGGGACACAGAGATAGCCTCGATAAATAAAATGGGGTGAAATACCAACTGTATTCTCTGATCATTATGCTTTGTAGTTTAAGATCAACTGTAAAAAGAAAGCAAGAAGAACCACAAATACATGGAGACTGAACAGCATGCTACAGAAGAATGACTGGGTCAGAGAAGAAATAAAAGAGATCAAGAGGTACATAGAAAGGAATGATAATAATAGTACAATATATCAAAACTTTTGAGAGACGGCAAAGGCGATCATAAGAGGAAAGTTCATATCATTGCCGATCTATCTCCAAAAACAAGAATGAGCCCAAATAAACAACCTAACACTACATCTTTAAAAAGCTAAAAAAGAAAGAAAAACTGAAGCCTAAAATCAGAAGAAGGAAGGAAATAATCAAAATTAGAGCAGATTTATATGAAATTTAAAAAAAGAAAAAGAAAAGGAGAAATTCAACAAAGAGCTGGTTCTTTGAGAAGGTTAATAAAGTTGACAAACCCTTGGTGAGACTCACTACAGAAAAAAGAGAAAGGACACTAGTTAACAAAATCAGGGATGAAAGAGGAGAAATTATGACAGACACTGCAGAAATACAAAGGATCATAACAATATACTATGAAAAAATATAACACCAAATTTAATTACTTAGAAGAAAAGTAATTTAATTACTTAGAAATTTAATTACTTGGAAAGATACAAACTTCTTAGACTGAAGCAAGAAGATCAAAAAAATCTATGTAGACTGATTAGCTGTATGAATATTGAAACAATCATAAAAATCCTACCAAAAAAGTAAAAGTTCAGGACCAGTTGGATTGATTCACCAGTGAATTCTATAAAACATTAAAAGATTTAATAACTATTCTCTTCAAACTTTTCCAAAAAATTGAAGAAGAGACAACACTTCCTTATTCATTTTATAAGGACAATATTACTGATACCAAATCCTGATAAAATAACATGAAAAAAGAAAACTGCAGACAGATATCTCTCATGAACACAGATGCAAAAGTTCTAAATAAAATACTAGTGAACCGAATACAGCAACATATTAAAAAGATTATACACCATGGTCAAGTGGGCTTTACCCCAGGGGCATAGAGATGGTTCAACATATGCAGAAAGATCAATGTGATATACCACATAAACAATTAAAAATAAGAATTATATTATTATGTCCATAAAAGCAGAAAAACTATTTGACAAGATACAGCATTCATTTATGATACAAACACTTAACAAAATTGATATAGAAGAAAAGTACCTTAACATAGTAAAGGCCATATATGACAAACCCTCATCAACAAGTTTTTCAATAAAAAACTGAAAACTTTTTCTCTAAGGTCAGGAATAAGACAAGGATGCTTACTCTCATCACTTTTATTCAATATAGTATTTAAGTTCTAAAGAGGGCAATCAGGCAAGAGAAATAAAAGGCATCCTAATAAGAAATGAAGTAGAACTGTCAATATTTGCAGATGACATGATTCTCTATATAGAAAACCCTAAAGACTCCACAAGAACACTATTAGAACAATAAGCAAATACACTAAAGTTTCTGTATACAAAAATCAATGTTCAAAAATCAATAGCATTCTTATACTCTAATAATGAATTGTTGGAAAAGAAAGAGGAAAATATAATTCTTATTGCAATTACAACAACAAAAAATAAATTACCTAGGAATAAATTTAACAAACATGTGAAGGACCTATATGATGAAGACTATAAGACTTTATTAAAAGAAATTGAAGATGACACAAAGAAATGGAAAGGTATTCTGTGTTCTTGGATTGAAGAAAAAAAACATAGTTAAAATGACCTTATTACCTAAAGCATTACACAGATTTAATGCAATTCCCATCAAAATCCTATTGGCATTTTAACAAAATCATTTAATAAAATTATTTTTTTTAATTATTATATTTTTATGGAAACACGAAAGACCCAGAATCATCAAAACCATCCAGAGAAAAAGGGACAAGGCTGGAGGCATCACTGCCTGACTTCAAAATTGTGGTATTGGCAGAAGAACAGACACACAGACTAGTGGAACAGAATCGAAAGTCCAGAAATAAACTCATGTTTATTTTTGACAATAGAGTCAAAAACATACAGTGAAGAAAGGAAAGCCTCTTCAATAAATGGTGCTAGGAAAACTTGAGAGCCACCTACAAAAGAATAAACTCTTATCTATCACTACACACCAAAATTAACTCAAATGGATTTAGGATCTGAATATAAGACTGGAAACAATAAATTTCGTAGGAGAAAACAGAAGAACTAAAATTATGGACCTTTGACTTAAAGAGGATTTTATAAATTTGATCTCAAAATTCAAACTAAAAAAACTTCTGCTTAGCAAAAGAAACTGTCAACAAGGCAGAGACAACCATTTGAATGAGAAAATATATTTGTAAGCAAAGCTTCTCATAAGGGCCTAATATCCAAAATATACAAAAAACTCATACAACTCAATCACAATAAAAAACAAACAATCCAATTAAAATATGGGCAGAGGACATAAACAGACACTTCTCTCCCCCCCCCCCCCAAATATACAAACAGCTAATAAACATGAAAAGATTTTCAACATGGCTAGCTTTAGGGAAATGCAAAACAAAACAACCATGAGATACCATCTTTCTTTTGTTAGAATAGCTGTTATTAACAGGAAAAGTAATAACAAATGTTGGAGAGGATGCAGAGAAAAAGGAACTCTCATATACTGGTAGTGGCACTGTAGATTGGTACAGTCACTATGGAAAACAATATGAAGGTTCCTCAAAAGACTAAGAATTAATCTATCATATAATCCAGCAATCCCTCTACTGGATATTTATCCCCAAAGACTTGAAAACATATATTCAAAAAGATATTTGTATACTGATGTTCATAGCAGCATTAGTCATAATGACCAGGACATGGAAGCAACCAAAGTGTCCTATGATAGATGACTGAATAAAGAAGCTATGGCCCATATATACAATAAATATTACTCAGCCATAAGAAGAGATGAAATACTGCCATTTGCGACAACACAGATGAACCTTGAGAAAATTATACTAAGCGAAATAGTCCAGGCAGAAAAAGTTGAAAATACATAATATCACTTATTTATGATATAAACCTAAAAGCAACAAATGAACAACACAAACGAGCATACACTCATGAACTAGAACAATAGACTGGTTGTTGTAGATGGGGTAAAAGTGGTCAATTTTGTGGTGACATAAAGAAATCTAACTATGGGCAGTAAACACATATTGCAATATATATATATGCCTTACTGTTGAAATGAGCTCCTAAAATTTACTGGATTTTGTTAACCAATGTCACCATAAAAATTTTAAAAATAAAAAATAAAAGATAAAGAGATACAATGATGGATACTTGATAATGATAAAGAAGATAATAATCATGAAGACCTAACACATTAATATCTATGATCTCACCCAGGGAGCACCAAAATATATAAAGCATCTACTAACAGAACTAAAGGAAAAACTGACAAAAACAAAATCATAATAGGGGATCTAAATATCCCACTGTCAGAGATGGAAAGATCATCCAACAGAAACTCAATAAGGAAACATCCTTAAATGATACATTAGGCCAAACGGACATAATTACATTTATAGAGCTTTTCATTGCCAAACAGCAACTTATACAGTCTTCTCTAGTGCACATGGAACATTCTTGAGAATAGACTATACTATGGGACAGAAAACTAGACTTAACAAATTTAAAAAAATTGAAGTCATACCAAGCATATTGTCTGATCGTAATGCTTTGAAACTGGAGATAAACTGTAAAAAGAAAGTAGAAAGAATCACAAATACATGGAGATTAAACAACATGCTACTAAAAAATGAGTGGGTCAAAGAAGAAATAAAAGAGGAGATCAAGAGATACATAGAAACAAATGAGAATGAAAGTATAATATATCAAAACTTTGGGAACATAAAACAAAGGGCTAATAAGAGGAAAGTTCATAACATTACAGGTATATCTCAAGGTTCAAGAATGATGCCAAATAAACAATCTAACGTTACATCTTAAACAACTAAAAAAAGAATAAATAAAACCTGAATTCAGCAGAATAAAAGAAATAATTAAATTAGAGCAGAATTAAATGAAACTGAGAAAAAAACAATAGGACAAATAAATGCAATCAATAACTGGTTCTTTGAGAAGATTAATAAAATTGACAAAACTCTGGCTAAACTTACTAAAGAAAAAAGAGAAATGACACAAATCATCAAAATTGGAAATGAAAGAGAAGTTACAATAGATGCCACCACACAAAAGATTATATAAGAACTATGAAATAATAAAGTCCAGGACCAGATGGTTTCATCAATAAATTCTACCAAACATTCAAAGAAGAATACCTATTCTCCTCAAACCCTTTCAAAAAATTGAAGTGTCAACACTTCCTTACTCATCTTATGAGACCAACATTACCCTGATACCTGTCTTAGCAGGAAGGTTTTTAGTTTTTCACCATTGAGTATAATGTTAGCTGAGGGTTTGTCATATATGGTCTTTATTATGTTGAGGTTGTTTCCTTTCATACCCATCTTATTAAGTGTTTACTTAAAAGGAATCTGCGCCACAACACTATTATGTGTCAGGTGTATTATTGACACTAAGAATAAAGGATTAAACAAAGTAGAAAAACTTTTTTCATAAGGTCAGTGGAAGAGAAAAAAATTTAAAAATAATCAAATAGATATAAAATATAATACCATGTAATTATAAATGTCAAGAAGAAAAATAAAACAAGAAAAGAAAATAGAATCTAATGGAGATTCATTGTCAGATATAGGGATAAGAAATAGTGACACTCTCTAAGGGAAGGAGACATTTGAACAGAGACCTAAATGCAGCAAAAGAGCAAGCCATAAAGATAACTGGTAAAAGACCATTTTTAGTAGAGGGAATAACAAGGGCCAAGACCTGGAATTGGGGACCCACTTATCATATAACAAGAACAAGACAAAGACCTGTGGGGTTCCACAAAGACAGATAAGAACAATTTGGAAATGAAATTGGTAATCGGTCAGGGGCCAGATTATGTAGAGCTTTGCATGCTATGCTATGGGCTTTTGGTGTTATTCTAAGCATAAGGGGTCATTGGAGAAAAAGAGTAACTAGCTCATTTGAAAATGGTTATTGTGGCTTTTGCATGGATGTTAAACCATGATGGCATATGAAGTGGGTGAGGCATGGTAGTACTTATAGTAAAAGAAGATGGTCAGTTGGTGTTGTGGCGCAGGTGAGAACAGGGACCCACAGAGCCGAATCGAAGAGAATTAAGAGCCTTTATTAGCTGGCCGGCGACTGACTCTCTATCTCGCAGGGTTAGAGATCAGCCCCTAGCCTCCAGAGGAGGCAGCTTATAAAGCTTCCAACTATGTTCTTGAATAAGCATGCAAGCAGATTACAGAAAGCAGAAGTTAGCAGTTAAAGTCTTTCACAAAGATACATGTATTCATTCCGGAGACTCTCAGATAGAACAGGGCCTAGCAGACAGTTTCATTATCTGCACCTTGGAATGTTGTGTTTCTCCTGGAGACTGGCACCTGGAGATAACACCTCCCTGTGATGGGAGAATTTCCACTTTTACAATAGATAACTCGATAATACATATGTTGAATGAAAGAAATGAAAGGAATAATAAATATTATTCCTTTCTAGTCTAACTGGAATTTATTTTACTATATGGTATAATATAAGAATCTGAACATTATTATTCCTATATAGATAACTAACTTTGTAAAATCTGTGTATTGTGTGTTTTTTTCCCTTGTAGTGATTTATTATACATATTATATCACATATTTTTACATACTAGGTTAGTGAGGAGCTCTCTAATATATTGCATTGGTTCCTCTGCCTATAATAATTTTTCGTATTTAACATGAATAATTTCTCCCAATTACTCTGATTTATAGAGTTATCTATTGTAATAACTTTTTATTCTTTTTAAATACCTTTAGAAATATTTTGTCAATATGAAAAAATATTCACTGGAATTTTTATTAAATCTATAATTTATTTTGGGAATGATTAATATCTTAATGATGTTTTTTCTTTCTAGTATGATAAGCATCTCATTATAAATACCACTTATACAGAGTGTTATAGTTTTCTTTATATGAATTTCACATTTTCTAATATTAAGGCCATTCTTTTGTCATTTATGTTTTTATTGGGATTGAAAATAAGATTTTCATGTTATAAATTTATTTTTATTTAATTTTTGTTGTAATGTAGAAAGGCTATTGGTTTTGCATTTTTAGAAATATTTCCAGTAGTGTTATTTTTACACTCAGTTGAAGTTAACAAAAAATACAGTTAAATCATTAAATAATATCTCTCACAGATAAGTCTTATTTCAAACATTTTTTTTAAATATGGTAAAAATAAACTTAAACCTCAAGATACAGTAGATTTATTAATTCAGTTTTCAATTCTTTGCATGTAGCCACTCTATAAGGTGCTTTTATTCTTTTTAATTTTAAATGTATTTAATTTTTTTAATGGTGACATTGGTTAATGAAATTCAATAAGTTTCAAATGTACATTTTAACATATATATATATATATTTGTTATATGTATTATATAACAAATCATATATATGTATTTACACTGTGTGTTCACCTCCCATAGTTAGATTTCTTTCTGTCACTACATATTTGACGCCTTTTATTCCATCTACCTCACTCCTCTCCCTTACCCCCTACTCTCTTGTAAGGTGATTTTCTTTATAATAACCTCACAATATGGCATACATTAGATAATTGGATAAAGAAGATATGGTACATATATATAATGGAATATTACTCAGCCATAGGAAAAGACGAAATACTGCCATTTGCTACAACATAGATGGATCTTGAGATTATCAGGTTAAGTGAAATAAGTCAGGCAGAAAAAGTTGAAACCACATAATATCAGTCACATGTGGGATGTGAAACTGAAAGTAACAGACATGACAAACATAAACAAAGACTCTGCTCTGAACTATCTTATTTACATGAAGCTATTAGGAACTGTACTATGTACTCCCAAAATTTATATATTGAAACTCTAACCAACAAGTCATGGTAGTTGGAGGTAATGCCTTTAGGGAGATTATTAAGGTATAATAAGTTGATAAGGGTGGGGTCCTAATCCAATAGGATTGGTGACCTTATAAGAGGAAGAGGAGACTCCAGAGATCAATCTCTGTCTCTTCAATGTGAGCACAAAGGAAAGGCCATGTGAACAGACAGCAAGAAGTTGGCCATCTGCAAATCAAAAACAAAGCCCTCACCAGAAAAATTTGGGGGACCTTAATTATGAACTTCTAGTCTCCAGAACTTCTAGAAAATAAATGTCTGTAATTTAAGCTGCCCAACCTGTAATATTTTGGTAAGGCAGCCTAAGCTTAACTTCTTTAAATTGTTTGTTTTACTCTGAACTTCACCTGCTACCTCCTACCTTCATCCATCTCTTAATTTCAGTGTCCTCCCAAGTTGAAAAACTCATATTTAAACATTGTTTGTGTTTCTGTTTTTGATGCAGTTGTGGATGTTGTTATTGATTTCTACAACATTTGATTTATTATATTTTGCTAGCCATTAAAACACATATAAGTTCTGGGTCCATATCCTCTGGTTTTTGCCTCTAGTCATACTACTTCCACTGTTATTAGAAATTCTAGTAGGAGTAGACACAGATTGGACTCTAAATGTGTTACTTTTCTCATTGGGATCATAATTGAAAGGCTATAATATCCTAGATATATCAACCTCCCCTCCTCACCCTTCTGCATCAACATAGTGTCAGAATTTTCCATTCAAAGTATGCGTTTGGTCCATCAGATTGCCAAATTTTACATTGATGGTTAAAATTTTGATGAAGAAAACTAAGAATTTGAGTTTGTGTTGTGGCTTGATGCTCAGGACACGTGCCTTCTTCACCATGTTCATCAGAAGCAGGAGTATCACTGAGGAGAGATTCTTAGAAGTTAGCTTTAATAATAATAATATTGATTATTATTATTACTAAGTTATTATTATTATAAAAAGCCTATTTTAGTGGGTCATTTGTGAGGAGGGACTGTGTATCTTGCATCAGTACATTTTATTTTAGTTTATTATTAATTCTTATAGATTTTCAGTTCATTCTTTTCTGTGTTTCTTTGTATATAATATACCACTTGCAAATAAGGATAATTTTGCATTTTCTTTCTAATAATTATATCCCTTATTTCAGAGTCATATCTATGGCTTTGATTAGTGCTTCCAGAACAATAGATAACAAAAATAGAACTTTTTATTCTCCACTTGGTTTTAATTGGATACTATTAAGAATGAAGTTGGCCATTGATTTGAGATGAATATTGTTACAGAAACAACAAATATTGATAAAATTTTACATGTGAGTTCAGAAAGATATTTTTAAAATAAAATATGAATGTAATTTTTTCTAGATTTTTTCTGATTTTATTGAAATAACTTAATTGTTTTTTTTTCTTTTCTGACTTTTTGGTAGGAAATAATACACAAATTATTTTTCTAATAGTGAACTAATTGTATATAATGCAGATGGATTTTGAATACAAAACAGGTGAACCAGATCACCCTCTGAGGAATGTTTAATCACTAAACATGTTGTACACATTTCTATATTATAAAAGATTCATATTCAATGATGATCTCAATCAGTAAGTTTCTCTTCACATTAAAGAGAACAAATTATTAACCATTTCCATTCCTGCAGTAAAAAGCAGAATGATGATGATATATAAAGAGGAAACACAGACATAAGACTGAGATGCAGATTAGTGACAGGCATTTGGCAAAGCACATTAAGGAGGGTGCTGTAGATACCAACTGATGAACACTTGTCAACTGAAAGCAAACTTTGAGCAATTACATTAACAAGTAATTGGAATACTTTAAAATAGAAGTAAGGACCCCACAACAAAGAAACAAATGAATTTGTGTCCCTTCCTTTTGTACCGTATTTATTATATTATCTCTGTTATTCAGTAGTGTACATAGGACTAGAAAAGACAAAACAGAATAGAATTTTATGTTACAAAAAGTAATTCAATGGCATTAAACAGAAAGTGCTGTGATACTGTGCAGTAAAAGAAAACTGGTTTCCAGCTGAAACTCTGAAATGACTATTCTTGCCCAGAGGAGATCTATTTAACATTTCCTGTATTAAAAGCATAACAGATAAATTCATGGACAAAAACAAAAAAAAAAACAAAAAACTGTCTTTCTGGTCAAAATAAAGCAAGTGGAGACATTGAGTAAAAGGTGATCTATTATACCGTTATTGGAGGTTCTCACATGGAGCTGGCACCCTATAGAGTGTACTGAAAGCCAATCCCATAAGAAACAAGTAATAAAGTTTTAAAAAAGAGGTCACCTGTAGGAAAAAGATGGCGGGAGTTAACATCAGGGAACTGAATCATGGTTGAGATATTTCTAAATGTTCACAAGCAATTACAAAAAATCTGAGATAATTTTTCTTCATCTGTAAATTAGAGATAATAATATAATATACACTTTAATAGAATATCAGGACTAGATAAAATGTATATGTATAGCACAGAGCCACGCATGGTAAATATTTAATAAAAGATGGCTTGTTACTTTATTAGTATTATTGAAGAAAACTTTGGAAAATATAAGAGAGACTTAGAAATATATTTAGATAGAAATGAAGACCCTGATACAAAAGAGTGACCTTTCTGGACAGAATACTGTGGGACAAAAATAATGTGGAATGCAGAAAAATGTAAATAAAACTTGAAAGGAAAACTACAGTGTGCATAGGGATGGGGAGGGAAGGCTCTACTTAATCTATATCACCTCTTTTGTTGTTTGTTTGTTTGTCTGTTTTTAATTACATTTATTGGGATGACATATCTTGACTACTGTTTATAATGCTGCAATGAACATAGGGAAACAAATATCTTTATAAATAAATACTTTTGATTCTTTTGAGTAGATACCCAAAAGAAGGATTGATGTTTCATGTAGTAGCTTTATTCTTAACTTTTTGAGGCAACTTCATACTGTTTTCCATAGTGTCTATAGCAATTTACTTTTCTACCAGCCATTTATGAGGGTTCCTTTTTCTCCACAACCATTCCAACACTAATTATTTCTTATCTTGTTGGGAATAGCTATTTTAACATGTAGAAGTATAGTTTTGATTTGCATTATCCTAATAGCTAATGAAGTTGACCATCTTTTCATCTATCTGTTGGCCATTTGTATGTCTTCTTGGGAGAAGTGTCTCTTCAGGTCCTCTGCCCATTTTTAAATTAGATTTGTTGTTGCTTTTGTTGTTGTTGTTGTTGTGTTCTATACATTCTTTATCCAATTCCCTTTTTAAAAAAGAAAGAGCAGCTCACTTTAGTGTTAATGTAATTTTCCATAAACTCACCCTTTGAGGCTAAAGCAAATCTGATTGGTTTTCAATGTGAAAATAAAATATAAAAACTGTTCTTGATGTTATTTCTAAACAGAACTTGTCTCTAAGTATTCTAATTACTTGCTAATACAAGTTCTCAAAGCTTGTTTTCAGTTGACAAGTGTTTATCAACGTAACAGAAATGTATATGATGATCAATATTTAATTTTTGTGTATGTGATAAATTTTAAAGCACAGAACAACTCAAAGTGGAACATCATATTTCACACAAAAGTATCACATTTCTTTCTGGATCTTCTTGATATCCTTGTCATTGTCGGAGGAGCAAACTTTGTAATGACCAGTTAGATTGTTTTTCCCTGATGTTGATGATATGCTCCCGGAGAAATGTCTTCCAGACAGATGAAGAGGTGTGATATCATCAGAGCTTGGACGATTCTCTTTCAAGATTCATTCTTTCATTCAACAGCAAAATGAAGTTTACATGGCTGATTGTGTGCTCAGGATTGTCTTTCTTGAACATGATATAAAAGTTCAGCACTATAATGTTTAGAAGGTGGCAAAAATTTTTTTATACCAAAACTTGTGCCTTTTACAGTCACTTGGATAAGAAGTAAACATCTGATCATCTGAATCTACTGCTCCCATTTTCTTATAATCCACAGTGACATGCGGCTTCTGAGTTTTCTTTCCATCTCAGTTGCCTATTTCATTCACATCAACATTGTGGAATGTTGACAACATTGTCACCTCCTTCTTGTCTTACCATTTCAGAGCTATAAGTTCACCACAGAATCTGGCTACAGTCATCCCTTTGTAATTCTTTATTTTTTTTCAAAGCATTTGGCATCTGTTTTCTGTTTAAATGGCAGTACCAACTCCATTAGTCCTAATTTGATATAATTCTTCAAAAAACATGGGAGATGTATAAAAGTTATCAAGGAAGACACAGTACCCTTGGCCAAGAAAGTCATTGGCCAAGGTAAAAACAATGCATGGAGATTTCAGAACATCATCTGAATCTTTCAAGTTCATACTGGGCCTTGTGTGAACAAGCATATTCCACACATAACCAGATTAACTTTCACAAAGAACATATAGCTTTAGACCAAATCATGCTCATTTTGTTAGGGTGTACTACCTCATAGCTAAGTGTCCCTTGAACAGCATCAGTGATTAATTGACTTCAATGTTTCTGTTTGGAGTATATACAGTTGAAGATTTATTTACAACGAGTTATCTCAAAGCAAACAAAAAATGGGTTAAATATTTTGGACATTAACCCCTTATCAAAGGAGATATTTGCAAACAACTTTTCTCAATCAGTTAGTTACCTTCTTATCTTGTTGATGATTTCTTTTGTTGTGTAGACACTTTTTAGTTTGATGTAATTTCATTCATTTATTTTTGCTTTTACTTCCCTTGTCTATGAAGTCAAATTTATAAATCCTCTCTAAGGACAAGTCCATAGGTTTAGCACCTATGTTTTTTTCCTATATATTTTATTGTTTCAGGTCTTAATTTTAAGTTTTGCATTTGGCATTTAAAACTGAAAAGAGGCTGGTCAAGATGGTGGAGTAAAAAAATGCTATTTGGCCTCCATCCATGAGCACTTCAGTCTACATGAACAGAAGTCATATACCTAAGGATATATAGAAAAACATATTGAGACTGGTAGCAGGGGAGTAGTCATCAAATGAGCTACTATTGGGAGGCAGTTAATATTGGGAGGAATATCTTGGCTGTGGCTGTTTCCCTTGAGGAGCAAGGAGTCCAAGCCCCACACCAGACTCCCCAACTCAGGGTTTTAGTGGCAGGAAGAGAAATTTTCATAAATTCTGTCTGTGAAAGCCAGCGAAGATTGTGGCTGAGTGAGACAGAGGTGAGGAGATGAGATAGGTGAGAAGGAGTGGGGAGAAACCAGAAGTTTCTCTTAAAGGGCCCACACATGGACTTACTCACTGACAGATTCATTTAGAGAAATTAAATTGTCTGGCTTCAGGATGAGGGCTGGAAGAGCAGATTTCCCCCAGACAAAAATTCTCACAGAAGCTATTGTTTTTTTGTTGAACCCCTATCCCCACAATCCAGTGTGCAGATGCAAGTGGAAGCCACAACTGGAGTCTCCATCAACCTAGCTAACATGTTTGCTCTGCCCTGGTGATCTCCTGAGACCTTACCCCACCCAAGTTGTGGACCCAACCAAGATGCTTTCAGTGGCTTTTTCATACAGCAGCCTGTCCTGGCCAATGATGCAGACTTTCCAAAAATCTCTCAAAGGCTGACAAACTCCAAACAAATAGCACCTGGCTTTGGTATGTCTCATACTTCTTGTTAAGCAGCTCCAAGCCTGGCACTAGTGGCAGCCAGCCTTAATTCGCAGCTTATCCTCTTCCAGGTACCTCCAAGTCCAGCACTAGTGGCAAACATCTACAGATGACTTTGTAGCTCATACCAAGTGATCCCAGACAGGGAACAAGCAGCACCTGACCTTGGCCTGCAACAGATCCCTTCCCAATATGATCCGGAACCAACACACCTAGTAGCCAGCTTCAGACCACACCAGAGCACCATCCAACCACTTCCATAAGCAACACGCAGGGATCTAGGCAGGCACCAGATCCCTGCTAAAGCAAGTTCTGCTTTGTAGGGTCAGCCCCTGCATAACTCCTCTGCTGTAGTAACGGATGGTCTTCCCAGTCAGCCCTAGGGTCAGTCTTTGCCATTGAAATGCCAACAGTAATAAAGGCTCAATTACAACAAGAGGACACACAAAGCCTACAAAAGGTGAGCACTTGGAACACCCAGTTCAAGTGACCAGAAAGACTTCATGGCTAAGCCCCACAGGACACCTACTACATAAGGTCGCTCTACTAAGACTGGGAGACATAACAGCTCTATATAATATATAGAAATGAAAACAGAGAGACAGCCAAATGTAGGAGACAAAGAAATATATCTCAAATGAAGAAACAGAATAAAGCTACAGAAAAAGAACTAAATGAAATGGATACAGGCAATCTACCAGACACACACAAAATTCAAAATATCGATTATAAGGATGCTCAGTGATCTCATTGAGAACTTCAACAAAGAGATAGAAAACATAAAAATATATAGAAAACATAGAAAAGAACCATTCAGAAATGAAGAATATAATAATTAAAATAAAGAATACATTAGAGAGAATCAACAGTAGATTAAATGCAGCAGAGGACTGAATCAGTGACTTGGAAGATAAGGTAGCAGAAAACACCCAATCAAAAGAGCAAAAACAGAAAAAAATATATAAAAGAATCTAAAGGACAAAATAAATTAACACAAAACAGAAAAAAAACCCATAGAGAGAACATTTTGATGATTAACATATAGGAAGAGAGTTGGAAGGATGAGTTAAAAAGAAAAGAAATTAAGAAATATAAATATGGTAGTTACATAATAATCATGGGAATATAAAATATAGAATGAGGAATATAGTCAATAATATTGTAATAATATGTATGATGTTAGATGGGTACTGATTTTATCAGAGTAATCACTTAGCAAATTATGTAAATGTCTAGTCACTATGCTGTACACTTGAAAATAATATAATATGTCAACTGTAATTTAAAAATAAAAAATTATTTAAAAAACATTAAAAAAAGAGACCAGGTAAAGTCTTTCCTGGAGCCCCTAGAGTATAAACAATCCTGCTAATACCTTTATTTTTATCCATTTAGACTCATTTTGAACTTTAGAATAACTCTAATATTATAAAGATTACCTATACATATATACACATATGTCTATGTATTATATATACATATATTGTATATACATATATATGTGTTATATATGTGTGTATGTGTATCTATATTAAAGCAGATTATTTCAGAAATACTAAAAGTTTTCTGTACTTTGTGTTTGTAATATATATCAATATGTGTTTGTTAAATCTCATAAAACTACATATACATACTATAAGTACAAAATTTTATAAAATTGAATAAAAATATTTTTTAAAGGTAAAAAAGTCTCTAATTACTTTTGAGTTAATTTTTGTGTAAGGTGACAAATTGCAGTCTAGTTTTATTCATTTTCATGTGGTTTCCCAATTTTCCCTGCACCATTTATTGAAGAGGCTTTCTTTTCTTCATTTTATGTTTTTGTCTCTTTTGTTAAAATTTGGTTGCTCATATACATATGGGTCTATTTCTGAGCTCTCAATTTTCTTCCTCTGGTCCATGTGACTGATGTTCTGCTAACACTGTACTGTTTTAATTATTGTCACTTTGTACAAAGTGTAATTTGAATTCTGGAAATGTGATACTTACAGCTTAGTTGTTTTTACTCAGGATTGCTTTGGCTATTTAGTATCTTTTGTGGTTCCATACAAATTTGATAATTTTTTGTTCTATTTTTTCAAAAAATGCCATTGAGATTTGATGAAGATTTAATTAAATCTGCATATTTCTTTGACTAACATGGCCATTTTAACTCTGTGGTTCTCTTCTAGTCAATGAATACAAAATATCTTTTCATTTATTCATGCCTTCTTCAATTTCTTTCACCAATGTCTTATAGTTTTCAGTGTATATGTCCCTTACATCCTTTGTTAAGTTTATTACTAGATATTTTGTTCTTTTTCTTGATATTATAAATAATTTTTTTCATTCTTTTCTGAAATTGTATTGTTAGCACATAGAAACACAACAGATTTTTGTTCATTGATTTTTCTTTCTCAGACTTTACTGTATTCATTGTTTCTAATAGTTTTTTGGTGAACTCTAAGATTCTTTATGTAGAGATCCATGTCATTTGCAAAAAAAAATGAGAATTTTACTTCTTTATTCTCAATTTGGATATGTTTTATTTCTTCCTCTTGTCTGATTGCTCTGTCTAGTACTTCCTTTGCTATGTTGAATAACAGTGATGAGAATGTGCATCCTTGTCTTTTTCCTGAACTTAGGAAAAAGCTTTCAGTTTTTCATAGAGTGAAATATTAGATGAAGGTTTGCCACATATAGCCTTTATTATGTTGAGGTACTTTTCTTTTATACCCATTTTATTGAGTATTTTATCACAAATACATGTAGTATCTTCTTGTCAAATATTTTTCTGCATCTATGGATAAAATGATACGATTTCTATTCTTTATTTTGCTAATGTGGTATATCACATTGATCATTTTGTATATGATGAATCATTCTGTCTCTGGAATGAGCCCCACTTAATCATGATGTATCTTTTTAATGTATTATTATATTAGATTTGTTAGCATTTTGTTTAGGATTTTTGCATCTATATTTATGAGAGATATTGGTCTACAGTCTTTCTTTTTTGTGTTATCTTTACCAAGTTTTGGTATCACAGCAATGCTGAACTCATAAAATGAGTTAGAAAATAATACCTCTCCTTTAACTTTTTTGGAAGAATTTGAGAAGGATGGGGACTAAATCTTTGACTGTTTGGTAGAATTCACTACTGAAATCATCTGGTCCTGGACTTTTATATTTTGGAAGTTTTTAATGCTTTTTCAATTTCTTTACAGTCAATATGTCTATTTAGATTTTCCAGTTCTTCATGATTCAGTCTAAGAAGGTTATATATTTCTAAGAACTTGTGTAGATTATCAAATTAAGTGGCATATAAAGATAGAAAACATATTTTTTAAAAGTCAGAAATGAAGAATAGACTGAATCAACAGTAGATTAGATAAAGCACAGGATTGAACCAGTGATTTAGAAGATAATGTAGCAGAAAATATCTCATCAGTAAAGAAACAAGAAAAAAGAATCCAAAAGAATAAGGACAGTTTAAGGTGCCTCTGGGACAACAACAAGCACATCAACATTCACATCACAGGAGTACCAGAAGGAGAAGAAAGAGAGCAAGATTGAAAACCTATTTCAAGAAATAATAACAATAAATTTCCCTCACCTAGCAAAGGAAATAGACATACAGACTCAAGCAGCATAGAGGGTCTCAAACATGATGAACCCCAAAAGGCCAACACTAAGACATATAATTAAGATGCCAAAGGTTAAAGACAAAGAGAGAAATGTAAAAACAGTAAGAGAAAAGCAGATAGTTACCTATAAAGGTGTTCCCATAAGACGGTCAGCTGGTTTCTCAATAGAACTTCACAGGCTAGAAGGGATTGGCATGAAATATTCAAAATGATGAAAAGTAAAAACCTACAACCAAGATTACTCTACTCAGCAAAGCTATCATTTAGAATCAAAGAACAGATAAAGGGCTTCCTAAAGAAGAACAAACTAAAGGTGTTCATCACCACCAAACAAGTATTAAATGAAATGTTACAGGGACAAAGAAGAAGGAGGAGGAAGAAGAAGAAGAAGAAAAAGGAGGAGGAGGAGGAAGAGGAGGAGGAGGAAGAGAAGGTGGAGGTGGTGAAGGAGGAGGGGAACAACAAAAAGAAGAAAAGATAATAAATATGAATAATAAAATACAATAAGTAGATATCTATCAACAATTACTTTAATATAAATGGATTAAAAGCTTCAATCAAAAGATAAGGCTGCTAAATGGATAAGAAAACCAAGACCCTTTTATACGCTGCCTATAAGAGACTAACTTCAGATTGAAAGAAACACAGAGACTGAAAGAAAAAAAAAAGTGGAAAAAGATATTTCATGAAAATATAAATGATTTTTTTTAAAGTTTGGGTAGCAACACTAGAGACTTTAAAATGAAGTCTTTAACAAGAGACAAAGGACTCAGTTATTTCATTTCTGGGTATTTATCCAAACAAACCCAAAATACTACTTCAAAAGGACATGTAAATGTATATGTTCATTGCAGCATTGTTTACAGAAGATAGAGAGGCATCAATGGATGAATGGAAAAAGAGGTGGTACATATGTACAATGGATTACTTAGCCATAAAAAAGAATGAAAACTTGCCATCTGCCATCTACAACAACAAAGATGGATCTAGAGAGTATTGTGCTTACTGGAGTAAGTCAAACTGAGAAAAACAAATGCCATATGATTTTACTTACATGTGGAATCTAAAAACTTGAATAAACACAAATACCTGAACACTTAACAGAGAACAGAAGGCTCTCTAACAATAGATGTACAGTCTATGATATGTACAACTACCACATCTTAAATAAAGGGAGGTCTAGATGGAATATGGTATGTGAATTTGAAATGTGTGAAAGTCCTTAGGAGTGGTATCTTTTAGTGACTAAGTGTGTAGACTCTGACTGGACTGCTTTGGTTTGAATGCAATTCCAGTGCCTACAATGTGATTATAGTCAAGATGCTACAGCCCTCTTCACTTTCATTTCCTCACATATTAATGGCAATTATATTATCACCTAACTCATATATTGTTACAAAGGTTAAATAAGTTGATGTTTGTAAAGTACTTAGAATATAGTGAGCACTTATGTGGCATTTTTTTTCATTTTGCTTAGAGATGGTTCACACTTATAATCGTATAAAGTATTAGTTTCACTAGATGCTAAGTGCTCTAATATAACCAATGTTTAAAACTATATATGATAAAAATTAATGATCATAAAAATTATAATAAAAATGTGAACACATAATGAACTTGAGATTTATAAAAATAGACTATTATATCTGAGTATGCAATAAGGACACTATAATTCATTTTAGCAATGAGTATAATGTGGTTTTTATAAGTTTATACTAAGCATTATTATTAGTTGGTTGGATATTTTTACTTTAATATGCTTTGTGAAAAAAAATTATCAGAATTTATAAACTATTTGCAAAATAGGTTTTACATAAGAAAATAATTGAACTTTTTTATAAATGTATATATTTGATCAAATTACTTTCTATTGTACCAAAACATAGCTATTTTCCTTCAAAAAAAAAACAGAATAAACAGAAACAGAACCAAGTTCATAGGTACAGAAAACATTTTGATGGTTGCCAGGTGGAAGGGGGATTAGGCATGAGTGAAAAAGGGAGGAGATTAAGAAATACGAATTAGTGGTTATAAAATAATCATGGGAATGTAGAATATAGCTTAAGAAACATAATCAATAACAGTGTAATAGCTATGAAAAAGTAAATAAATGAAATGATTATTGAAATCAATCAATCAATCAATCAATCACAGTCTTACACGTCCTTAAATCTATTTGCTGGGTACTTTTCATTTTCTTTTTTTTCCTCCCTCATTACCTTGATTATTCATTGAGTCTGATGGACTATTTCTATGCATAGACATTTATGTAGCTATAAAAAATTTTTTAAGTATTTGACTTCACTATTCAGTAGGGTGATAAGAAGAGGTCTTTCTGTTTGTTTGTTTTCAAGTAGATGGAGTGTAAGTTTTGTTGTTTCTTTCTTGCACTACTGGGGCTCCTTTGATTTCTGTAGGGCTGAATGGTCTTCACTGTAGAAAATGCACTGTATTCTCCCAGAAGGTGGGCATCTAGTTTCTGACCTAGTTCCCCTGATCTAAGGCACCACCCCTGTGGTGGGATGTGGCTGGCTGTGGTTTTCCTGACCTCTGCTTTCCTGGTGCAACCTTCTAGTAGCCTGAAGCCACTGGCAGAACTGCTCTCGGTTAATCCACCTTTCTCTACCAGGCTCCCCTATGATAGGTGGTTGAGTGGTGGGTGAGAGAAATTGGGTTCACCTGTCTGCAGCTCTGGTTTTTCTAGTGAGTTTAGCCTCAATGAATGCAGTTTTTGTGATCTGCTGAGTGAGAATTTTATTGCATTATGGGCCACAGGAGCATGGGGTAAATGGGTTCCTTTGTCTGATGATGGCAGGTTGAGGAATGCTGCCACCCTTTGCACTGCTTCTATGCCCCTTACCCTGAGCTCAGCCAGTGTGATGGCTACCCAGGCCCAGATGCTATCTCTGCTCCTCCAGTTTTCCCATTGGGGGTTTTATCCCTACTCTTCACTGCCATCACATCTACTAGGGCCACTGTGAGGCCATTACTACATCTACAGCTTCTGCCTCTGTCCTTCGCCCACCTCCTCACATCTGTTTGCTCCTATATGCTCACTTTCAAATATCTGAAGGTGCAGAACTCCCAGATGTATTTGTGTGTTGAGCATGGAATCTTTCATTGAATTATAGCTGTCCAACTTATAACTTTAAGCGTAGAGCCTGGAGGTACTCTCACACTGTCATGCTGTCGATTTCACTTTATACAGAGATAAGCTCAGAGACCCCAGAAATTCTGGAGGTTAGCATGAGCAAACTAAGTAGTACTTCTTACAGAGACATGCTTTAATAACACTTATTTTTGCCTGGACCAAATATGCATCTTAAACTTGTCACATCACATCTTACAAGTTTGTTTCAGTGCCTGTGACTCTCATTTAACTGCGAGTTCCTTAAAAGCAAGTAGTTTTGTTCACCGTTATGTTTCTTAGTACTACATACAACATATAGCTACCTTAGGGCCACTGTAGAATTTAGACATTTAGGATTTTTAGAAGCACTGCTCCACGTTATTTGAAATAATTTAAATTTTAGTAGCCACATTATGGCTCACTAAAAGATTGTTATTATAATAAAATTATAAAAAATATTTATAGTATTATTTTTGAAATTTGGCCATTAGCCAAACATTTTATGATTGGTTCTAATTTCTTTGTAGTCTTAGCCTCATAATATACATCCAGAAATTCTTACGAAGTGAAACATTCTAAATTACACTTTGTTTTCAGTAGTCATAAAATTTTAATGGACGTGAACCTTAACAATTAGTGAGGTTGGAGCAGGGTTAATTTTGGTAGACTTAGGTAATTTTAGTATTTTCTCTTTATATTTTTTTTCAGATTTTAAATATTGTTAGACAAATGGTAAATATTAAGTTATAGCTATTTTACTTCAGAGAAAATAATCATGTATTGGAATAAAACTACCACAAAGATACCCATGTCTTAGAGAGGAGGATTAGATGCTAACATGTATTAAAGAACTATTATGTATTAAGAACTCTGTATACATATACCTCTTTTAGCAAGCCTTGCTTCCCAATTGTGTTTATTAGATCTATAATTTTAACCATTTTTTAAGGCAAAATCTGCTTTACTACAAAAGATTCTAGATGACTCTGGAACATTTTCTTTCTTATTTAATAAATTTCATTGGTTTTCTTTCTCACACAGGATCATGTTTGAATAATTTTGCCTGCATTTTAAGGTCTTCACTGGTCTTATTTATTCTTCCTTCCCACTTATTTCCAGGACAATATAAGTCGGCATTTTCAGTACCTACAAACATATGATGCTCATTGCAACCTCCAAAACTTCTTTCTTCTTCTGTTACCTATGAAAATGTCACCAATTCTTTAAGGATCCCTTTCCAGTTCATTATTTAGCAGAGTTCAGGGACCAGAAATGCTACAGAGACTTTGTTATAATATGATGTTACCTATAACACAGTAATCCACAAAACATTGATTTAAACAATGAAATTATAATGAAGTTAGTGGACATTTATAGCAAAGGAAGCTCTGAGATTTTCTCTCTTTCAAATAAAGTAAATATTTGAAGTTGACTGCAACTTCAAACTCTTGGAATATAATAGGTGGCATTGTTTTGTAGTAATTTAGGTCAGCAATGTAGTTTTTAATCCTCTACTAAACTACTTGAACATAGCTTGACAAATTCCATTTTTAAAGTTATCAGATTCTAAAGAACAGTCCACAGTATTTGGATATTTAGTGTAATCACCTTCATAATAAAATCTTAGATCTGAGAGATAAATAAAGCATTTTCCTTCTTTTTCTTTTCATAAAATGACACTGCCCCCAAAAAATACTTCATAATTCAGAATAAAACTCATAGAGACTAACCATAATAGTTCACATTTTCTTTATAGGCAGTACAAGTAAGCATAACTATCAAACTTAGAATTTTTTTTTTTTAGTTTTATATAATATTCACTGTTCAACACAGGTTTTCACTCTATAATTTATAAAAACAGATAGTTTAAAAAATTCTTTGTGGAAAGTTTCTCATTTAAGGGTTATTTTAAACACAATTTTAAAAATATCATTTTATTAAGACTAAAAATAATGGATACCAGATGAAACATCCCATTCTTAGGGTAAATAGCAAGATACAGTGTGCAATTACAGAAGTAAGAAGATTAGGTTAGAATCTATTGCCTTTAATCTAAGCTTGTTGATCTGATAAGAATTTTCTGCTATATAGTGTAAAGTAACTTTTCAGTCAATAAAATCCAACAAATATTGAGCATTTATTGTACACAGTCCTTGTGCTAGGCATGGAGTAACCAAAATTAGACATAGTTCCTGTCCTTATGGAGCTTTCAGGTTTGTCAAAGAGACAGACATAATTGAAACGATCACACTGTATGATTACAACAGAGATAAGTGTTGTGAAAAAAAGGAAGTGCCTAAAAACCCATTTTTTGGACTCTAGGTTTTTCTCTAGACACCAGGAATGGAATAGCAAAAATAGACATGTTTCTGTCTAAAAGAACTAGATTATAGTTAGGTTCCTCAAGGGACTGGACTATCTTATATAAGTAAACAAACAAATACAACATGCTAAATTATAATTGGTCGTGTAGAGAAAACATATTATTAGGTGATGAAGAACAAAAAGAGATGAAAAGGTAGGTATTTTCTTAGAAAATAAACTTTTGCTGAGGATTAAGGGGTGAGAAGCATCCATCCATTTAAAGTTTTATTAGGGGCAGACAAAACATGTATAAAGATCCTGAAACAAACAAACAAAAAAAGAAATCTATTTGTTTAAAGATCAGAGTTTGCCACTGTAGATGGAATAGAGGTGGGAAGATAAAAAAGAAAGACATGAATTAATGTTGTAAAAAAAATTAGTAGTCAAATCATAAGAACCACACAAGAAATATCAAGGAGTTTGAATTAGATTCTAAGTGCAATGGGAGAGCATTAAAGGAAATTAAAATGATTTAAAGTTTAAAATATTCCCTTTGGCAATTAAATATACTATGAAAAAAGGAAGTCCAGTTAAACACTACTGCTATCTTTCAAGGAAGAAGAAAGGGTATATTGTACCAGAATGCTGGCAGGGAAGGCAGAAATAGAGATTTGAGGTATATTTTGAAAGTAGACTCGATTGGCTGGAGGAAGGTAGGAAGATTAGGAAAAGTCAATTAAGAATGACTCAAAGCTTTTTAGCTTAAGCAACTGAGTGGATACTGTTCACATCTTCTGAGCTGGGGAAGTTAGAAAGCAAAACAAATTTGAACTGAGGTTGAGTGAAGTGAAGAGGAATTCAATTGTAGCTATGTAGATTTTGAGATGCCTGTGAGACATTCTATTTGAAATGTCTAGTGGGCAGTTAGATATGTATATAAAGAGGCATTTGAAATGGGCATAACTGAAGGATTCTCAGTCTGTAAATGATATGTAAAGTGAGTATCAGCAAAAGAGGAAATGTAAATAGAAAAAAGAAGAGGATCCAAGGCCAAATTTCAAGGGAAGAAATAAAACTTACAAAAGAGACTGAGGAGTGGCCAGTGAAATCTGGGACAAAAAAAACATGATGAAAATTTTAAAAAGAGAGTGTTTCAAAAAATTTATTACTAAAAAGTCAAAAACTCTTTTGGCTTTTAGTCATTTTTTTATTAATACCTGAGAATTTATTTTAAAAGATAAATGATAAATCAAAAAAATGATGTAACAGTAATAATTCATGGATACAGTTGGTAAACTACTTCCATATACTACAATATCTAACTTGATTACAACAATAAGTATATTTTATTATTGACTGCAGTATGCATGTAAAGACACTGGGGCTCTTGGAAACAACTGATATTAAATAATAAATTCAATATTTATTCAACAAATATCACCAATTCCTGTTATAAGAGGCACATTATAGACTCTGTGTATATAGCTATGAACAAAAAATTCACATTCCTGAACTGAGACAATATCCTTTCCAATGGATATTGAGCCACATCAGTTATAATATACTGGTGAAAAATACTTTTAAAAATATATTTCTTTTTTCTTTTTTTATTATGTCTGTTGGGGTGACATTGGTTAATAAACTTATATAGGTTTCAAGAGTACAATTCAGTAATATGCTATATGTATATTGCACTGTGTGTTCATAATCAGAAGTTAAATTTCAACAGTTAAGTGGTTACCAGAGAGAAAGGGGGTAGGCAGATAAAGGTAAAGGGAGTCAAATATATGCTGAGAGAAACATACTTTTAAAAAATATATCTTAATTACTCACATTTTTAACAGTTCAGTAGTGTTAAGTATATTCACAGTATGTGAAAGAGATGTACTTTTTGAATTCTTGCCAATGTGAAGAATCCAAAAACAACAAAAGTTTATTAGATTTGAGGACATATTATATTCAGTAAATCTAATATACAGGGTCACTCTACATCTCTATATGACATATTGAGGAGTCTATATCTTAAACCTTTTAAACAATCTTAACTATGCTCTGAGATTTCTTAATAATAGCAATGCTTGTTAAGAAATAAAAAAGCATGAAAATCTGTGCTATTTGTATCTAACCAAGTGTTTATCCATTTGGGCATTGTCCTAATATTCTATCAATTCAGTCATTTGAGCATATGGGTTTTCTGATAAAGCATATATATTCTTTCTATTGGTTTCATGGATAAAATAAGTTTTAAAACTACTTTTACAAAACAAAGGATTGTAAGTTGTGTTCTTTTCAAATGATACTGAAAAAAAAAATCTCAATGTAGTCAGTAGCATATACTTTATTTTCTTATCCTCTTCCAGGAATTTATTCCTGTCTAAAATTACGATGTCTTAAAAAAATGTGGCGTCTTACCTGTGAGTCAGATAACAATAATATTTGGTGGATTTATAAATATGTCGGCACTTAAGAGATTTATGTGTGGGTAATCCTGAAAGGACATATGTAACATTGACTTTTGTGCCTGGACTCATGCTAATTGGACATGACTGTATAATCTTGTGTAAGAGCCACTGATCCTCTGAAAAACTGTTTTACATTTGTACTTGTGTTTAGGATAAAATCCTTAGTTCAGATTTCTTTGCCTTTCAAGTGACTGTGATGGTCTCTGTGGTTTGTTTGTTTATTTGTTTGTTTTCCCCTTCTGGAATTTACATTGGCTATAAAACTTTTTCTTTTTATGAAATGATTTTCACTGTTGTCATGGCTGAATCATTTTTAAAGCTACTTCAGTTTTACAGAGAGATTTCTAATGTCTCTCTGGTATTTCATAAGGTTAAAGAGGAGCTTAACAATAACTTGAATGGCATGTACAGTTTGCAGTCATTGGTACAGGAGTGCAGATGAATAACTCTGTTATTTACCCTAAGGAAAAAGAAAAGAAAGAAACAAAGAAAAATTGTATTGAAGCAAATGTGATGCAGAACAGTGGTTCTTAATGTAGCATCACTCAATAGGGAGCATTTTGGAAAGCATAGCTTGTCACAATAAAGATAGTCACTACTTATTTTTTATGAAAGAGAGCCAAGGTGTGCAGAGCTGTCTACCAACCAAAAACTGTCCAATTGCCCATATGATTTTCTAATGTCCTGCTGGTTACTTATATAGATGAAAACAATCTGTTTATAATCTGAGTCTCGAATCTAACTATATTTTATAATAAGCACAGTGTATTTTGCATAGTTTTCCCTAAAGTAATTTTTCCAGGAATGCCAGTACTAAGCAAGTTGTGTAAACATTTTATTTTGTTGTATCTTGACATTAACCAAGGTTGTTTATAATTTTGTAAAATCATGTCCCAGACAGCAATGTCACTTGTGAGATTTGAGTCACCAGTACAACTAATTCAACATGCCTACATTAATCTTTATTTGAAACAGTCTGATTTCTGGAATTTTATGTAAGGATGCAAGCATTTCATTTCATTTTTGTGCACATTCATGACTATTTTTATATTAAAATGCATATTATTTAATGTAAATTTATTTCATTTATTTTTATTTTATAATAAAACAAAATCAGCATTTTGATTTTTAAAATAATATACAGAAGATATTGTGTTTAAAATTCATCTAGAATAAAAAAGGATCATTAAAAAGGGTTATTGGCTGAACACTAGAGAGAACAATTAACTTTTGACTTCTGAAACTTAAGAGAGAAGGGGAACTGTATAACTCCTTCTCTAGAGGGTTTTAGATTATGTTAATCTGGGCAAATTACAGCTTCTTCTCTGTTAATCTTTTTGAAAACACTGCTGGTTATACTGGAGAAATGTAAACCAGAAATCTTCTCTTTAGCATCCTTGTATATATGGTACAATGGTCTATTTCATGACTGTTCTTAGCATGAGAACCCTTTTCACATCTTTTGGATCAGATTGTAGCCTGAAGTAAGTGTTATCCTGATATAATGAATAAACATATCATAAACATAACACTGGCCCCATTTATTTAGTTCTATGTTTACTTTTGAATTGCACCTATCCCCTATATAGCCTGAGGGCCCTGTTGCCTCAGACAAAACAACAATAAAGCCTTTTCTCATAGATATACATCCAATTTCTTTTCCCAGGAAATTTTAGCATTGATTTGTGAACCTTGCTACTGGTTGACATTCTCACTATGATCCAACCTGGTACTAGAGCCCAGAAAAATTAAGGTAGACTGTGTGTCCTTAGCTCTTCTGTTACCTACACTACTCTTCTTCTCTTCAAAAACTTTTAAGATCATATGCAAATGTGCCCTCTGATAGTTGATAATCTTATTATTTTTTTGACATAAGCTCAGGTTTTCACTGTACTTTTAATAATCTGAAATGCATATGATAAAAAGTAACTAATTTTATAAAGTTGTGATAGAATCCTAGTCAAAGGCAAGAAAAAATTTTAAGTCACCATAATGTATCTAGGTATTCTAATATGATAGTTTTGTGTACAGAATCTGGACCCAGAATTCTCAGGTTCAAAAGCCAGCTCTACCAATGACTAGCTCTGTAACCTTGGTCTAGTTAGTTAACTTCTCGGGTCTAGTACAATGGTGATAAAAATAGTATTTATCTACCACATAAGATTGTGATGAGGATACTAAATTAGTTAATCCTTAGAACAGCACATTTCACATAGTAAACACTCAGTAAATAATATTTATCACCTTTAGGATTGTGTTTCTATGTTTAAAGATAATCATTTTACTTGCAAAAATATTTACTTTGTTCAGATAAAAAAAGATTCAAATCCTCATATGTTCACCTTTGGTTTTCTCTTGTGTTTTAGAAAAAGCATGAGTACTTTCTTTCTCTAAAGCACAAGCATGTGAAAATTAAAATACTCTTCTATGAACTCACATACTTAAAAAATGTGTGTTATATCTTCCTTATTGTAGAATGTGAGCCTAGAGGTACTTTGAGTATGAAAAGAAAAGGTAGTTTCATTTAGGGCTAAATTTAATTCTGATTTAAGTGTGTCCTGGCTTCAGTTATAAATCCAATAACACTACATAGAATTTTTTTGCAATTTACAGCAGTGTCCTTTATACTTATTTTAATATTTGTTTCTCCCTTTTGGAAAATAAAATTTCTGCCTCCTATTCACATTGTTACTCTAATATGTCTAATACTTCTTCATTGTCATTCACAACACCAGTGATTACCACGGCACCCAAAGATCAATTAACTAATACTTGATGATGATTATTATGTTGATGTAACCAAAACAGAGAATCCCTTGATTATTCTCTGTTTCTGTGTTAGATCTTCAAGGTATTTCTAAATATAACACTAGATCCTCTATTTATTTGTATTAATTTTAAAATACTTGACATGAGAATTTAGGAAATTCAGCCAAATTTAATCCTTGCTATCAATAGTTTACATTTATATTTATTTTGCCTTTCTGCTTTTTTCCCAGTTAATTCTTCTTGTTGAATGATAACATAAGGCTGCAGCAACATAACATATAGGGATTCAAGGCATCTGGACATTGGTAATAATGTCTGTCCATTTGGGTTATCTTGTTATCAGGGGTCTTTCAGATTAAACAAGTTTGCTGCAAATTAATGCAAAAATGAATTACAAACCTGGATTATTAGGTACCAGTCCTTTGTTACACAAAAAAAATTGTATGGAAAAAGTATACTTTAAATGCTGATGCCCAGGCACTATTAAAGACAAATTAAATAGATCTCTTTGGGTTTGGGGTCTGGGCATCAGTATTTTTTTTAAAGCTTTCCAAGTGATTCAAGAAGTCCAACTGGATATGAGAAACACTATTTTACATCTTTTGAGAACTGTAAGTATGCTCAAGTGTTGTCAGATTTTAAACAAATATCAGGTTTCCTAAATTTGAAAAAAAGGCAGGGCATTTTGAGTGGCTTGAAGATTGAAACAAAATATGTGTTAAAAAGTGAGCCATTAAAACCAAAAGCGAAAATAAAGATTGTGAAAGAAACAACTGTGAATTTATGAAATTAAACTGAATTTAGCAAAGGATTATTTGAACACCTACTAAGTGCAGCAGTTTCTATTTTGGTGGAATGATAAAGAGGTAAATAACCCTACTAGATAGGATTACTTTACCTAGAATAGTGGCTGAAATTTGCATGCACCTTCTGAACATAGGACAAAATGAGAAGAGTATATTTATAGGGAATGTAGGCAAGTATTAAAGAAAACATTTTAGGAACAAGGATCTTAAGCTCTTAAATGAAAAATACTGAAAACTGTGACTACCTTGCATTGAAATGTTTAAATAAATATAAAGTAGATTTAAATCTGTCTGAAAAAGCCACAGCGTGTTACAGTTTTACCATACTATGATTTTGTTGTGCTTTCTGCTCCTGAGCTTCTTCAAATTTCCCAAATTCCCCAATTATTTACTGCTGCTTTCTCATAATTAAGAAAAGAGGAAATTTTACTTGTTAAGTCTGATTCAGGATTCTGGGTTATAGAACTACTGGGTTTTATTTTACTGTCCTTCATAGTTACCTAGAAGAATGTGTAATAAACTAATAGTTTTAAAATTGCTTGAAGAACTTAACTTATAGTTTATTTCATCTATAAATTAAAGTAACTTTCATAACGTATGTTAGTAAAATTTTAATCTAAGTTAAGGTATTTTTGTCTTCTCTCTTTAAAGACTTCAAAGTACATTGTAGATGAATTAGTCTTTATGATGTCCCCAGAGAAAAAAATTTTAATGTTTTTTATTATATTATGCACTTTCTTCTCTTTATTCATTCATGCCAAAAAAATGAGTTGCTAATATGTACCAAAAACTGTGCTAGATGTTAAAAATGCCAGCATGAAAAAATATTCTAAGGAGAAGAGATTGACTATAAACACATAAGTAATCAGTTGGAAATAAATCCAATGAATAAAATTAAGGAGGATTGAGAGGTAGAGAGTCAAGGTCATAGTTTTAATTGAGATGAACAAAGAAGGCTTTAATGAAAATGTGTTTTGGGTATATTCCTGAAGAAGTGAGGAAGCAAAGCAAACCAAACACTTTTCTACCAGATATTTTAGAGGACTATCTAGAGGAAACAGCAAGTGTGAAGACTAGAGCCAGAAGAATGCTTAATATATTGGATACAGATTAAGGCAGTGAGAAGACTAGAGAATTATAAGCAAGAAGGTATGCATGGTGGATGGAACAGGATAATTCTTTTTTTAAATATCGTTGTGATAAAAATCAGTTGTCTTTCCTTTTATACTCTGCACCTTGACCTCTGTCTTTATAAGTAAATATTTGAAAAAGACTTAAGAGTTCCCAAAATAAATTGATGAAATCTGAATAAAAGAATTTATGCATTGGTCATGGGTCTGTCGAGAAACAAGGCACACTTAAGTAGGATTGCTAAAAGAATTTAAGTAAGGGAATGTTTATAGAGGAGTGGAAACAGAGCAGCTAGTGACAGCAGGAAACATAAGGGGAGAAAATTATGTTACAAGAGTCTAGCAGGAACTATAGTCAGGCAAAAGGGTCTGCTCACCAGGAACTGTAGTAATGCCCAAACTCTCTCTTCTCCCAGTCTCCTGTTTCTGTCAATGCTTCCCATTTGCCCAATTTACCTGGAACCCAGAAGGCAACGAGCCCTCGTAACTTACGCTACAGGGTTCAACATCCTAGGCACAGAGAAAAGTAAAAGTGTATTGAATGTAAGTGAGAGATGCAAATAGAGAAAAAAAACTCACTCTATAAGACAGTATTTCATTCACATTTTATTGAGTTTTTAGTCCATAAGCAATGCTAACAGTAATAGTTAATAAGAATCACATACATAATATGTTATGATGTGTAAGGAGTCAATAGAATATTCTTCTATTTATTTAAAATTGAAATGCATATGAAGCTTCAGATTTTTGTATTTTTACTCTAATACCGCAAAGAAAGATGTTTGTGTATGAATCATGTATTTTTTTTTATCTTATAAGTATCTAAGTCTATTATATTGTCGAGTGTTTGAAGAAATTCCTATTCTGTTCAATTGAGTCACCTCAGACATTACTTGTTGACCTTTATTCTGGACCTCGAGTACTCTTTGGGGGGACAGATACATACACCGGGGCCTTGTTCTTGTTATCTAATGAGAAGCCATATATCTGATTACCCTGTAACAGAAATCTCCATATATTCCCTACTAACCTTCAAGGTGTCTGTGTTGCCACATTGTGCTTGAAGCTGTCACAATTCCACTCTCAAAACACTTATTTAGAGGCTATTGAAAATCAGAGATAATGTCTATTGACATATGTTCACAATATTCACTAGAGGGGTTTCTGGTTGACAAGAATTTGAACTAAATTGTATTATATCTTGCACTGTGATTTTAACTAGACAGCATAGAATTTGTCTTAGAAAGAAAGCATTCAGAAGGTTATCTCTTTTCCTAATTCTAAGAATATTCTTCTAATATTTTTCCAGCCTCAATGTGAATGTTAACTTAGATGATTTGCTAGACTACTTTTCATCATGAGAGATTCCCTTGGTGCCTTATTTAATGATCGTGCAGGATAAAAAATAAAGTGAATTGTTTCTTCAATTATTTTCCAGAGCTAAAAAAGAGCTGAGATGAGAACACATTCCTTCTCTCCATTAACATGGTTAATATTATTGGTAAATGCCAGGAGTTAGGAATCATCAGTAATGCGTTAATGGCCACAATTCCCAGGAGTACACTCAGAGGCAGAAAAGAATAGCTAAAAAAGAAAATAGAAATTGAGTGACAATTTAGTCATTATCAATCTGCTTAAAATATCAAAGATGCCAGGCATTAAAGAATCCACAGATTATTTGGATCAGAAAGGATTTATTGATAGAAAAGATCTAATAGTTTGACTCTCTTGAAAACAGAATTTTAGAGTTGGAAAAAAACAGACTATTACTCCCTTATTTCCTTAGGGAAGATACTGAGGTTAAAGATTGAGCAACTGGCTACCACAAAGCTAATTGATAATAAGCCAATTTTAAAGTTAGCCTTCCTAGAAGCAGACCTGAGAGAGATTGATATGCATGTAATTTACTGAGAGTGTGCTTTCAGACACTTGTAACTGAATTAGGGCTGCAGGGAAGGGGAAGGGCCCAGCAAGAATGTGGTCACAAGCAATTCTAGTCGTGGCTTGATCCATGAAGGTGCCAGAGTATTAAGTACACTGAAGAATTAATCTCAACTTGGGGAAAGTAGCTGGACTTTTGTTGTATATATTTGTCATTGAATGTGGGCCACTTGGAAGTGGTAGATAGTCAATAACTTCCTGAATGAGGTAGCTCTTGGTAGCCTGCTGTGATTCATTTGCCAACTGTGTAACTGTGATCCAGTTACCAACTGTGTAACTGAGGGTGGTACACCAGTCCAAAAATAGAATTCTGGGCAGGGCACCACCAGTATCTTTCATGGAACCTAACTTTGTATTAGGTCTCCAGACTCCTATATATGTTCAAGTATGTCACGTTGTCTAGAGCTTACTTTTATTTGTTTCTCCTACTGAGTATATCATTACTCAACTCTTATGCTTTCTTCCCTTTCATCCTAACAATAAGCAAGATAAGACAGCAGACTACCAAATATATTTTCTCCAGCCTCTGTTATCTCAGTTACTCAAATTTGTGAGAAATAGTGTTCACCGTTCCTGACAATATCAGGGCACTATTTGGGCATGCTGCACTATTCTGTGTCTTTGAATTAGTATGGATTTTAGTATTGTGTCAATAATAATAAATCTGAAATTCACTTTCTTGGCCTAAATATCCAGTATCTTACTTTTTTTCTTTAACAGAAGGCACTGAACAAAGGATTTAGATCAAATATATCCACTTAAAAAGGATAATGGAAATAAAAACAAGGTCACAGGAAGATTCAGGTGATCGCTCACCTTAAATAATAGAAGTCTGTGAATTCATGCTGGCAGACCTAAACAGGTCACCTAATCTTTTGGTTGTTTACTGTGCTGGTGGACATGAAACATGACTAAACAAACAGGGTAGAAGCTGTATGAGCTCCATCTACATAACAACAGCGAAGAGAACAATTATGAGACCGTGGCCTGCTACCTCCACAAAAGCAGTTTTAAACTCAGAGCAATGAGGAGTGACAGCAAACTACTGCTGAAGTCTGAGTAACACAGGGCATTGAGCAAGCTAAAAACTTTTCCTTTTCAGAGGTCTGTTGACTTTGATCCTTGGACAGATGTGCTGAACCAGCTAAAACCTTGAAAGGACTAAGCTAACTTCTGCAAGAATAACATAAGACAGTAGAATGAGTTTAAAAGTTATTTAATTGTGGTATATATTAAAGATTAGACAGCAAAATATACTAATAAATATTAAGTTGATGGATTGTCAAAATTTATCTGTGTTATCAAGCATGCATCTTGTCCTAGACATAATACCGTAAATGATAACTTCTTATTAAGGTCTAAATAACCTTTTGAAATTATATTTTTTTCCCTTATCTTACTGAAAAAAAATTAAGCCAAATTAAACCTTTAACTCCACTTTTCAAGGCATGACTGGAATCCCTAAATATTTTCAACATTCTCTTTAAAAAACTTTTCAACAAACCATTCTAGATAATGGTTTTGTGTGTGTGTGTGTGTGTGTGTGTGTGTGTGTGTCTGTGTGTGTGTGTGTGTGTGTGCGCACGCGCGCTAGCACGTGCGCGTGCACACGTGCAAATGAGAACTTTTTAGGAAGATTTGTTTACAGAGGCTTTTAGTAGAGGAATAAGAGTATTACCTTTCAGTATGAAATCGCAGTGAATCCAACTAATTTGCTTTTTAGAAAACATCTGGACTTAATCTTTGATTTTACATTACTGGACATTCTCCAGAGAATTTGATAATTCTCTGAAATATGGAGTCTGGATTTCTTTTTTTCTTTCTTTCTTTTTTTTTTTTGACAATAAAAAATGTATTTGAGAAAATTGTTAATAGCAAATCCAGTGTATCAGGAATTACATCTCAGCCCCTAATAAATTTTTCCTAAGAGGAATTAAACTTTTGAGTATCCTTTTCTCCTCTTCATTTCAACTCCAGTCTTTTATCTCTTGAATTTCTATAGGCAGGAAAATTCCATTGTATTGAGAAGCAGAGACTGGTTATTTTAGACTGCATCCATATTTGACAACTATTAATCAATAGAACAGTTCGTAAAGGAGTGGGGAAATGTTATTCAAGAAGATTGCTGCCTGAGTAGACATAGTCAAGTAGATTTGGATGCTTATCTTTGCCAGTCAAAATTTATGCTAGGAATCTCTTGCTACTCAACAAATCTGTATGTAAATTTATTCTGAACACTGAATAAATTCATTCTCAACATCTGGAACATTATTTCTTTTTATTCTTTGTAAAATACATAATTAAATCAATAAATTATAATTTAGGTCAGCCTATTGTAAGGAAACTTTATTTAATATCTTTAGAAGAGACCTGTTTCTAGTAATTTTGTTCTGCTTTCAAGAATGTCAAAGCTGTATCTAAAGTAGTTTAGAGCACAGCTTGTGATGCTGAATTGAAAGCCCAGTCTTCACCTATAACTAGTCATGTGTGAATTTGGGTGAATTGCTGAATCTCTCAAAGTATTGATATTCTATTTATAAAAGGGAATTATAACAATCATAATTACCTCACTGGGCATTAGTGAAGATCTAATGAACTAATGTAAGCAATACCCTCTGCCCTTTTTCTGACAACAAATGCTCAAAAACTGATTACTTATTATCATTATTTGAAATGGAAGCCAAACAATATTTTTACTACATATTGCTCTATTAACAAAATGTGACTATATAACTAACGTTGAATGAAAACGCTCCTATCAATGAAGACAGCATTTCTAGAATATAAAGCTGATTCTACTTTCCTGCATAAGATCCTTCCGTGATTCCCCATGGTCTTGCTGACAATATGCAAACCTCTTGTCACAATACGTAAATTCTATCATTCCCTTTTACCTTCTTGCTCCGTATTTCCTCAGTTTTATCTACTACCGTGCAGGCTTTAATAAATGCAACTCTCATACAAAACTCACATTCCTGAATATGTTATGTCATTCATGTCCCCTGAGCCTTGGTTTACGTCCTGCTCTCTGTCTGGAAGTCTGTGAATTCATGCTGGCAGACCTAAACAGGTCACCTAATCTGTGGATTGTTTACTGTGCTAGTGGACATGAAACATGACTAAACAAACAGGGTAGAAGCTGTATGAGCTCCATCTACATAACAACAGCGAAGAGAACAATTATAAGAGATCCTGGCCTGCTACCTCCACAAAAGCAGTTTTAACCTCAGAGCAATGAGGAGTGACAGCAAACTTGTGTTCTTCCTTCATGACACAGCTCAAGCACCTTTTCTTCTGAGTAGTTTTTGCTGACACTTCCCATTTCCTAAGCAAAAGTAATCACTCCTTTCTACTAGATACGATTACCATACACAAATTAAAAGCATGTGTTTACATGTCTGCCTCATTAAGCTATGAGTGGCAAGCATGGCAAGCATGGATTTTGTCCTGTTTGTTATCTTTCTAGCATAGAACACTGACCTAGACTTGTGTATTTGCTCACTAATATTTATTTTAATGAATAAATTATTGACTAAGTAAACTCATTGACAATGTAACTAATTCTTACCACCTATTGCTTGACCCTGATCCACACCATCTTTGCCTCTAAGCTGGTTTCTCTGCATCTACCTGATTTTCTTTTCCTGATTTTTTCCTTCTTCTTCTTATTTTTTATGGTGATATTGGTTAATGAAATCCAATAAGTTTCAGCTGTATACTTTAACAGTAAGGTACACACACACACACACACACATACATACATACATACATACATATATATATATATAAATGTATACACACACACACATATATATACATGTATATATACATATATATACACACATATATATGCATATATATATATATTTTTTTCTTTTACACTGTGTGTTCACCTCCCATAGTTAGATTTCTTTTTGTCACCATCTTTACCTTTTCTACCTACGCCCTCCTCCCCCACTTCCTTAACTTTTGGTAACTGCTAGACTATAGTCCATGTCCATGAATCTCTGTTTGTCCTGTTCATTTGGGGCTTTCAGGTTTATATCCCACATATAAGTGATATCATGTGCTTTTCTACTTTTTAAGTCTGGTTTATTTTGCTTAGCTTGATTATCTTAAGGTCTATTCATGTTGTTGCAAATGTCAATATTTCATCTCTTCTTATGACTGAGTAATATTTAATTGTATATATGTGCCACAGCTTCCTTAGCCAATCATCTGTCATAGAACATTTCAGTTGCTTCCAAGTCCTGGTCACTGTGAATAATGCTGCTATGAACATCAGCATGAAAATATCTTTTTGGATATGAGTTTTCAAGTCTTTAGGGTAAAAACCCAGTAGAGAGAATGCTGGATCATATGGTAGATCAGTTCTTAGTGTTTTGAGAAACTTCCATACTGTTTTTCTATAGTCTATTCTCAGAAAAGCACCCAAATTGATACTTAATACCCTACAACAGTCTCTCATCACTTTCAAAGTAAATCCCAAAGTCCTTCCAATGTCCTCAAGGCAATAGTAATCAGGACCACATTGCCTCCCTAACCTCTGACTTTCCTTACTATAGAGAATTCTCTAGGAAGCATCATAAACTTATGCATTTCCTCTGACTTACATCCTTTGCCACTAGACTCCATTTTATTCCTTGAACACACTAAGCATGCACTTGCCTCAGGGCCTTTGTACTTCACAGTTCTTTCTGCCTGGCAAGCTCTCCACTTACCTACCTGCACAGCTATTTTCTTCATTTTGTTTGAGTCTCTTCTCTAACATCTATTTATTTTAGAACCCTCTCTGGTCACTCCATAGAAACAACCATGCCCCAGGCTCTTCCAATCCCTTCAAGTCCTCCTTCTATACTTTTCTTTCTATCACTCATCTTCACCTTATTTATATGCAATATATTTACTTCAACATTTGTTTATTTCTTGTTTTTTCCATTTGTATATAAGCAATTAATAAGTAAATGTTTAATAAATTAATATTATATTTAATATTATGCCCTCTATAAAATAATATACTCTTCTTCCTGTTAATTAATAGTTTTGGTTCACCTTTTGCCATTTCTATTGCTTTTTTTTCCTTAACAGGAAAATTTTAGAATGGAATAAAACTGAGAAATATATGTAAGCTGAGGAGCCATACTTAAGAGATTATTCTGTGTATAGCATGAAGGTGGAGGCCTTAGGAAACTTTATAAAGTGAGAAATTGGTCTTTGATCATCAGTTTTTTATTCCCACATATATCACCTTCTTCATTCTCATTTAAAGTAGTCAGTACTTTGTATTCTTTCTCCTCAGTTTGGAATTCTTAGTATCCATCTCCTCATTCTGATTACTGACCCCTTTCTTCTATATTAAATACTCTCAAGGAAGGGCTTTTTGCTTTTTTCCTACTGTAGAGACTTCTACTAGGAAGCATCAGAAATACATGCATGCTAAATCCTGAGAGGATTTGAATTTTACCAGAGATTAAAGTCTAAAAATAGAAAACTGAATTTCTACTGTGGATTATGAAACATCAGCAGGAATGAACAGAAGCTAAAATTTTTTATGTTAGTTTCATCAACCTTGAAATCATTCTACTGGGAGGTCATCTCCTCAGTGCTAGACACTAAGCAAAACAGAAAACGAATTAACCTTCTCCAGAATTGAGAACTATCTTTTGTCTAAAACTTCTATTTTTATCTAAAAACATATAGTGAGCACTGTGAACACATAAATCATTTTTTTACTTTAGTTAAATATTTTTGTGGCTTAGTGGAAATCTAATAAACTTATAAGGAGAATTTTATAAGTTTTCTACAATTATGATTTTGTTTACTAAATTTCTTGGCTTTACAGCTTCCTCGCTATTTCCCCCATGCTTTTCATATCTTTTCCTGATTCAGAATTCCTGGAAATAATATGTAAATTATTTTACATATGTAGACCATAATAAAATGACACATTTTTCATAAGGCAATGAAGGCATTTTTATTGAACTTTTAAAAGCTTTTATATGGTTACCCAACTTTCTTTTGGCCCTCATATAGAGAAGTTAAGTGATTTTTCCAAGGTCACAGAGCTGGTTAATCACAAAGGATGGATAGATCACACCCAACAATCATAAGGGAGGATTTGGTGCTGCATTATCCTCACATTCAAGGATGATGTTACCAACCTACTATTGTCAGCACTCAGGCTTTGAGTTATCTCAATGATAATAATTAATTTGCTTTGATCTACCTACAAATTCCTAGTTTCATTCAGTCCCCACAGAATTTTTAAAAATATATTTAATTAATTATATAAGATACAGCAATTACATAAGGCCCAGAAGTGGCTAAGTGTTTTGAATGCCTGCAATAAGATTATCTAACCAGCTCTTTTAAACAGAGACCTGGCATTCTGGGCAGCAATCAACATAACACCAGATAATTAGTTCCAGTGTTCACGTGTTGCAAAAGCCTAAAAAATTTAACTCTACTACAAATATATAATAAGGAAACCCTTTCTATGAAATATTTTAAAAACATGTCCTTTGTAGTATGAAATATCTTAGTGAGAAGTAAACAAAAATTCTTTAGTAAAGAAATAAAAAAGCAATGATCACTGATCACATATAAAAGAGATCACTTTGTCGTAGGTTTTATTCTGTGTAGATTATGAGTTCACGTGAATGCCCTTTAAGCTTTATGTATTTTTAAGGTGTGTTCCTTGAATTTAACCTAAAATCCTGGCTGTGAAAATAATTAATTTTACTTGGAAAATTTCACCGGATTACATCTTGGGTTAAGACAACATGAATACTTTAGCCTGAGTTAAGATAAACATAAATACTGTGTATGAACAAAAACAAACAATGCAGAAGAGAAAAGAGAAAGGAAATAGAAAGAGATATAGATAAAAGTAGATGAGAGTAAATTTTCTTGAAAACATGAACTTTACATCTATCTGTAAGAGGTTACAGAGTAATGTTATCCAAGGATAAGTCAGTCCTCTTAAAATATTTTCCCATAGTAAGGTTACACAAAGGAAAATAGTACCTGTATGCATGTAGAGTGGAAGTGGCCATAAACCATTTAAGAAAATGAAACATTCTACTAGCCCTAAATACTAACTGTAATAAAATCTTGGCACTCATGATCTAACATCTGTGGTTTTGTCTATTGAAGAGTGACCTAGGTCCTTGGAAAATCTAGAAAAGGAAGAACAAATGAGGCCTAAAGTCAAAAGAAGGAAAGAAATAATCTAAATTAGAGTAGAAATAAATAAAATCAAAAACAAAAATAAATAAATAAACAAACAAACAAATAAATAAATAAATACAACAAAGAGCTGCTTGTTTGAGGAGGTTAATAAAATTGACAAACCCCAGCTAGAATCACTAAAGAAAAAAGACAAAGAACACAAATAAACAGAATCAGGGATGAAGGAGGGGCAATTATGAATGACATCGCAGAAATACAAAGGATCATAGAAGATTATTATGAAAAAGTATATAACACCAAATTTAAAAACCTAGAAGAAATGGATAAGTACTTAGAAAAATACAATCTTCCTAGACTGAATCAAGAAGAACTGGAAAATCTAAAAAGACCAATCAGCAGTATGGAAATTGAAACAATCATCAAAAACCTACCATAAAGTAAAAGCCCAGGAGCAGATGGCTTCACCAGTGAATTCTACCAAACATTCCAAGATTTAGTAACTATTCTTCTCAAACTTTTCAAAAAATTGAAGAGGAGGTCATACTTCCCAACTCATCTTATGAGGCCAATATTACTCTGATACCAAAACTTGGTAAAGATAAGACAAAAAAAGAAAACTACAGACCAATATCTCTCATGAATACACATGCAAAATCCTAAATAAGATACTAGTGAATCCAATACAGCAACATATTAAACAGAGTATACACCACAATCAAGTGGGCTTCAACCCAGAGGTTCAACATATGCAAATTGATTAATGTGATACACCACATAAACAAATTAAAAACTAAAAATCATATGATCATATCAATAGATACAGAAAAAGCCTTCCAAAAGATACAACATTCATTTATGATCAAAACACTTTACAGAATCAGTGTAGAAGAAAAGTACCTTAACATAATAAAGGCAAATCCTCAGCCAAGATTATACTTACTGGTGAAAAACTAAAAACCTTCCCGCTAAGATCAGGAACAAGGCAAGGCTGTCCACTGTCACCACTGTTATTCTATAAAACAGTGCATGTCCTAGCAAGTGCAATCAGGCAAGAGAAAGATATAAAAGTCACCCAAATAGGAAATGAGAAAGTCAAACTGTCACTATTTGCAGATGATGTGATTTTCTATTTAGAAAATACTAAAAACTCCATAAGAACACTACTAGAAACAATAAGCAAATACAATAAAGTCTCTGAATACAAAATCAAAGTCCAAAAAGCCATAGCTTTCCTATACTTTAATAAAGAAGTGTAAGAAAAAGAAGTGGAAAAATTATTTCTTTTGCAATTGCAATAAAAAGAATAAAATACCTAAGAATAAATTTATCGAAACATGTGAAGGACCTAGATAATGAGAACTACTAGATTCTACTAAAAGAAATCAAAAAAGATAAAATTAAATGGAAAGATATTCTATGTTCTTGAATCGGAAGAATCAACATAGTTAAAATGACCTTATTACCTAAAGCATTATACAGATTTAATGCAATCTCTATCAAAATCTCATCAGCCTTTTCTAAAAAAATAGAACAAAAAACTCATCAGATTTTTATGGAAACACAAAAGACCCCGAATTTTCAAAACTATCCTGAGAAAAAAGAATGAGGCTGGAGGCATCTCTCTGCTTGACTTCAAATTATACTCCAAAGCGACAGTAATCAAAACAGCATGGTATCAGCAGCAAAACAGACACATGGACCAGTGGAACAGAATCGAGAGTCTAGAAGTAAGCTCATATTTATATGCACCAGTAATTTTCAACAACAACAAAAAAAGCCAAAAACATACAGTGGAGAAAGGAAAGTCTCTTCCATAAATGGTGCTGGGAAAACTGGAAGACCACCTGCAAAAGAGTGAAACTAGACTGTTGTCTATCACCACAGACCAAAATTAACTCCAAATGGATTGTGGAACTAAATATAAGACCTGAAACAATAAAAAGCATAGAAGAAAACAAAGGAATGAAACTCAAGGACCTTGGACTTAAAGAAGATTTTATAGATTTGACCTCAAAGGCAGGGATAGTAAAAACAAAAATAAGTGAATGGGACTACATCAAACTAAAAAGCTTCTGCTCAGCAAAAGAAACTGTCAACAAGGTAAAGAAACAACCATCTCGATGGGAAAATATATTCGCAAACAACACCTCCAATAAGGGCCTAATATCTAAAATATACAAACAACTCATATGTCTTAATAACAACAACAAAAAAACAAATGATTCAATCAAAAAATGGGCAGAAGGCCAAAACAGATACTTCTCCCTAGAGGACATACAAATGGCCTACGAATATATGAAAAGATGTTCAACATCACTAGCTCTCAGAAAAATGCAAATCAAAATTACACCTGTTAGAATAGCTATAATCAACTGGTAAGTAATAGCAAATGTTGAAGAGAATGCAGAGAAAAAGAAACCCTTATACACTGCTGGTAGCACTGCAAATTGGTGCAAACACTATGGAAAACAGTAGAGAGGTTTCTCAAAAAACTCAGAATTGATCTACCATATGAGCCGGCAATCCCACCACTGGATATTTACCCCAAAGACTTGAAAACATACATTCAAAAAGATATTTGTATACTGATGTTCATAGCAGCATTATTCGCAATCGCCAGGACATGGAAATAACCAAAGTGTTCTATGATAGATAATTGGCTAAAGAAGCTGTGGCCCATATATACAATGGATTATTACTTAGCCATAAGAAGAGATGAAATACTACCATTTGTGACAACCTGGATGGATCTTGAGATAAGTATGCTAAGTGAAATACGCCAGACTGAAAAGGTAGAAAATCACATGATATCACTTATATGTGGGATTTAAACCTGAAAGCAGCAAATGAACAGGACAAACAGAGACTCAGGGACATGGACAATGGACTGGTGGTTACCAGAGGGTAAATGGTGTGGGAGGAGGGAGAGGTAGATGGGGTAAAGGGGGTCAAATATATGGAGTAGAGGGATGGTGAAGTGGGTAAAGGGGATCAAATATGTGGTAGCTGAAGGAAACTGGACTTGGGAGGTAATCAAACAATAGACATATTGATGTCAAATGTAATTCACACCTGAATATTATATAATCGTATTAACCAATGTTATTCCAATAAACTTAATAGAAGAAAAAAAGAAAAGCCCAAGGAGGATAAACAATATTGTGTTGCACTTCTGGGAGTTTTATAGAAAGCATACTTTCTGAAGAGTAAACATTTATTACATTTTATATTAAGATGTTAAAGGCAATAAATTATTTCAATGAGGAAAAGTTTTATATGCTCAAAATATAAAAACAAATTTACAAAGTTCTCAATTGATTAAAAATGATATATCTGTCTTGATGATTCATAGACACTATATTTTCCTATAGCAACTTCTATAAGACTGGCATAGGATCATTTTGTTAATTTTTATTTTTCAATTAGAGTTGACATTAAATAATATTTAAAATTAGTTTCAGGTGTACACAATAGTGGTTTGACATTTCTATAATTTATAAAGTGATTCCCTTGATTAGTCTAGTTCCCACCTGACTCTATACAGTTATACCATATTATTGATTATATTCCCTGTTCTGTACTTCACATTCCCAAGGCAATTTCGTAACTATCAATTTTTACTTCTTTTTTTTAAAAAAATATTTTTTTATTTTAATTACTTTTAAATGTACAGTACATTGATTAGTACATTTATATAGTTTATAAAATGATTTCCCTAACTGCACCTTCTCTCCTTTGGTTTTCCACCTAGCCAATATATTAATGCTAACTACATTCTCTATGCTATGCTCCCCATCCTCATGATCATCTATCAACTACTAATTTGTACTTCTTTAACTGTTAACCCCATTCTCCTGGCTCCCTAAGTCTCCTCCTCTCTGTCCATCACCAAATTGTTCAGTATATTTGTAAGTCTGTTTTTGAAGTTTGTTCTTTTTGTTCCTTAGATTCTGCATGTAAATAAAATCATATGGTATCTATCTTTCTCTCTGACTTATTTCATTCAGCATAATAAACTCTAGGTCTATCCATGTCATTGCAAATGGTAGGATTTCATTTTTTTTAATGACTGAGTAATATTTCATTTCATATATGAACCATAACTTTTTTAGCCAATCGTCTGTTGATGGGCATTTAGGTTATTTCCATATCTTGGCTATTGTAAATTATGCTGTCATGAATATTGGTGTGCATAGATCCACACAAACATTCTTTTGATTTTCTTTGAATACCCAGAAGTACAATTATTAGGTCAAAAGGTATATCTATTTTTAATTTTTTGAGAAGCCTCCAGACTGTTTCCATAGCGGTTGTACCAATTTGCAATCACGTCAACAATATATGAGAGTTCCTTTTTCTCTGCATCCTCACTAGCATGTATTTTTTGATTTATTGATGATAGCCATTCTGACAGGCGTGAGGTGATATCTCATTGTGGTTTTTATTTGCATTTCTCTAACGATTAGTGACCTTGAGCATCTTTTCATACATCTATTAGCCATCTGTATTTCTTCTTTGGAGAAGTATCTGTTCAGGTCTGCTGCCCATTTTTAAATTGAATTATTTGCTTTTTTGTTATTATGTTGTATGAGTTCTTTATAAATTCTGGATATTAACCTCTTATAAAATGTGTCATAGACAAATATCTTCTCCCATTCAGTAGGTTTTCTCTTTGTTATGTGGATGGTTTCCTTTGCTGTACAAAAATATTTAGTTTGATGTAGTCCCATTTGTTTATTTTTTTTTTGTCTCCCTTACTAGGGAGATATATCCGAAAACAAATCACTGTTAGTAATATCAAACAGTTACTACTTATGTTTTCTTCTAGAAGTTTTATGGTTTGTGATCTTACATTTAAGTTTAATCCATTTTGAGTCTATTCTTGTATATGATATAAGGTGATCCAATTTCTTTTTCTTTTTTTTTTTGCAAGTATCTGTACAATTTTCCCAACACAATTTTGAAGAGACTATCTTTACTCCATTGTATATTCTTAAATCATTTGTTATATATTAAATAGCATATAAGTGTAAATTTATTTCTGGGCTCTCTGTTTTGTTCCATTGATCAATGTATCTGTTTTTTTATGACAGGACCATGCTGTTTTGATTACTGTGGCCTTGTAATGTAGTTCAATATCAGGTAATGTGATACCTCCAGCTTTGTTCTTTCTCAAGATTGCCATGGCTATTTGGGGTCTTTTATGGTTTCATATAAATTTTAGGATTATTTGTTCTAGGTCTCTGAAAAATGCCATTGGTATTTTGATAGGGATTCCATTGAATCTATAGATTGTTTTGAGTAGTATGACTATTTTAATAATGTTGATTCTTTCTACCCATGAGCATGTTATATGCTTCCATTTATTTGTATCTTTTTCAATTTGTTTTTTCAATAACATAATTTTCTGAGAACAGGTCTGTTATCTCCTTGGATAATTTGATTCCCAGGTATTTTATAGGTTTTGATGCAATTATAAATGGGATTGTATTCTTAATTTCTCTTTTTTAAAGTTCACCATTGGTGTATAAAAATGCCACTGTCTTCTGAATATTTATTTTGTAACCTGCAACTTTACTGAATTCATTGATCTGTTCTAACAGTTTTTTGGTGGGATCTTTAGTGTTCTCTATATATATAGTATCATGTCATTGGAAAATAATGAGTTTTACTTCTTCCTTTCCAATTCAGATAATTTTTATTTCTCTTTCTTGTCTGACTGTTGTGGCTAAGACTTCCAAAACAATGTTGAAGAGGAATGGTGAAAGTGGGCACCTTGTCTTGTTCCTGACCTTAAGGAAAATGCTTTTAGCTTTTCCCCATTGAGTGTCATGTTAGATGTAGGTTTGTCTTCCATGGTCTTTATTATGTTGAGGTATGTTCCTTCTATTCCCATTTTGCTGAGAATTTTAATTAGAAATAGAGGCTGGATTTTGTCAAACGCTCTTTTTGCATCTATTGATAGGATCACATGATTTGTATCTTTCGATGTGTTAATATAGTGTATCACATTAATCGATTTGTAGATATTGCATCAGGATTGCATCCTGGGAATGAATCTACTTGATTATGGTAAATGATCTTTTAAAAGTATTGATAAATTTGTTTGCTAATTTTTTTGAGGATTTTTGGATCCATGTTCTTCAGGAATATATGTGTGTGTGTGTGTGTGTGTGTGTGTGTGTGTGTGTGTACATATTTATATATATATATGTATATATATATATATATACATATATATATATATTTGTAATGTCTTTGTCTGTTTTTAAAATCAGGGTAATGATGATCTTGTGAAATTAGCTTGGGAGCCTTTCTTCCTCTTTAATTTTTTGAAATATTTTGAGAAGAAAACGTGTTAATTCTTCTTTGAATATTTGGCAAAATTCTCTTGTGAAGACATCTGGACAAGGACTTTTGTGTATTGGAAGGTTTATTATTATTATTATTATTATTATTATTATTGATTCAATTTCATTAGTAGTAATTGATTAGTTCAGATTTTCTGTTTTTTCTTGACTCAGTCTGGGAAGATATTATTTCTAGGAATGTATTTATTTTTTTCAGATTGTCTAATTCATTGACATATAATTGCTTGTAATATTTTCTTATAATCTTTTGTATTTCTGTGGAGCCAGCTATTACTTCTCTTTTATTTCTGATTTTACTTATATGAGTCCTTTCTCTCTCTCTCTCTCTCTCTTTTTTTAATGAATCTGCTTTAAGGTTTATCAATTTTACTTAACTTTTCAAAGAACCAGTTCTTGGTTTCATTGACTTTTTGTGTTTTTTTTTTAGACTCTATTTTGTTATTTCCACTTTATTTTTTTTTCTTCTACTTACTTTGGGCTTTGTTTGCTGTTCTTTTTCTAGTTCTTTTAGGCAATAAGTTAGATTATTTATTTAAGAATTTTTTGTTGTTTTTATTGAGGTATGCCTGTAGTACTATGAATTTCCCTCTTAGAACTGCTTTTGCTGTGTCCCACAGATTTGAGGTTATCATGCTTTTATTTTCATTTGCCTCCAATTACCTTTTGATTTATTTCTGATTTCATTGGTAATCCATTCATTGTTTAGTAACATGTTATTTTGCCTTCATGTGTTTATGTATTTTTCAGTTTTTTTCTTGTACTTGATTTCTAGTTTCATACCATGAGGTTGGAGAAGACACATATGATTTCAATCTCCTTAAATTTTCAATTTCCTTAAATTTTTTTTGTGGCCTAATGTGTGATCTCTCTGGAAAATGTTCCATGTGCACTTGAGAAGAAGGTATAGTCTGCTGCTTTGGGGTGAAATGCTCTAAAAATATCAATTAAATTTATCTGTTCTAGAGTATCCTTTAAGTCTGCTGTTCTCTTGTTGATATTCTGTCTGGAAGATCTGTCCATTAGTGTCAATGGGGTGTTAAAATATTCTACTATTACTGTCATTCTCTCTTATTATGTCTGACAATATTTGCTTTCTATATTTACATACTTATATGTTGGGTGTATAAATGTTTACTAGTATTGTATCCTCATGTTAGATTGATCCTTTTATCATTCTATGGTGCCCTTGTCTCTTATAGCTTTCGTTTTAAAGTATATTTTGTCTGAAAGAAGTATTGCTGCTCCATCTTTTTTTCATCATTTGCATAAAATATTTTTTTTCTATTCCTTAACTTTCAGTCTGTGTGCATGTTTTGAAGTGGGTCTCTTAGAGACAGCATATGTATAGGTCTTGTTTTCTTTATCCATTCAACTACACTATATTTTTTGGTTAGAGTATTTAAGTGATTATTGATAAGTACATAGTTATTTCCATTTTATAAATCCAATTTATATTTTTTAACCATTCTTTTTTCCCAACTTTATTGAAATATAATAGACAGTTGCTCATATTTACATTGTACGATTCAATGGGTTGTTCTTTCAATTATAGTTGGCATATAATAACATACCAGTTTCAGATGTACAGCATAGTGATCAGAGATCCCATAAATCACAAAGTGATCACCCAACTAAATCTAGTATCCATCTTCCCTCTTACATATTTATTACAACATTATTAAACATCTTCCCCATGCTATACTCAACATCTCCATGTCTAATCTACAACTATCCATTTGTACTTCTTAATCCCTTTGCAGTTTTTTGCCATCACCCCTAATCCTCTTCTCATCTAGTAGCCTTCAAAATATTCTCTGTGTTTATGAGTTTATTTTCACTTTTGTTGTCGTCATTTATTCTGTTCTTTAGATTCCACATGTATGTGAAATCGTGCACTATTTGACTTTCTCTATCCAATCTATTTCATTCAGCTCAATACTTTCTAGATCCATTAAAGCAATATCTTTTCCCATCACCTTCCATTTAGCCTGTGTGTGACTTTTAATCTGAAGTGAGTTTCTTAAAGACAGCATATGTAGGGGTCTTGTTTTCTATCCACTCAGCCACTCTAACCTTTGGTTAGAGACCTTCCTTCTTTTCCATTTGAGGTACTCATTGATAGGAATGTAGTTATTATCAGTTTTTATTCATGATTTTGATACATGTTTGTTCTTAAAGAAGTGCCTCCAACATTTCCTGTAATACTGGCTTGGTGTTGATAAATTTCATTAGCTTGTTTGGTAAGCTCTTTATCCATCCTTCGACTCTAAATGATAGCTTTGCTGGTTGTAGTCCTGAGTTTTCATCATGTTAAAGATTTTGTGCCAAGCCCTCTGACCTGCAAAGTTTCTTTTGACAAATCAATTGCCAGTCTTTGGGCACTCCCTTGAAGGTAACTAACTGCTTTTCTCTTGCAGTTTTTAAGATTCTCTCTTTGTATTTAAACTTTGGCAGTTTAATTATGATGTGTCTTGTTGTGGGCCTCTTTGGGTTCCTCTTTCCTGGAACTCTCTGAGCTTTCTTGTGTTGTATGTCTATTTTCTTCACCAAATTAGGAAAGTTTTTATCATTTTTTTCTTCAAATAGCTCTTCAATATCTTGTTTTCCTTCAGTTACCCCTATGCCATGAATATTTTTACATTTAATTGTGTCCCACAGTCTTCTTAAATTATTACTGTAGTCTTGGCTTCTTTTCTCTTGCCGTTCTGATAGAGTGTCCCTGGCTTCCCCATCCTCTATATTGGTGATTTGATCCTCTTCTTTATGCACTCTGTTTATTCCATCTAATATACTCTTTGTTTCAGGAAATGTGTTCATCATTTCTGACTGTTTCTTCTTATTAATTTCTATTTTTATTTTTATGTTTTTATCTCTTTGCTAAAGTTCTCACTGAATTCATCTACACTTCCCATACATTCATTGAGCATCTTTATAACCAGTGTTTTGAACTCTGCATCTGTAAGACTGCTTGGTTCCATTATTCAATGATGTCTGCTCTGTTTTCTCATATGGTTTCTGCTTCTTTGTCTTCTCATTTTGACTGCCTTTCTGTGTCTTTTTCTATATACAAAGTAAAGGTCCTAAGTCTCCAAGTCTTATTAATGAGGCTTTGTGTAGTAGGTATCCAGCGGCACAGTCATGAGAGGGGTTCAGCTACAGACCAAGTTTAGGCCTAGACTGTGCTCCTCTGGGAGCTTGCTGAACCTGTCAAGATTCAGAAAGCAATCCACAGGTGTTTTCTTTTAGTTGCCTCAGAAACTGATCAGCTGCTACCAGTGTGAGTCTTGGTACTGCTCATAAGGAGCATCAGACTCTAAGAGGACCTACCTGGATGTAACTTGAATGGGGCTACAAGTTGGGGCAAGCCTAGTTTCAGGGAATCTTCTGGTTGTGTGACCTCTGTTATCCAGTTTGTAGATGTCCTGTCTATGGTAGCGTTGCTCCCCGACACTGGTAGCGGTGAGAGCTCAACAGAGGATTAATGGATACTAGTGGCACTTCAGTGTTCCCCTGTAAGTCCCTGGTGCTCCTTCATGCAGCTGACTTAGTGCTGGTGCTCAGAGTGAGCAGGTTCAGCACCACAAAATTCTGCTTGTGGATCCAGCCCTTTTAAGAGGTGTCTGCACCTGCCAGCTGCCACTTCCATAGCCTTTGTCCCATTCAGCCACTCGGGTTTGGGCAGCTTTTCATCTTCACCCTCTCCTGCCTTTTCAGTTGCAGGTTGATTAATTATTTCTCTCCCTACTTATAATGCTGCTATCCATCTATATTTCAGGTGATTTCTCTTGCTGTTTGCTCTATGTTTCTGTCCCAACTTTGATTTGGTTGTAGGAGGACAAACAAAGCCTCTATCATCTACACCATTTTTTCCCTTCTCTTCAGCCTTCTTCTTAAACAAGTTCCTTTAACATTTTTTTGTAAGAATGGCTTGGTGGTGATGAATTTTTAAAAATTTTTTCTGTCTGGCAAGCTCTTTTCTCATCTTCAATTAATTGATAGCCTTGCTGGGTATAGTAGTCTTGATTGTACATTCTTGTTTTTCATCACTTTAAATATTTTGTGCTAATCTCTTCTGGCTTGTAAAGTTTCTGTTGGAAAATCAGCCCGCAGTCTAATAGAACCTCCTTTGTAAGTTTCTAGCTGCCTTTCCCTTGTTGCTTTTAAAATTCTCTTTTTTGTCCTTAACTATCATCATTTTAATTATGATACATTTTGGTGTGGGCCTCTTTGGGCTCATATTATTTGGAACTCTGCACTTTCTGGACTTGTATGCCTATATCCCTCACCATGTTAGAGATGTTTTTAGTTATTATTTCTTGAAATAGGTTTTTCATCCCTTGCTCTCTCTCTTTCTCCTTCTAATACCTCTGTAATGTCATTACATCTGATGCTGTCCCAGTGGTCTCTTAAACTTTCCTTATTTAAATTTTTTTTCTTTCTGTTGTTTTGATTGGGTGTTTTCTGCTACCTTGTCTTCTAAATCACTGATTCAATCTCTGCTTCATTTAATCTACTATTTGTTCCTTCTTGTATTTTTTTTCAGTTCAGTTATTCTATTCTTTATTTCTGACTTTTTATGATTTCTATGTTCTTTTTTAGTCTTACTATCTCTTTGTTGAAGTTCTCTCTGAGATTATCTATTATTTCCCTATGTTCATTGAGCGTCCTTATAACCCATATTGTTAACTCTGTATCTTGTAGGTTGCTTGTTTCCATATCATTTAATTGTTTTTCTGGAGTTTTCTTCTATTCTTTCATCTGTTATATGTTTCTTTGTTTTCTTATTAGGGGTAAACTCTCTATGATAATTTTTATGTATTAAATGTACATTTGCTACCTCTCTCAGCCTTGGCCATGTGGCCTTATGTAGTAGATATCCTGTGGGCCCAGTTGCACAGTCTGTGCTGGGTACTCCAGTTGTGTCCCTTGTGTGAGTTGTGTGTGCTCTCTTCCTGTAGCTAAGACGTGATTGCTATTGGCACATTAGTAAGTGGGTTTGACTCAGGTGACTGGAAATGAAGATTAGCTCTATTCACAGAGTATGAGCTGCTGTATGGTAACTGACCTCATGGAGTGGGACTCCCCTCAGTAGGCTTCTGTGCCTATTGATACCACTCTTTTGGTGTGTTGTGGTCAAAGAACAGCTTCTGGACATGTTTTTATCTGGAGCTTTTTGGGAGCAGCTCCTGTGCAGGTCAAGGTCTGACACTGCTTGTGACCTTCCCAGCGTTCCTGATAGGAACTACAAAGCTATCCACAGATAGCCTCTGCCTGTGCCGGACATGTGGACATGTGGGAGAAGACAAGCTGGGAACTGAGGCTGCCTGTCACCACTACCAGGCCTGGGACAGCTTAAAGTTTCAGGTTACCTCAAATCTTGTGGCTGACTGTTGGCTGCCCATAAGGCTCAGCAGCTGAGTGAGCCTCAGGTGGTACATGAATTGAGTGAAATTAGGTCACAGGAAGTCATCAGGTTGGGGCAAGTCATGTTCCCTAGGTTAAGGCAGATTCAAATTATATGGTAGTTCTGAGCCTGTGGCCACTTGCAAAAGTCTGTGATCACACCGAGGCTAGCCCTCCTCAAGATTGCTGACCATCTAGATTTTTAAAAGAAATACTGCAGCTTGACCAGGGCTGGTTGCTAGCCACCAGAGTCTTGTTAATTGTAGTTGAAAGAGCCACCTGTTGAGAGGGCAGGATGGAGCTGGTTGCCTAGCCTGAATATGCTTCCAGCAATTCATGAATTGGGTAGGTCAGGGTCCCAGTGAGTCACAAAATGGAGTGACCTGATCTCAACAGTACAATATAGATTCAGATTTGGCCATGTCAGAGGAGGGTTCATCACAGACAATATGACACTTACTTGTAGGCTGCACAAGAGGAGGGTTCAACACAAGGATAGTGGCAGCTGTCCCTCAAGCCCTTGCCATGAAGCCACATAATTCAGTATTTTTCTACATGTCTCTGGCACCTCCCGAGTTTCTGCCCCTCCACCAAAGCCCAGGGTGATTGTCTGCAAGCAAGTGAGTCTGTAGGTCTTTAAGGGGATGTCCAGATTTCCAGTTGCTTTCTATTTTACCTGCACAGTTGAAATCCCCGCTTATTTTTTCAGCCAGATTTTGTGAGGACTCTTCTTCCAGGCACTAGAATCCTGGGCTAGAGAGTCCAGCATGGGGCTAGGACCTCCTCTCACTTCCTCGGGGGCACTTTTATAGACAAAATATTCCTCCTGATGCTCCATCACCACATATGGTCGCTCCTACCAGTCTCAATGTGCCTTATTCTTCATATCCTTAGTTATAGAAGTTATGTTCAGCTAGTCTTCAGATGGTTCTCCTATGATTGTTCTATATTTTAGTTGTAATTTTAATGAGGTCATGGAATGAGGCAAGCACAGTGATTACCTACCCTACCACCTTGACAGACTCCCACTGTGTCTTGATCTTTCTTCTTCTTCTACTACTACTACTACTACTACTACTACTACTACTACTACTTTTTCTCTATTAATTGTATTCCTTGACACTTGACAAATAAATGAACATAACCGTAATTGTAATGATTTTATATAGTCTATTTCCTCAAGAATCTGTATGAGCATAAAATATACCTTCTTCTCTTATGTCCTGTCAGTGAGGCTGGCCTTCAATAGGACTCTGGTACATTTCAATTTCTGGCAAGCATTACTTATTGTGGGGGATGTTCTAAGAAGATGAAGAATATAGGTGCTGAGCTATTAGGAAGAATAAAGAAGCTTTCAAAGAATAGTAACATCACCCAGCAAGCCTACTGTCATTAGACTGAAATAAAAATTTAATTCACACTCTGAAAGATTAAAGACCTTTTTCTCCAGAATGGTATGTATAAATGTTCAATTTTGATTCTGAATTCTGCTAGAATCAGTAACTTTAAGTCCATAATAGAACTGGCAACCAAATGCCAGTTCTTCCTATGACTCTATACTTAACTATTTTGCCCCCACAATAATTAAGCAAGTCACCCTAATTATTTTTCTATTATTATGTTTAAATTCTAATTTTAACTAGTCTCGGTAATTTGTTCTAAAAAAATGAATATAAATGATATATGGTGGCTGATATTTTATCTTCATAATCATTGTATATATCTCATTGCTTTTTACAAGAAGAATAAATGTCATGTGAGACCAGTCACCCTAAATTTTCCTTGGTGGTCATAGAGTGCATGCTGTTACTGATCCTTTTATTATCTGGGACCAACACATTTTTAGATAAAAATACTGAGTAATATATAATAAAGAAATAATATAAGCATTCTTCAATAATACAGAAGCACTAGTAGATGGTTTGAATTTTAGAATTGTTTTCTCCTATACCAGTCTCTATAAATGTTTCCCTAACTACTCTCCCACTCCTATATTTTCAGACCCTACCATCTGCATGACAAGTATTAAGCCATATCATCTTATGGCTTTTTGAACTAACAAAGTATATGACTCCTTTGACTTACCTGTCAATTCTGTTAAAAAACATATGAGGTGGTCTAAAGCTAATTAAATGAGTCAACTAAATAGCTAACTTGGTCTTCCTCCTCTCACTTATTCACTCACTCCCTCATTTTTTCTATCCCTTGTTCTCCCCTTCCTTCCATCCTGACTTCCTGCTTGCCTGCCATAATAATTGAAATCAAATTACAAAAAAAAAAACTTATTCCAATTTGTGGAAGAGGAGAAAATTTGGGTCATATGAATGTATACCTGTAATTTAAAAAACTCCAAGGTCCTTTCAGGAGTATTACTGTTATTTTTTCCTCTAAATTTATAAAGCCTGGATTTAAATATTGTCATACATCTTTGTGAATTGAACTTTAATCTCTAACTCCAAATAGCTAAAATAGTATATGTACTATTCATGGGTACAAATAAAGTAAGAGTGTACATAAATTAAATGTCTTATGCCCTTTGATTGCCTAGGGCATGGACAATAAAATAGGGTCACAAAACTTTGGCAAAAGTAATTTTTCTCTAGTTCTGCTCTTATCTGCTTGATTTAAAAAAAAAAATTCAGGACTCTCAAATCCCTTCTAAATAATTCCAGAAGTAATGTCTCACCTTTTTTCTCAGCGACTACTAGACAAGGAATATTTTTATCATCTAATGCTCAGACTCTGCTTTCTAGAGCAATATCTTCTATAGAAGATTCTGATGCTAGAAACAAAGATGTTATGATTTGTCCTGGGATTCTTGCTCTGTTCCATGATCTCTCAATTTCATATATAGACAAACATGGCTTCCTGATCAACATCTGTCATTTGTCCTCAGATGGTACACCTTCTTCTATCTTGAAGTAAGACTTTGTGACATAATTGACAAATAAGGTTAGTGCCTTATGCTTTTTCTATTTTAGTGTGATCTTAGTAAAGTAGTTCTTTTTTAATTCTCAAATGTAATTTTATCTCAATAAGACAAAATTTATTAAGCTGGGATCCAAGTGCAGATGCTGCATCTAGTTCATCACTTTATTATTTACTTATTTATTGCTTTATTTATTTATTTATTTTTAGGTATGGTCTGTGCCTTTCAGTCATCCCTAAAGATTTTTCTTCTCTAAGGCACTTTAAAAATTTTCAGACCTTAAATTGATACAGCAAAGTTTCAGTATGTAAGCCCAACTTCATTAGATTTGTCAACAGGTAGGCACAAGAGAAAGCAGAATAAAAGCTAAAGGTCACGTCTTTCACTTATCCCAAATCATCATATTTTGAGTTCTTGTACAGAAGGGAGCTGTTTTTATTCTTTCCCTCTCTGCTTCCTTTATTCTCCCACCCCATTTTTCTTATTTGTCCATACTTCAAGTAATGGCTTTTCTGTGCTTCCTCCAAAAAGTAGAGATAGATCCAAAAATAAACCTGATAATAAGAAAAAGGTACCAAATCAGGATTAAAATTGTTACTGAATCCTGATTTGTGTGCCAGATTCTTCACAAAGTTGAAATCTGAAAAGTCAGAGTTTGGAGCAAAGAAATGTTTATTAAGTAAGAAGGCATCAATTGAGAATATGGGAGACTTAGAAATGCCTCAAATTTGTCTTGCTCAGCACACTGAGTTAGAGGTCTTTAAACAACAAAAGAGAAATGCGAGGAAGAGTTAGGGTAAGTTTCTATGATTTCTAATTCCTTGATAAGATCTCATTGTGCAGACTTGGAGATGCCATCAAATGATCATATGTGTCCAGAGGCACTCTCAGTTCTCATTCTTTTCTGTAAAGCAAACTTGTAAATCATTACCTCATGATCTTTTTTCTCTTTACTTTTTTCTATGAGAAAGAACAAAGACATTATATTCAGATGTTATCTATGATTTCCCTAAGATTGTTGAGTGACAAGTCATAAGTTATTGATTCAAGAACATGTTGCAAACTGCGTATCTTTCTAAAAAGAGTGAAATGGTGGCAATTAAAGGAAAGGACTCAGCTGTAGGGGCATGGTTAGAAAACCTATAAACCTTAGAAACACAGAGAATCTTCATAAACAACTTTGCTGTAGTTGCAGTTCATGATTAACAGCCTCACAGATTAAAGAGAGCCATCTAATAAGAAATCTGTATGTTTAAAACTACTACAACTAATCACCATTTTTGTAATATCCACATTACTATTGGTATTTCATAAGAATTTAGGTAAAGGTGAGAGAATAAATCAAAACAAAGTATCATCTTTGCTGAATGTTTTTAACACCTTATAATTACTCCAGAAATACAAAATGACATTTGACTTAACCTATTGCTAGGATCTTAGATGATAGGCTAGAGAGGCTAATTGTCTTTCTCCTCATTCCTTTATCTCTCACAATGGGAATAACTTCCTCTGAGAACTGTGAGCAACCAGCATGCTGCTCACCTTCAGGTTAAACTGGATCCTTTGACTATCAGATGCTGACTGATGGGACTTGAAGCTAGATGAGAATTTGAGACAAATAAAAAAGTAATCTGCTGATGCATATCTTTCTCAGTTTTTAAAATTACTTTTTTTGTTCTTTTTTCATTTTCTCAAATCATGTTTCTTTTGCTTTTTGAAGAGGGTTTTTCTTTCTAAAGTCTCTTGATTAACTATTAACAAATCTCCCTCAAACGAACCCACAGAACAACTCTTGATTACCTTTAGCATCAGAAGCTTAGATAACAGGGTGGGATGAGAAGTTGCCTATGACCAAAGCTTTCAAAATGTTTCATATTATGCCAGTATCATTGTAGAACTGTAAAACCATGGAAATTATAAAGAAAGTACCTGTGTGTCACTGTAATGTATCTGTATTTCTTCTTTATTGTCAATGTGCATAGCAAATGTTTTAAAATAACTGTTAGAATTATAGAAATGCTTGTACTTTTTTATTCATTTTGTCTCCATCTTGTCAATTTGACTGTTCTGACCTCTGTACATTTACATCATTCTTGCTTTTCTCTTTAGAGTCTCAAGAGACTATAATAGAGTCAACATGTACACACACACACACACACACACACAAGTGATAGATTAAAAGACAAATGTTTTCAGTTGTTTGGAAGAGCTTATTTACCTGTGAAAAAAATAAACATTAAATGGCTATGTGTTTAAAAGAGAGAAAAATAAAATAAGTTAAAATATTAAGAGAGTAATAGAGAAAGAACTCATTTTCTTCTTGCTAACATTGCTATATATACATAGGCAATATTCAATTTGTTAAAAAGATAATTTCTATGTAACATCTTTAAAATGTTAATCTAGGAATTATCTACATATTCTATTGTCTGTATGTTTGAGAGGCAAAGGACATTTCCTCCATGTTATGTGCTTTTGTCAATGTCGTTAAAATTAATCTTTTCTCGTTTCCCTAATATGACTAATAATTTAAGGTATCTCAATAATTACTATAACCTATATGTAACTCTTCTATAAAAGATACTAAGATTTTAAAGTAGAAAAATGATAAAATTACTGTAAAATTACAGTAGAGAAGCCTGGCAGATATCACCTTAATCAAGTAATATGACATTTTAATGTTGTGTGACAACAAGAGCATATCACTCTGTGGTATTCTTCCCCAAACTCTACAATTTTAACTATTCATGAGGAAACATCAGGCAAACCAAAATTAAGGGATATTACAAAGTCTACAAAGTATTTGACCAGCATTGTTCAAAAGTATCAAGTCATGATATTCAAGAAAAGACCAAGAAACTTTAAAGATCATATAAGATTAAGAAGACATAAAGCCTCAATGCAATGTAATATTCTGGGTATCCAGATAAAGAGCATGAGCTGAAGAACAAATTTGAATGATGGTTATATTTGGTTAATAGCATCATATCAACATTTATTTCTTAGATTTGATAAATGTATTGAGGTTATAATTAGAGAAAACTGGGTGAAATATATACAGAAATACTCTGTGCTATTTTTACAACTCTTCTATAAAGATAAAATTATTTTGAAATAAAAAGTTTATTTAAAAATGAACTTGTAACTCTGAGACCTTATTTATAAATTTCTTAAGCCAAGATAAATATCTATAGTGATGTAAGAAGTGCAATTCTAGTATATATCTGTATATTTGCATTTAGATATAAATACACAAAAACATTCACACATATACATAAACATATACACAATAGCTTTCTCAGTGAGCATAAATGCAGGGATAGGAAATATGTTCTGTTTTAGTGTAGCGAATAAGAAGCATATAAATTGAAAGTCCTGTTGAAAACTGAGATTTCTGTTTGACATTCATATTTCTTTCTTTTCTAAGCCCATTAGCTCACTTCTCCATAATGCATCAGTTCAGATTGATTTCTATAAAAGTGCTTCTTATCAGTTTGTTTCTTGTAGAATTCTTGCTACTTAAGCCATCTTGCTTTGCAGATACATAAATCTCTGCATTGCATCACATTATTTAATGCAGCTTCCAATAACATTCATTAACTTTAAGCATGGCTTAACCATTGCAATGTAATGCAAATGGATTCTTTAATTCTCTTTAGATCAAGCCACCCATCTTTAGTTCCAACTGTTGCTTATCATCACCTATGTGACAGATTGCTCTACTTTTCTTCTCTGTTCAGGCATAGATGAGGTTACTGTTGAGCAACTGAATTTCTTACTATTGCCCAAACTGATTTTGTTTTATGTAATTTTATACAGCTGAGCTGTTCCCCTGACAGTAGCCACCCACTGGTAAAAGCACTGGAGAAAATATAGCTAAGAATCTTTTATGTGTTGTCAGGAAACAAAGAAGAAAACTCTCAGGTGCATGTTTCTGCTTGTTTACCATCCAGGACTGAATGACCAATTCAAAAAAACTGGAAGTATCATCTGATCATCTATGATATTTATTAAGTAAAACTTTAAATGCTATTAGAAAGATGATCTTAACCATAAGTATCATATATCTAGGTAAACTTTGGAACTATAAAATTGTAGTACTTTCCAGGGAGACATACAAATCTCTTGATGGCTATCAAGTTAAGATGAGTTGTGCCTCCTTTTTTTTTTTGCATTATACTTTGCAATTTTCAAAATAATTTGGTAATATGTATGCATCCAAAGAATTCAGGGATAAAATATTTAAGAACTTAGCAAATGACTAGCAACTTTGAAAGAACACATTCATTTATAAATATTCTGTTGTACTAATGATATTTAAAGAAAGAAAGATGAGACAATCTCATTCTCTGAGACTGGAAAAAAAACTCTATCATTCTTTTTTTTCTTTTAGTAACGAGGTAAGTCTGAGACTAGAATAAAATATGTTGACATATATAAAATATTATTCTTTCCCTTCATCTACATCATATATAAAAATAACAATGATGAAAATGTCTATTGTTTTATATTTTGTCTTATATTTTATACTCAGATTCTAAAAATTATAAGATTTTATACTAATAATCTCATATATATTAATGCAATGCAATAAAATATAATTTAAAAATAAATCAATGATAATAGACATATTTATCAAAATGAACACATGAAAAATGATTATATGATTAAATATGATTAAGTAACTTTCTGCAGTACCACAGAAAGACAATATTTCCATGGGCATAAATTTACATTTTTAGAGTAATGCTTATGTAATTGGAAGGCACTAAAAAATATATATATAAGAGATGTTCTTGTGGAAGGGAATGTCCCAGCAGGGTGTGGTCTTTCCCAATTGGTCTATTTGACCTGGAGGAAATGAGATAAAATGGGTCTGATATACCTAATACATTATTATTTAACAGTGAGCACTCCATCTCTATTTGTGCCAAAAGCAGATCCAACCAATCCGCTTAACATTCCTTGTCACATCTTTACAAGATAATAAAAGCAAAGTACTCATCAGACCTGTAAAGAAATAATGAGAGATAAATAAGACATAACAAAGTTACTGACGTACTTGCAATAAAATCTATTATTGATATTAAATAAAAAATTAATATGGATGATTATCTTATATAGAGATTATATTAATGTAAGAAAGTGAATATTTCTATTACATTATTGATTAATGTGGCACAGATAACTAATGTCCAACAAAATTTTATTCTCCTCTTCCATTTGAGATTTAGTGCTGTTAGGTAAGCTACTGACTTACCCAGGAAATACATTTCCCAGATTCCCCTTGTATCCAAGAACCATATCTTTAGTGAATTTGCACAGATATGATATCTGTCATGTTCACACTGGAGTTTTTAGAAAGCAAATGTTAATTCTCCACTGTCTCTTTGTCTTTTGACCTAAGAACTCTCATGGGTTATCAAAACCACAAAATGGAAGGAGCCTGGATTCCAGAATTACCACATAGAAGAAATTTCCTACCTACTAGAAACAGTTATGTAGAATTTTTGAGTTTGTGAGAAATAAATTTTTATCCCATGAAAACTCTAAATTAAGGTTCATTTGTTATAGCAACTAGCATCATTCTATCTTACACAGCAGGTATTAGTCTATTAATATACAATAGATAGGTAGACAGAAGTCAACATCATCAATCATTATGCCCTACAAAGGCTTCAGAGTAAGAGAGGTACAACAAATAGAAGATAAACTGTCTTAGCAGAGATTGAATTTTGTATGCCTGGTATTATAAGTAGAAGAAAAAATATAAATCCACAATTACTGGACCTGAAAACCCCTTGAAAGAATGTTCTTTCTAATACAAGAAGGCTAATCAAACATGAATTTTCCAAAAGAAATGATTAATTGTTAGAAATGATGGCAGCTTCTAAAGAAAAAGATTAGGAAAGAATTATAGAAGAGAACTAGTATATACTGTGACTTTCCTAGGTCTCCATCTCTATACATATATTGTCAGGACTGAAGAAAGAGTGAGCAGAGGGGAAAAATAAGAGATCATTCAAACTTCTCTTAAAGACTCTGACTCTTAGCCAAAGAGAACTTACTTCTTTGTTAAAATATCAATTTATTAGTGAAGCATTTCTAATTTCTCCATATGTTTCCTCTCTTTATTCACTTGGGTTCCTTTGGCATCCACAGAATTTTGTGTGAGCCTTTATTCAGCACAAATTAAGTATGGGTGGGCTATTTCTTTAAGAGCTCTCACCCAGTAGTGATAACTTGAGTACAATGGCCTTGTCTTATTCTTCTTTGTCTCTCCAAGAGTCATTTATAAAATATTTATGGAGCATCTCTTATGTACCAGACCTTATGCTAGGTATTGAAGGTAGAATGGTGAACAAGATCAATGAGATCTCTGGCCTTCTAAAAATTACATTCTACAGTAATTTAAAAAATAAAATAAAAAAACATAAATTATTTTAAGTTACAGAAACTTCTATTAAAAAAAAGACAAAAATAAGGAATAGCATAGGGGGGCCTTCTTTAGGTTGAAAAATCAAGGCAAGTCTCTCTGAGAGGAGATAATTTAAAGATGAGTTTCAAAGAAAGAGACATAGCAATCTATGTATGTGTGTGTTTGTGATGGTGGTGAAGGCATCTCAACATAAGAAATACTATATGCTGAGGCCCTGAATCAGAAAACACCTGATGAATTATGTAATTTAAAAAGTGTGAATGCAGTGAGCAAAGGAAGCACAGCCTAGGATGAGGTGGGGAGGTAGATAGTTTTGGAAATTATGGTAAAGAATTTGGATGTTATTCTAAGTATAATAGAAGAGTGCTGTATTAAAAGCAAGAAAGTGACATTACTCAATTTGGACTTTGAGAAGTGGGGAATGGTCAGTATAGGAGAAGGATCTAGGAACTTATTTAAATGATCTGAAATTTAAAGAGGTGTTGAAGACTTGGACCAAGATGAAGGTAACAGAAAAGAAGGCAGATCTAAGATGTATTTTAGGCAATTATCTTACAGAATGTACTGAAGCTTTAAATGTAAGCATTGACAGAAAGAGTAAGAAAACTAGGATGACTCCCTGGCTTGAGAAATGTTTTAGAATGAGGAAATAAGGAAGATTGTTGTAGGAACAGATGGATACAATTTGGGAGCGGTAGAGTGGAAAGAAGTGAAGAGGTTTTTACAATCATTTGACAAGTGTATTAGATATCCAACAGCAGATGTAAAGTAAAAAATTATATGTGCTACTCTAAAGCAAAGAGAACATCTGAACTGAGGAGTACATTTGGAGTGTCCAGCATAAGATTTAATTGAGTCCATGAGAGTTACTCAGAGATAGCACATATAAAGAGAATTCAGTACTTTTCAGAGTGCTTCATGAACATTTGTCAACTGAAGATGAGAATCTTGACCTCACTGCCAGTGCTCAAAAGTAGGTCACTATCTCTACACACTACTTGCTGAAGCCCCACCCCACTCTATTTTTTTCTATGCCAGTTACCTACATTGATTTCCACATGGTGTCTGCCACTTAACTTCTCAGATATTCCATCTTTTCAGCTCAACTTCCACATACTACATCCTAAATCCTGCAGAACAAAGAGCTTTATTCCCTGAAGCCTATCCTTTTGATCTGTTTTGTTAATGGTGTTTTTTAAACTTATTATTCTAACAAGAAAATAAATAAAAATATGTATCCAGATGGTTCCTAAAACTTAGGGAGATGCTGAGATGCACTAAGAAGTATGTAAAAAGAAAGAAAAAAAAAGTCTAAAATTACCAGGGTATTGATATGTGTTTGGATATATAGGAGAAAAAATCATTATAAGTCAAAAACATAAATATCATACCTCAAAAAATTCTGCATATTTTCTATTAAGAGTAAGTCACTCTGTATATTCTTAAACAATTACATGACTTACTTTATAACTAAAAATTTTGAGATCTTAAAGTTTGTTCTCCACTTTCTATTCAAACATATTATATGTATAAGAAAAAAAACATGATGCATGAAAGTTATTTAATTTAAAATAAAATAAAAAGGAACTCATACACTGCTGGTGGAACTGCAAATTGCTACAGACACTATGGAAAACAGTATGGAGATTCCTAAAAAAACTCAGATTTGATCAACCATATAAGCCAGCAATTCCTCTCTGGGTCTTTACCCCAAAGACTTGAAAACCCATATTCAAAAATATATATGCACACCAATGTTCATAGCAGCACTATTCACAATGGCCAGGACATGGAAGCAACCAAAGTGTCCTATGATAGATAACTGGATAAAGAAGATATGGTACATATATACAATAGATATTACTTAGCCATAAGAAGAGCTGAAATACTGACATTTGCAACAACATGGATGGACCTCGAGATAATCATGCTAAGCACAATAAACCAGGTAGAAAAAGTTGAAAATCATTTGTTATCACTTATATATGAGATATAACCTAAAAGCAACAAACGAACAGGACAACCAAACAGAATCATGGACATAGACAATAGACTAGTGGCCACCAGAGAATTGTGGGGGTGGAAAGAGGAGGGACGTAGAAGGGGAAAAGGGGCCAAATATGTGGTGACAGCAAGAAATCTAAGTATAGGAGGTGAACATACAATTCAATATATATATATGCCTTATTGTTAAAATGTGCATCTGAAACTTACTGGCATTTGTTAACCAATGTTACCAAAAAATATTAATTAATAAAATAATATTTGAGATGGTGAAAATTAAATACTAAATGCTTATTTATTGATATGGAATTAATGTTAATTTAAGTAGAGTAATAATCTAGTTATGATTACAGAGTTCTTATAGATATACATACCGAAATATTCACAGATAAAATGAAAAATAAATATAAACCTATTCATAAAGTTTTATGAAAGAGAAACATAATGCTTAACTGAGAACTTGGATGTTAAGAATGATGTTCCTGCTGTGTAGGCAAGGCCTCAAGGGAAACCACTACCTTGGTAGGCCAGAAAAAAACTACAATCTGATTCTCAGTATTTTATTTTTAAGTTACTTTTATTTATAATACTCTGGAGATTTTACTTAAACTATCCAGTTTATTTCTAGTTTATTAATTTATAGAGAGAAACTTCATTTCCAAAGGTACAAATAATTATATCTGCTTCTCATGATATTATTTTTGTAATATCTGAGCACCTGGGTAACTGAACTGGAAATCAGTTTCCTAATGAACACAATGCTAAAGCCAAATTAATTGAATAAATTATGAGGTTTTATTTATAAGTGGAACTGACTGCCAGCTTGCTTTTCTCACTGTATATAATTTCTTTCTTAAAAAAAAAGATTTCTTTTGTAAAAAGTGTTTTCCCTTAACAGGTTTTTGAATATATTGAAATGATTATTCTTACAACTTCTTATTGTTGCTCATCAAGAAGATCATGAACTCACGCTAGACATGAATGAAATTAATGTAAAATTTTCAAGGTTACATCTTACTGGTTTACCTAAATTTAATTGTTGGTGTTGTAAATTGCATTTAGTGGGTACCTTAGTCTTATTTTCAATATCTTCATTGAAATTTAAATTTTCTTGTTTACATATGACATTTTATTGGAATACAGTCATTCATGGCACAGCTGAGTAGTTGCAACAGAGATCATGTGCTCTGCAAAGACTAAAATTTAATATTTGACCTTTCACATAAAAAGTGTGCTGTCCTGCAGTAGACAATATTTATTTAATAAATTAAAATATCTTTTGGAGTAGGCTACTCTTGCAAATAGCTAATCTCATTTACATGCTGTTTCACAATTTCTAACTTTAGAGGTGGAAATTCTTATTTATAATATCTGAGAATATTATTTATTTTACTCATATATTCATTTAATCTTTCAACATTCATTATATGCTTACTACATAAAATTATGGCTATCAGGCAAACTAAAAAAATTAGGATGGTCAAATTCATGCTTAAATTTTAGGTTTCAGTATTATAAAGGAAAATGTGCTTTTTTGCAAATTGTTGAGTGGGACTGTGAAAAATAGCATTAGGCAAGGTGAATCATAAGTTTTACTCAGTAGGTTTTAAGGTTTGTCTAGTTGGCTGTCTATAGTTTCCAAATTCATGAAGAAGTTATATAGATCTGTTATTGATCTGTTGTGCTTACAATGCCTGTGCCTTCATTTTTCATTGGCCAGATTAGTAGTAAGATTAAGTGGAAACTGGAAATAATAGGGATATTCATATCTTTGGTAGAGCACCATTTTGTGAGTCAGTCAGTTCTACAAGTGCTCTGATAGAACCCTATCAACATGGAGAATCAGTTAACACATGTTTTGTGCCCCTGGATATAATTGCAGTAAAATTTGGTTTAATATATTCAAAGAAATTTTAAATTTTAATTGAATTCTCTATATTTTTATCTTAGAAAACTAAATGCAAAGAAAATTTTTCTTAGAAAAAAATTCCAATCTTCCATTTATTCCCAATTCTTTATAAATTCCTAGTCATATAATCTAAACTTCTTAGATCTGGACTCTTTGAAAATACTTGTTTTCCAAAGTGAACACTGAAAGGCTGACTCTATGAATGGACCACTCTAAACCCCATGCAATTTATCTTCCTTAGAGATGCTGGATTTTTTTTTGATCCATACAGGTCATATTTTTCTTTTGTTTAAAATCTTTCAATGGTTTCCTAATATTCTTATAATAAAAACTAAATCCTGAACCTAGGCTTTCAAGGTGCAGCATAACCTTGTTTCTGCCTGCACATCAATTTCACGCCAATCTCTTTTTCCTTCCTTCTCACTGTGCTCTTTTGTGAACATGGCAAGCTCTTTACAGCTTTAGGACTGTGATGCTCTCTGCTCCATGTGGTCTGAAGTGCTCTTTCCCGATCCTCCACATTGCTGCTGCTTTCATTACTTAGATCAGAACTTAGATACCATCTCTTTATGAACACCTTTCCTTCACTCTACCTAAATAGATAGCAGTTTCTCTCTCCCTAGTGCCAGAGAAAAATTACACTGGACAAGTCAAACAGCCAAAGAAGATTTATTCATGACTACTGCAATAGAGAAAATAAATTAAAATCAACTTCAATGAAACAAAAAGCGGGAGAATATCTAAGTGCTAGGACGAGCTAGGGAAAACTACTGGAAGACATTAGTGGGAAAGTTGTCAATTATGCTATATTTGCTAGCTGATGAAATTAGGCTCCTACTCTCCCACAAAGACTAAAAGATGGGGCCTCTATCTTTCTTTATTTTTTATTAAATGTATTGGAATGACATTGGCTAATAAAATTATATAGGACTCAAGTGTATGATTTAATAATACATCATACGTATATTGCATTATGTGTTCAACACCTAATGATTATGTTTCAAAGGGCGGCCTAGGTCCTTGATAAATACAGTCCCAGGTTATAAAATAGGCAAGAGGTTGGGAGAAGATTTACAACTCAAAGGGACAGAGAGAGTATTTGCAATTGCAAGTTTTTTAATGCAAATTCTCTAAGAAAAGAAAATTCAGGGACGTATAGTCAGGAAAAAATCTGTTTAAGGCTCAATTAAGCTAACGGGAATGTTAAAGCAATATAGGTCACCACTATGCTCTATCACAGTAATCCACTTATTTCCTTGTATAACATTTATAAAAGTAGATAAGTAGTTCAAAAGTAAATAAGAAGTTAAAAAGTAGAGAAATAGTTTTTTAAAAGTTGATTTAAGAGTCATGAGAACAGGCACTTTGTTACATCCTATATCCCTAGGACAGTGCCTAGAACATAGTAGATACTCAAGAAATGTTAACTAAATGAGTAAGTGAATGAGTGTAGACACAGAAACAAGTGGGGTTTTGTGGAGATATTCAGAGCATATTAATGAATTAACAAGTGGATCAGTATCTAAACTTCTTACTCTATAAGCACCTAGTATAAAAAACACTTTATTTGTGAACTGGTGACTATTAATTTGATGCTTGCTGAAATGGAAAACGATAAATAAGTATTAAATCATATTCAATGGGAAAAATAACACAGCAGTACATTCTAATACTTTGTAGGCTGCTCCATATTCTTCCATGGGAGTTTTGCTGCTAAAGACAGACCTTTTACTTTTTTTTCCTTATTCATGATAAACATGTGTCTATTCCAAGAATCAGAGACTATTAACATAACCAAATACAACTAAGAAAATTTTACTCTGTAAGAATATTTTTTAATGTCATAGGTAAGAGATCTAAAAAATGCAGTATTATTTCAGATTCATAAAATCACCAAGGCATCAGTATGACTGTCACAATTAACTAAATTGCAACATCCAAGCTGTAATATATTCATTTTATGCAAATAAATCAGTAAAAAGAAAAATGCTCCAGTACTGGAAAATCATGTTTTTCATGAAAAACAAAAATGACCCATTATGCATGCAGTTCACAAAATCTGTTGTATTCAAAGAGCCCAGAAAACATACATCAGATTTAATTTCTGAAAAATTTATTTTATTATAAACACTGGTTTTGATGACTGGCTCTTGACAGCTGAGATAATCAGAAAATAATGACATTTTTTTCTTAAAGTTAATCACACTCTCAACTGACCTTAAAAGATCATGATTTTATGGTAATAAAGTAAAACTGTTTAAAAATTCAAATCACTTAAAGTTTTTAACAATACATATAATGCCAGTAAACATTATTTTATTTTATTTTTTTAAAGCTATTACTAAAATGTTTATTGCCTTTTTAAATTTTTTAATTAAGCTTATTGGAGTAAGATTGGTTAAAACAATTATATAATTTTCAGGTGTACATTATCATTTAACATCTGTATATGCTATTCTGTGTTTATTGACCAAAGTCCAATTCCCTTCAGTTACCATATATTTGATCCCCTTTACCCACTTCACCCTCTCTCTATCCCCTATATTTGACCTCCTTTACCCCATTTACCTTCCTCTTCCTCCCCACTAATAACCGCTATCCTATAGTCGATGTCCATGAGTCTCTGTTTGTCCTGCTCATTTGTTGCTTTTAGGCTATATCCTACATATAAGTGATATCATGTGATTTTCTACTTTTTCAGTCTGGCTTATTTCACTTAGGATGATTATCTTGAGGTCCATCCATGTTGTCACAAATGTCAGTATTTCATCTCTTCTTATGGCTGAGTAATAATCCATTGTATATATGGGCCATAGCTTCTTTCTCTAGTCATCTATCGTAGGACACTTTAGTTGCTTCCATGGCCATTGTGAATAGTGCTGCTATGAACATTGGTGTGCACATATATTTTTGGATATGGGTTTTCAAGACTTTGGGGTAAATACCCAGTAGAGGGATTGCTGGCTCATATGATAGATCAATTCTGAGGTTTTTTGAGGAACCTCCATACTGTTTTCCATAGTGGCTGTACCAATTTGCAGTCCAACAAGCAGTGTATGAGGGTTCATTTTTCTCCACATCCTTTCCAACATTTCTTATTACTTGTTGTGTTGGTTATAGCTTTTCTACCAGGTGTGATATAGTATCTCATTGTGGTTTTGATTTGCATTTTTCTAATAGCTAGTTATGTTGATCATCTTTTTATATATTTGTTGCTCATTTGTATGTACTCTAGGGAGAAGCGTCCATTCATGTCCCCTAACCATTTTTGGATTGGATCGTTTGTTTTTTTGTTGTTGTTATTGCATCATATGAGTTCTTTGTATATCTGGGAAATTAGGCTCTTATCGGAGGTGTTGCTTGCAAATATATTTTCTCATTTGAATGGTTGTCTCTTTACCTTGTTGATGATATCTTTTGCTGAGCAGAAGCTTTCTAATTTGATGTAGTCCCGTTCATTTATTTTAGCTTTTACTTCCATTGACTTTGAGGTCAAATTCATAAAATCCTCTATAAGTCCAAGGTCCTTGAGTTATGTTTCTGTCTGTTCTTCTATTCATTTTATTGTTTCTGGTCTTATAGTCAGGTCCTTAATCCATTTTGAATTAATTTTGGTGTGTGGTGATAGACAACAGTCTAGTTTCATTCTTTTGCATGTGGTTTTCCAGTTTTCCTAGCACCATTTATTGAAGAGGCTTTCCTTTCTCCACTGTATTATTTTGGCTTTTGTGTCAAAAATTATTTGCCCATATAAATATGGGTTTACTTCTGAACTTTCGATTCTGTCCCACTGGTCCATGTGTCTGTTTTGCTGCCAATACCATGACATTTTGATTACTGTCACTTTGTAGTATAATTTGAAGTCAGGCAAAGTGATGCCTCCAGCCTCATTCTTTTTTCTCAGGATGGCTTTGGCAATTTGGGATCTTTTGTATTTCCATACAAATCTGATGAGTTTTTGTCCTATTTCTTTAAAATATGCCTATGAGCTTTTGAAGAGGATTGCATTAAATCTGTATAATGCTTTAGGTAATAGGGTCATTTTAACTATGTTGATTCTTCCAATCCAAGAACACAAATATATTTCTATATCTTTCTACCTTCTTCAATTTCTTTTAATAGAGTCTAATAGTTTTCATTATTTAGATGTTTACATGTTTTGTTAAATTTATTACTAGTTATTTTATTCTTTTTGTTGAAGTTTTGAAAGGAATTATTTTTTACACTTCTTTTTCTGACACCTCATTATTAGAATATAGGAATGCTATGGATTTTGAAGGTTGATTTTGTATCCAGAGACTTTAGTGTATTTGCTTATTGTTTCTAGTAGTGTTGTTGTGGAGTCTTTAGGGTTTTCTATATAGAGAATCATGTAATCTGCATATAGTGACAGTTTGACTTCTTCGTTTCCTATTTGGATGCCATTTGTATCTTTCTTTTGCCTGATTGCACTCATTAGGACCTCCAATGTTATATTGAATAACAGTGGCAATAGTGGACAGCCTTGCCCTATTCCTGACCTTGGAAGGTTTTTAGTTTTCATCATTAAGTATAATGTTGGCTGAGGGTTTGTCATGTATGGTCTTTATTATGTTAAGGTAACTATTATTCTTTTATACCAATTTTGTTAAGAGTTTTGTTAAAAAATGAATGCTGTATCTTGTCAAAGGCTCTTAGTGTACCTATGGATATGATCATATGATTCTTAGTTTTTAATTTGTTTACATAGTGTATCACATTAATCGATTTGCATATGTTGAACCATTTCTGCACCCCTGCGATGAAGCTCATTTGATCATGATGTATAATCTTTTTAATATCTTGCTGTATTTAGTTTGCTAGTATCTTATTAATTTTTTTTTTAATTTGTGTTCATGAAAGACATCGGTCTGTGGTTTTCATTTTTTCTGTTATCTTTACAGGTTTTGGTATAAGGGCAATATTGACCTCATAAAATGAGTTAGAAAGGCTCGACTTCAGTTTTTTGGAAGAGTTTGAGAAGAATAGGTATTGAATGTTCTATGAATGTTTTGTAGAATTCATCTGGTCTTGGATTGTTACCTTTTGGTAGGTTTTTGATGAGTGTTTAAATTTCCATACTGCTGATCCGTGTATTTAGATTTTCTCATTTTTTTAAATTCTATCTAGGAAGCTTCTATCTTTCTAAGTACTGCTTAATTTTCTCTAGGTTGTTAAATTTGGTGTTATATACTTTTTTTATAGTATTCTTGTATTTTTTTTTGTATTTCTGCAGTATCTGTTGTAGTTTCTTCTCTTTCATTCCTAATTTTGATTATTTGTGTCCTTTGACTTTTTTCTTTAGTGAGTCTAGCCAAGGCTTTATCAATTTTATAAAACTTCTCAAAGAACCAGCTTTGTTGCATTTATTTTTTTCTATAATTTTTTTCAATTTCATTTATTTCTGCTCTAATTTTGATTATTTCTTCTGTTGAATTTAGGCTTCATTTGTTCTTCCTTTTCTAGTTTTTAAGATGAAGCTTTAAGTTGTTCATTTGGACTATTCTTGTTTTTGAGATAGGCCTGTAGTGAAATAAACTTTTCCCTTATTACCATTTTTGTGATTTTTCATAAGTTTTGGTATTTTCATTCATTTCTATGTATCACTTGATCTTTCCTTTTATTTCCTCTCTGACCTAGTCATTCTTCAGTAGCATGTTGTTTAATCTCCATGTATTTGTGGTTCTTTCTGCTTTCTCTTTACAGTTGATCTCTAGTTTTAATGCATTATTAGGATCAGAGAATATTGTTGGTATGATTTCAACCATCTTATATTTGTTGAGGCTATCTCAGTTTCCCAGTAGGTGGTCGATTCTTGAGAATGTTCCATGTGCACTAGAGAAGAGTGCATAAGCAGCTGTTTGGGGATGAAAGGCTCTTTACAGTGTTATGTCTTCTTGGTGCATGATTCCCTTTATCATTATGAAGTGTCCCTCAGTATCTTTCTTTACTTTTTCTATTTTGAAGTCTATTTCGTCCAGTGTAGTACCACTCCTCCCACTTTTCTCTGGATGCTATTTGCTTAAAATATCATTTTTCACCCTTTCACTTTAAGTCTCTATTTGTGTTTGGAACTGAAATGTGTCTCCTGGACACAGCATATGGTTGAGTTTTATTTTTTTATTCATTCTGCAACTCTGTGCCTTTTTATTGGTGAATTCAGTCCATTTACATTTAGGGTGATTATTAAAATATGAGGTCTTCTTATAACTTTTTAAATTTTGCTTTTTGGTAGCTTGATGTTTCCATTGCTTCCTTGTCCTTGTGTTTCTGTTTTATTTATTTTGGTTGGCTTTTGTGAGTTTTCCTTCTGTTTCTTCTTGCTTTTTATTATATACTTCAGTTCTGAATCTTTAGTGTGTAGTCATCATTATTAATATGTAAAGGATAGTTATATATATATATATATATATATATATATATATATATATATATATACAGTCGCTCCTTTTCTTCTGCACGTGCCCTTTTGTGAATTTGAATCTTTGAATCCTCTTCTTTTCAGTCATTGTTGTCTCATTTGTATGCTAAATGTTCATTACTATTTTGCGATAGCAAAGTTTTTTATTATTGATTAAGATTATAATGCCCTGTTTTTAGTAAGGGTTACACTCCTCTGCTTCTATCTGTGTGCTAGTCACTTTACTCCTAGTTATGTTTTTTTGTTGTTCTTATTTTATTGTAGGTAAGCTTACCCTTTCCATATTTCCTGTAATTCAGGCCTCATAGCAAAGGATTCCCTCAATTTTTGTATATTCTGGAAAGTTCTTTATTTCTCCTTTATATATAAAGAAAAGCTTAGCTAAATACATTAGTCTTGGCTGGTAGTTCCCTTCATTTAATACTTTGAATATTTGATTCCACTCCTTTCTGATTTGTAAGATTTTTGCTAAGAATTTCGACAGTATCCTAATGGGTTTTCCTTTACAGTTACTGTCTTCTTTTCCCTACCTGCCCTGAGAATTCTTCCTTTGTCATTAATTTTTGATATTTTTAATACAATGTGTCTTGGTGAAGGCCTTTTTGAGTTGAAATAATTGGGTGTTCTATTGACTTCTTGAATTCCATGCTCCAAGCTGTTCCTTAGATTTGGGAAATTCTTGTCAACTATGTCTGAAAATGCTTTCTAGTCCCTGCTCCTTTTCCTTGCCTTTGATAATGCCCATTATTTTTATGTTTTCTCTCCTGTTGGTATCAGCTAGTTCTTGAATTTCTCTTTCATTATTTTTCATTCTTCAGTTTCTCTCTTCTTCCTTCCAATTTATTTCTAGATTTCTGCCTTTGATATCACTGATCCTTTCTTCCATTTGGTCAACTCTATTTCACAAGCTTGCTATTTCATTTTTCAACTCTTGCAGTGTGTTCTTTATCTACAAAAGTTCTATTTGGTTCTTTTTTGAGGGTTTCATTCTCATTGCTCTGCTCATCTATTTGTTTTTTCAATTCTTAAAATTGTTGATTTGAGTTGTTTTGGATCTCCTAAATTCTCTGTCATTTATGTCACATATTTCTTCATCTGTAAGTTTATTTTCTGGAGATTTTTCTCTTTCTTTCTGAAATACCTTGTCACCTTAGTTGTTCATGGTGTTTAATGAACTGTTTCTCCACCTGGGCATTAATGGAAGTGTATTCTGCTATTTTTCCAGAAAAAAGATTTATTATATAAAGGTCTCTCTTTAGCCTACACCAATGAAGGTGCTTTTCTTTTTGGTTTCCTGTAGGTGGCTTCTAAGTCTCTTGGATTTCTGCTTCAAATAAAGTCTTAATAATGCTTTTTTAACTTTCTTGCAGATAGTCAGTCACGCTCACTACCCTTAGTTTCAGTCTTTGTCCATGTCAGCGACAGTCTTGGCAGTGTTTGCTCAGATTTTCTTGGAGCTCCATAAAGATCAGTCTTGGAGGGTATGGGAGGAGGGGCTCTCTGGGTTGGGGGTTGGAGGCTGTGGATCAGCCTTGATTTTGTAACTGTGACCTTCAAATTCAACTGTTGTTTCTCTGCAGTATTGTCCCGCTTCTCTGCTTTCTGCCCTGATGACTGTGCCCTGCAGCCAACCAGCCACGAGGAGCTCACAACTTTCTCAGGCAGGGTTGTTCAGGGAACTTGCAGCTGAAACTTGTGCTTCTTCTCTCCTCCTCTTTCTCCTCCTCCTGCATGAATCTCTGGAGTCTATGAGAGGCAGCTTTTTTGTTTCTTCAAGTCTACCTCCTGACTCCTGGGGTTCTGACTTGTGGTGGCTTTTATGACCAGATCCCACACACAGAATGCTGATTATGTGTTTTTTTGTTGTTGTTGTTGAATTTTAGATGTTCAGCTTAATGTTGTTTCAAGGGGAGAGATCAGGGAACGTCTCTCACTCCGCCATGCTTCTGATGTCACCTCAAATATTTTAAATTTATACTTTTTTATTTCCATTAATGAGTACTTTTTTATTACTCTATGTCTGTATACATTTATAGAGAAGCAATAATTGAGAAAACAATAACAAAATCAGTGTTAGACAATATTCTATTTTAAGGCCTTTCCTTTCTCTGAACTTTAGTATGTAAAATAAACAATAGCCAGTTATTTAAAATACGAAAGAGATATATTATGCAGCATCACAACTAAATTCACACTTTTTGCATGTGTATTTAATACAAAAACTTCAAATACAAGTTTCTTGTAGTTTAATATTTTTCTCTATAACCTTCTTAAAAATTTCTCTTTTAAATGTAAATTTCAATTATAGCACAAAAGCTTTAAGAAATCAATGTTCCAGTAATAATTAAAAGTTATAATTTAGAGATTCACAATATAATAATCAAAATTCACTAATGAAAGCATACAAAGTGGTCTAGATAATCAAAGCTAACATTTACAAATGTAACTGATGTACTCTTTCTAAATATCTTCTTAAAACATTAAAATTTTTATTATGATTTAATATTAGATATAAAGCCTTAAGTCTGTTCCAATCACTAACTGAATTACACAATTATTTAAAAGTGTTTTCAACCAATTGTTCATGCCTATCTCTGTTTCATATAAAATTAAGAAATTAGGCATATGATCTTTCTGTGAGTCATGTGTATTTTTCCCCTTCTTTTAAGAGAGTCCTTACATTTAGAAGATAAATACTATAAAAACTTGACTAAAAAATAATTTGGTCAATTTGGTACAATATAAGCAAAACTGAAGAAATATTCATACACACACCACACACACACACACATATACACACATATTTGTGGGGAGAAATTAATTCTTTTTTTCTATTAAAGGAGACTAAGTCACTACTTTTCATCAATCTAGACAAAGACATAATCTTCAATGACCTGCTACAACTATATCTGGGAAATTCTCTGTGATACTAAAATGTACTAACTAGAGAGAATTTATAATTATATGGGCAAGACCAAATGGGGTTCATCAACAAATGAATGCCAAACTTAGAATTTAATTATAATTCTAGAGTAGTGATGGCAAGAATTAAGAGTAAAGTTATCCTATTTAGCAGCTCAGTTCACAAGCACATAAAATATTAACAAAATGATGAAATTTAAAAATGCCACTGGATTGTTGTTAAGCCTTTTGATAGATGTCATATGTCAGCTTCATGCACACCTTCAACTTATTTCTATATTCTTTATCATGTGATTCCAACTCTCATTATTCTAACTGCTAACATGGAGATGGAAACCTAAACCAAAGGAAATCACTCTACAAGCTGGTAGTGACTTACATTTTAAGATTTTTATCCTGATATAAAAAGTTGAATGAAAACTCAAGTTCTTCTCTCAGGAATCAAAAACAAACAAACAAACAAAACTGGGATACTGAGGCAGTTAACAGTGGAGGCATAAACCAAAAGATTACATCTAGAGATTCCATGAAGTAGGTTATGCTCCAAATAAACTGTGCCAATACACAGCCATAAAAAAGATGGAATTCTGTGAAGCCCATGTAGAATCTATGTAGCTGCTCCTGTTCCTGATAATTTTACTTAAGCAGTGAGAGTGTAATCTTAGCAACTACATAAAACTGACAGACACCCACCAAAACTGCTTTTCTCAAGTTTCTCATTATTTTTAATTTGAAAAATCCAATGATTGCTTTCTTTATTTTGCTTGACCTATAAGGTTGAGCACTTCTTCCTCCTATACACATTTCCTTCACTTGCCTTCCAAGACACCACATTCTCTTGGCTGTCTTCCTTTCTCACAGGTGGTTTCTTCTCAGTCTCTGTTAACAGTCTCTCTGACACTTAATTTAAAAATGCCCAAGTTTAGATCCTTGCTCATTTTCTGTGTCTGCAATCACTCACTTGGTGATATCATCATGTGGCATGGATTTAATTACCATTTATTGGCTCATAATTCCCAAAATTATATCTTCTGCCCAGACAAATCCCCTGAATACTAGGATTTTATTTCCAACTGCTTATTTGGTACTTTCACATAGATGTACCTTAAAAAGCATTTTATACTACTCAAAATTTAATATCCAAAAGTACACACAAAACATGCCATACTGGCATTCTTCCTTATCAAGTAAGGGTAACTGCTTTCAGTTGTTTACACCAAAAACCATGGCATCATTTTGGACTCCTCTCTTTTTCTTATATCTCATATTCAGTCTGTCAGTAAAATTTTTCACTTTACCTTTAAAATATATACAAAATACGATCACATATCACTATAACCAAATGATCACTTTGATCTAAGTCATCAGTATTTCTGTGTATTAGCTTCTGAATTGATTTTGTTTCCTCATTTAGTTGTAACAATATATTCTCAACACAGCAGCCAGAATATTCCTTTAAAAAAGTTTGGTCATGTCACTTCTCTACTTAAAGTCCTCTAATGACCTTCTATTTACTCATGGTAAAAGCCCTTCCATCATTTCCTATGTCCTTGGCTCACTCAACTTCAGCTCTACTGCTTCTTTATTCATCTTAGAAGATACCTTTTAACTAATGCCTCAAAACCTTTGCATTTGCATTTGCAGATACTTCTATATGAAATACTTTCCCCCTCTGTATCTACATGGATTACTCTTTTATGTTCTTCAAGTCTTTGCTCAATATCACCTTATTATTAAGTTTTTCCCAAAAGAAACTATTTAAAAATTTACTTTCTATTATACTATAGTTCCCCATCCTTCTTCTCTGATCTATTTTTCTTCCTAATAATTATCACTTATTTATTCACTTGTGTTTGTCTGTCTCCCCTCACTGTAATATGAGGTCCAAAGGCAAAGATCTTTTTCTCTTGTTCCAACCATAATTTTGTACCAAGAATATGCCTAAGAAATAGTAAGCACTTTATAAAAATGGTTTAGTAAACTTATGCAGAGCTTTGAGGGACATGCATACATCTATTTTAATCTCCCATGGCCAACATTTTCTTCTAAAATAGATTTATTAATTCTTGGATTACCTAGCTATGAATGGCTAAAACATAAAAATATTAGAACATTTTCTTAGCTACCAATCAAAATGCTCTGTTCCTAAGAGTATTGACCAATTAATTATACACTGGATAGGTCTTTGGCTTCAAATTTCTACTTTGGCACAGTGAAAAAAAGAATTTGTGTAGCAGGCCTGAAACTGTTATCTTTAGTAAAACCTCAGTGCAAGGTTAAGAGAATTAAGAGAATTTTCATTACCTTAACTGGTAAGAGTGGTTCACTGTGCCTAAACCAATTGTGCAAATAATAAGGTTTATGCTAAACACTTGCTTTTTTTTTTTAGCAGTCTGGCATGCCAGGCAGAAACTGTCTAAGTAACTAATCACCAATTTAAAAAAAGAAAACTAGAAACTGAGTTTCTAATGAGATTTTCTGGCAGACAACATATCGAATGTGTTGTCACACTTATTCCTGGGGCAACTAAGCACGTTCTGTGTGACATCACTTAAGAGAACTATGGAAACTTGTGCCTTGTTTTTTACATACTTCATTTCCTGTATCTTTTCCCTTTGCTAATTTTGCTTTGTATTCTTTCACTCTAAAAAATAAGTCACTGGTATTTTGATAGAGATTGCATTTGCAACAACATGGATGGACCTAGAGGTTATTATGCTGAGTGAAATAAATCAGACAGACTAAGATAAATACCATATGATTTCATTTATATGAGAAACCTAAGGAACAAAAAACACAACTAATCAAAAACAAACCCACAAATATAGAGAACAATTGTGTGATGATCAGAAGGGAGATAGTAGAGAGGCTGGGAGAAAGCAGTGAAGGGTTAAAGAACTACAAATTAATAATTGATAAATAGTCATGGGGATGGGGAGCACAGCATTTGGAATGCAGACAGCAGTAACGTAATGGTTATGTGTGGAGCCAGAAGAAAGATAAGTAATCAGGAGGATCATTTCATAAATTATATAAATGTCTAACCAATATATTATATACTTGAAACTATTTTTTAAAAAGAAAAACAAAAGCCATAAGTATAACTATAGACTATGTACTCTGAGTCCTCTTAGAAAATCATCTAACCTTGGGTGGGAAGAGTTTAGGAAGCCCTGGTCTGATCACTCATTGAACTCTTACTGAATGCCTTTTATAAGCTTCAACTCTTCGTAGCTGAACTAGACCATAAATGAGCTCGTGGGCTTTATTTATTTATTTTGCCTCACTCATTAAAACTTATTCTTTTTTTTTTCAGCTGAAGCAGCCTGCGTTCTTCTCCAGGGCTCCTTCCACAGTGGCACTGCCTTATTGAGAAGCACTTTCAGGCAAAGTCACATCATAGCAATGATGAAGACCCCGTGGAAGAGAAGAATCTACAAAGCCAAGAGCATTCAGGTTCCAGTGCCAGTCCATAGTAATTCCTTTACAGCTTTCTAAAGTGAACAAATGAGAGGCTCTTGACATAGATTGGACCTATATTTTCTTAAGCTGTGGCCTTTCAAAGAGGTGTCTTTTCAAGGTTTTAATACTGGTTTTTAGAAGAAATGAACAAGTATGTAGAAAGATACAATCTTCCTAGATTGAATCAAGAAAAACTAGAAAATCTAACTAGATTGATCAGCAATATGGAAATTAAAACAATCATCAAAAAACTACCATAAAGTAAAAGTCCAAGACCCAATGACTTCACCAGTGAAGTCAAAGAAGATTTAATATCTCTTCTCCTCAAAGTCTTCCAAAAATTTGAAAAGAAGGCAAAGCTTCCCAACTCATTTTATGAGGCCAATATTACCTTAATAACAAAACCTGGTAAAGATAACACAAAGAAAGAAAACTACAGACCAATATCTCTCATAAACATAGGTGAAACATTCCTAAAAAAGATACTTGTGAACATAATAAAAAGATTATATAACATGGTCAAGTGAGCTTCATCTCAGGGGCACATGGATGGTTTCACATATGCAAATCGATTAATGTGATACACCACATAAACAAATTAAAAAATAAGAATTATATTATCACATCCATAGATGCAGAAAAATATTTGACAAGATGCAGCATTCATTTATGATACAAACATTTAATAAAATAAGTATAGAAAAAAGTACCTTAATATAATAAAGTCTATGTACAACAAAACCTCAGCCAACATTATACTTAATGGTGAGAAAATCAACACCTTCTCTCTAAAATCATGAACAAGGCAAGGCTATCCACTTCACCACTGTTATTCAGTATAACACTGGAGGTTCTAGCAAGTGCAATCAGACAAGAGAAAGTTATAAAAGGCATCCAAATAGGAAATTAAGAAGTCATTATTTGCAGATAGCATGATTCTGCTAGAGAATCAATAGACAGAGAATTGTAAAGACTGCACAAGAACACTACTAGAAATAATAAGTAAAATTTTAGGATTCAAAATCAATGTTAAAAAATTCATAGCATTCCTATATTCTAACAATGAACTTTCAGAAAAAAGTAATAAAAGAAATTACTCTTGCAACAAAACAATAAAATACATAGGGATGAACCTAACAAAACATGTGAAGGACCTATATAATGAAAACTATAAGACTCTATTTCAAATAATTGAAGAAGATACAAAAAAATGAAAAAATATTCTGTGTTCTTGGATTGGAAGAATCAATATAGTTAAAATGACCATATTACCTAAAGAATTATACAGATTTAATGCAATTCCCATCAAAATCTCATCAGCATTTTTTAAAGAAATAGAACAAAAATTCATCAGATTTGTATGGAAGCACAAAAGACCCAAAATCACAAAAGCTATTCTGAGATTAAAAACAAGGCCAGAGGTATCAATCTACCCAACTTTAAATTATACTACAAAGCAACAATAATCAAAATAGCATGGTATGGTAGAAAAACAGACACACAGACCAGTGAAACAGAATCGAGAGTCAAGAAGTAAACTCCCATTTATATAGTCAAATAATTTTCAATAAAGGAGCCAAAAGCATGCAATAGAGCAAAGAAAGCCTCTTCAAAAATGATACTGGAAAAACTGGAAATTCACCTGCAAAAGAATGAAACTAGACGGTTGTCGATTACCACACACCAAAATTAACTCAAAATGAATTAAGTATCTGATATAAGACTCGAAACAATAGATTGCAAAGAAGAAAACATAGAAATTAAACTTATGGACCTTGGACTAAAAAAGAGGGTTTTATGAATTTAACCTCAAGGGCAAGGGAAGTAAAAGCAAAAACAAATGAATAGTACTATATCAAATTAAAAACTTCTGCACAACAAGAGAAACTGTCAATAAGGCAAAGAGACAGCCATCCAAATGGGAGTAAATATTTGTGAGCAATGCCTATAATAAGGGCCTAATATCTAAAATATACTCAACAACAACAACAACAACAAAAACAATCCAGTTAAAAAAATGGGCAGACACTTCTCCCAAAAAGACATACAAATGGTCAACAAACATATGAAAAGATGCTCAAAATCACTAGTTATTAGAAAAATGACAATCAAAATCACAACGAGATACCATCTCACAACAGTTAGAATAGCTGTTATTAACAGGACAAGTAATAACAAGTGTGAGAGAGAATGAACAGAGAAAGAAACCCTCGTACACTGCTTGTGGAACTGGAAAATAGCATTGAAGTTTCTCAAAAAACTCAGAATTGATCTACCATATGATCCAGCAATCCCCCTACTGGGATTTGCCCCATAAACTTGAAAACATATATTCGCAAAGACATTTTCCCACTGATGTTCATAGCAGCATTATTCATAGTTGCCAGGACATGGAAGCAACCAAAGTGTCCTACAATAGATCATTGAATAAAGAAAATATGGTGCATATATACAATGGTTCATAGAAGATGTGGTGCATAAAAAGAGATGGAACACTGCTACTATTTGTAAAAACATGGGTGGACCTTGGGATAATCATGCTAAGTGATACAAGCTAGACAGAAAAAGTTGAAAACCACGTAATATCACTTATATATAGGATATAAATCTAAAAGTAACAAACAAACAGGATGAACACTCATGGATATGTGTCCCTTCCCACGGGACGACTAACGGGAGCTCCGACCAGACGTGAGACTCAAGGAGACAATCTGCAAGAGAATGGGGGACAGGAGACACGAAGAATGGAGGCAAGACAAAGTTCTGATCAAGCCTCGTTTATTGTAGGTAGGGGTAGAGTATATAAAGGGGAGGATTTGCATAATCATGGTTGCCTTGGATATCGAACCGCAGAACATTCCATTTCCTTATATGACCCAAAAATGCAGAAGGGTCCCGGGAGGTCACCTATCTGCAAGGTCAGATTAGTTTAAGCAAATGGCTCAAGGGGCCCAGGGCAAGTCAGGGCATGTCAGGGCAACTGACCTTATGCTGTTTATCTGTTTATCCTATCAGATAGCACAGGGAGAGGCAGATTCTGTCCCAAGGCGAAGTTGCCTAGATCTCAGGTATGAGAGCCTTGATAAGAACGGCTCCCGACAGATATGGACAATAGAGTAGTGGTTACCAGAGCGTGAGGAGTAGAAAGGAGTTAGATGGGGTAAAAAGGGTCAAATGTGTGGTGACAGAAAGAAATCTAACTATGAATGGCAAAAACACTATGTAACATACCTATGACTTACTGTTGAATTGTACACTTGAAACATTAGATTTTGTTAATAAATGTCACCATAATAAATAATTTTTTAAAGTATATATACAAATAAAAAAGAAACATCAAAAAATAAAATAAAAGAGAGAGAGAGAGAATGCGGGGGGCTTAATCTGTTCTCCCAACAGGGCAAACTGCCTTCTTTCTACTTATAAAAGTAATTTAATAAAGCTTTATAATGTTTTTAAAAAGAGAAAAAAAGACATTCAATAATTAATAATAAAATTTTTAAAAGAAAATGAAAAAATTATTTCTTTTGCTATTGCAACAAAGAATAAAATACCTGAGAATAAATTTAACAAAGGATGTAAAGGACCTATACATCGAAAAATACAAGATATTACTAATATCAATGTTTTACATTGTATAGGTCTATTCAATCCAACAGTGTATGGCAAGGTATTTTACTAGTGCTCTGTCCACAACCCTAAATAGGACACAGCCTCATTTTTATGTAACACAGTTTAGTAAGGAAGTGAGGCAAAGAGAAGAGGGGAACTGAAGCACAGAGAATTAGAAGCAGGTCAAAATTTTAGGGAGAATGCTGCTATGAACATCAGAATGCATATATCTTTGCAGATAAATGTTTTCAGGTTCTTCAGATAAATACCCAGAAGAGGGGTTTCTGGGTCATATGGTAAATCAATTCTTAGTTTTCTGAGGAGACCCCATACTGTTTTCTCTAGTAGCTATACCAATTTACATTCCCATCAACAGTGTTTGAAGGTTCACACTCTTCCAGGTGGGTACTAGAATAATTGGGGGGAATCATTTCTTAATTTATATGTCTAACCAGTATGCTGTACATATAAACTAATATAAAATATTATTGAATGTCAACTATAATTGAAAAATAAAAACTATTGTACTTCCATTTGAAAAAATTTTAGAGAGAGTAACATAAATATGATGAAGATTACAAAGAAATTACATTAAGAAGCATGGGAGTGTGACTATGTATAATTGTATGGCAAAGAAATAGTATTTTTTCATGTTGTTCCAGCTGTTTTGAAATTCAAATGTTACAAATTTACTGTTGTATTCTTTAACTTAAATAACTCTTAAGTAAATCACTTCTGAATCAGATACTGTCAACTTCTATGAGGTTTTGTGTTTTTTATTTTTTCTTGAAAATTGAGATTGTATCAAAATTATTTTCAACTGAAAAAAAAGTAAATATAATTAAAATACTTTAAAATTTTAAAAAATTCAAACAAAAACAAAAAAAAAGATATTTTCATAAAGAGAACAATTAGACAAATACAAGTCAGACCTGGAGGCAACAGGAAGGCCATGTTCTGAAGTAATCTAAAAGAACAAGTTTTTATACATGTTTAGTAGCAGCCATTCCCTCCTATATGTATGATAAGTATATAATTTTAAAAGTGCTTTTGCAAATTTTTCTCTATATGATACTTTTTTGGGTAATTATTTACTTATATTATTATGTCCAAAAAGTAATACAAGTTAACAATTAACTTTGAAGGATCAAAAAAAGTGGAGAACTAAGAAAAATGATATTGTCAAATAAAAAATATATTCTTTTATTATTCTTAAAAAAAAAAAAAAAGAGTAGATCATTTTACCATCACTATGCAAAATTAACACATTGATTTAATTCTTCTCCAGCACAGTGTCCTATATCTTACAAGGGCTTGAATGTTTTTAATGAGTCAAAACTACATACTTCTTAGACTTAAATATGTATACTGTTTACAAGATGAAGAGAACTTTTACTAGTCCCAAATTTTGTTCAATAAAAATAAGTGACTTTTGCTTTCAGAGAGGCATTAATTTTGGAGGAGACAGACAGACAACAGTTTAAATCATAGCATTGTTACCCTGTCACTGGCTCTGCATGCAGAAATTGTTAAGTCTGACATTGGCAGAGGGTTGGCCTAGAGGTTCCTAGCAAGGTAATGCTGTTTACTTCTTCTCGATGTTGATGGCTAGAGAAGCAACAGAAAGTCTGAATGTTGGCTCTGAAGGTCCTTTAGAGGGCAAACTTAGCAATCAAAGAAAAGCAAATGAATCAGACAAACAGCCAAGGTGTTGAAGAATTCCTTGAAAGGGTCACAGGAAAATTTGTAAATTTTACCTATGCCAATGTGGACACAGAAACAGATTGTGGAAGGCTGTTCTTAAGGTTAATGTGTACAGAGAATGAAGAGAAGAACTGATGCCAAAACCTCACGACTAACTAAAAGTGGGTGTACAATTATGATGCTGAGGCTGCTGGCTTAAACCACAGCATATGTTATGAAGTCACAATGGTATAGAATAAAATGATAGAGAAACAAATGGGTCAAAGGAAAAAAAGTAAGTTTAGTTTAGGTTAAATACAGTTTATATGTCCTGTAAGATATTAAGGTAAATTATTAAGAGAAAATAATATTTTAGGGACAGTAGAAGGAATAACAGATACTAAAATTGTTGACAGAGAACAGGGCGGTGGTTACCAGAGGCTGGAAGTTGGGGAAAATGGGAAATGTTGTAAAGGGTACAAATTTTCAACTAGAAAGTGAATAAGTTCTTGAGATCTAATACGCAGTAGAATGATTGTAGTCAACAATATTGTATTATAGGATCTTAAATGTTTGCACCACAAAAAATTATAATTATGTAATATAATACAGTTATTAGTTAACACTGTGGTGGTAATCATATTGCAATATATGAATATCAAATCACCATATTGTATACCTTAATATTGTACAATGTCATATATCAATTATGTCTTGATTAAAAAAAAATTTGTCCAATTCAGCAGATAGTGTTGGTAGATTCCATATTATGAGGCCATCTAATTTGAGATAGGCTAATTTCTGTTGGCTTGTGAAACCAGTGACAAGACAGTATAAAGCAATCAATCACACCATTGTAAAAAGCAAAGAAGTGAGAACAGAGGGTGGAGAAGATCCATTAAGATGATTGGCAAAAAAGAAGAGGAAAAAGTTGCCTTGGTAGTTTAAGGCATAGACAAATTTAGAAACAATTTCTGGAGATTTCCAAAATTTCTTGAGCAGCTCTTAAAGCTGAGAAATAAAAAATTATGTGTAGAAAAAAAAAAGAAGTTTAAGATGCAAAAATATGATGAGACAATCTCAGAGAGGAGTTGAGACTGGTAGTAAGAATCCACTAGGGGAAGTCAAAATAGAATAGAAATAGAAGTTCCTGTCCTCAAAGAAACTTTATAATGGTTATCATAAAGTTAATCTTCCAAAATAAATAACTTTCCTGAATGCTTTGTAGTATTTATCTCAACAGTTTAAGGCTCTTATAAGATTTTAACAAATATCCCCTAATATAGCTGTTTTTCCCCCATTAATGTAATAAGACTTTAAAAGTAAACAGGAAAAAATAACTTCATTATAAATTTTCATTCTCACATTTCTTTTTAAAAAATTTTTATATTTTAATTTTTTTCAATTATAGTCAACATATAATATTATATTAGTTTCAGGTTTATAACACAGTGATTAGAAATTTAGGTAATTTTTGATCACCTGATAAATCCAGTACCCATTTGACATCATACATAGTTATTACAATACTACTGACTGTATTCCCCATGCTATACTCTGCATTCCATGACTATTTTGTTAACTACCATTTGTACCTCTTAATCCCCTCCTCATTTCACCAATTCCCCCACCTCCCAATCTGACAACTGTAAAGATGTTCTCTGTACATATGAGCTTCTTTCTGTTTTTGTTTGTTTATCCTGTTCTCTATTTGACATATGACACTTGTCTTTCTTTGCTGGATTTACTTCACTCATCACAATATTCTCTAGGTCCATCTACGTTGCTACAGATGGCAAGATTTTATTCATTTTTATGGCTGAGTAATAGTATAAATATATACTTCCTCTTCTTTATCCATTCATCTATTGATGGATATCCAGGATACCGCCATATCTTAGCTACTGTAAATGATGCTACAATGAACATATGAATTCACATGTCCCTTCAAAGTAGTGTTTTGGGTTTCTTCAGATAAATATCCAGAAGTGGGATAACTGGGTCCTTCTTTGTCTCTTCTTATAGCCTTTGTTTTAAAGTCTATTTTTTCTAGTATAAGTATTGCTATCCCAGCTTTTTTTGTTTATTTCAATCTTCATGAAACATCTTTTTACATCCCTTTTCTTTCAATCAGTGTGTGCCTTTTCATCTAAAGTGACTCTCTTGTAGGCAGCATGTGCTAGGGTTTTGTTTTCTTATCCATTTCAGACACCTTATCTTTTGATTGGAACATTTAATCCACTTACACTTAAAGTAATTGTTGCTGGATATGTAGTTATTGCCATTTTATTACTCATATTTTTTTACCTATTTTTCTTTTTTCTTCTCTTTAAAGAAGTCCCTCTAACATTTTCTATAATACTAACTTGGTGGTGATGAACTCCTTTAGCTTTTCCTTCGGGAAGCTCTTTATCAAAATCTTCAATTTTGACTGATAGCTTTTCTGGGTAGAGTAATCTTGGTTATAGGTCTTTGGTTTTTATCACTTTGAATATTTTCTGCTAATTCCTTCTGGCCTGAAAAGTTTCTGTTGAGAATCAGTTAATAGTCTTATGGGAACTCCCTTGTAAATAACTAATTGCTTGTTTCTTGCTGCTTTTAAGACTCACTCTTTATCTTTAAACATTGGCATTTTGATTATGATGGGGCTTGGTGTGGGCCTCTTTGGGTTCACCTTGCTTGAGACTTTGTGTTCTTTCTGGACTCTTATTGTGATGACGTGCTACTGAAAAGGTCACAAAGATGTAGTAATGGGTTAAAGTTAAGAGCCTACGTGCTAATCACCATGTCTCACTTCTGGACATCTGCTTGCTTGAAAAGTTATTGTTTGACTATTACCTCTGGGAACCTAACAGTTACCCATGGGAACCTAACATTTTAACAGTACGCTTTCTGCTTCTGTACCCCGCTTGCACAACCCACCTTTAGGTTGACAGGTAGTGAATAGAAGAAATATTAGACCTTTGTGATTTAGACAAAATGATTTCTAGTATTTAGGGCTTAAAACCCTTGTACCTTTATGTTTCGGGGCTGCTCCTTTGGAAGGACAGCCGCCGGCTAATAAACTGCCTCTAATATCAGAGCACTCAGGTTGAGTCTGGTTATTCCGGTCACAACATTATGTCAATTTCTTTCTGCAGATTAGGGAAGTTTTTAGCCATTATTTCTTGAAATAGGTTTTCAATTCCTTGCTCTTTCTATTATCCTTCTAATATCCCTATGATGCAAATATATGCTTGATGTTGTCCCAGAAGCCCCTTAAACTATCCTCATTTTTTGGATTTGTTTTTGTTGTTGTTGCTGTTCTGATTGGGTGATTTTGTTAGTGTACCTTCTAAATTGTTGATTTGATCCCTCGCTTCATCTAATCAACTGTTGTTTCCTGCTCAGGTATTCTTCATTTTAATTATTGAATTCTTCATTTCTGACTGGTTCTTTTCTATTCCTTTGTTATAGTTCTTACTGGGTTCTCCACTCTTTCTCTAAGTTCACTGAGCATCCTTATAACAAGTGTTTTGATCTTTGCATCTGATTCCTTGTCCCTTCCCACGGGACGACTAACGGGAGCTCCGACCAGACGTGAGACTCTGAGACAATCTGCAAGAGAATGGGGGACAGGAGACGCGAAGAATGGAGGCAAGACAAAGTTCTGATCAAGCCTCGTTTATTGTAGGTAGGGGTAGAGTATATAAAGGGAAGGATTTGCATAAGCACGGTTGTCTTGGATACTGAACCGCAGAACATTCCATTTCCTTATATGACCCAAAAATGCAGAAGGGTCCCAGGAGAGGAAGGGGCTGCAAGGTCAGATTAGTTTAAGCAAATGGCTCAAGGGGCCCAGGGCATGTCAGGGCATGTCAGGGCAACTGACTTTATGCTGTCTATCCTATCAGATAGCACAGGGCGAGGCAGACCCTGTCCCAAGGCGAAGTTGCCTAGATCTTAGGTATGAGAGCCTTGATAAGAACGGCTCCCGACAATTCCTTGTCTCCATTTTGTTTACTTCATTTTTTGGAGCTTAGTTCTGTTCTTTCTTTTAGGACACATTTCTTTGTCTTCCCATTTTGGCTGCCTACTTGAATGTATTTCTGTGTATTAGGTAGGGCTGTTATGTCTTAGTAGACTGGCCTCATGTGTTATGGGTCCCAGTGGAACAGACTTCCATGGTCACCTGAGCTGTGTCTTCCAGATATGTCTCTTGACAGGGTTGTATGTGCCATCCTATTGTAGTTGAGCCTTGGTTGATGTTTGTTCATCTATGGTAGGGATTGCCCTGAGCTGACTGGTTGTGAAAGCTGGTCATGTCTACAGTAGTGGAGCTGTTTTGCAGGGGCTAACCGTACAGAACAATATTCACATTAGTGGAGCTCTGGTGCCTGTCCTGTCTTCCTTTGGGTTTGTGGTCCTCAGATATGCCCCTGGGTGGTGCTCTGACCACCAGGCTTGTAGGCTGCAGCTTCCTCAGAGTGGCCCTTCACAGACCAAATTTAGCTGCAGCCTGTGCCCTGCCCAGGGCCACCTAGCATGAGCCACCAAGCAATTTGCAGTTAGCCACCACCCACAGTGGTCTTGGACGTGCTTCAAGAGGCCAACCCATAAGCTAAAGCCAGCTGCCACTAATGGTGGGCTTGAGGCTACTTAGCAAGACGCTGCTTGTTTAGGTCTTGTGAACCTTTGTGAGATTTTAGTAAAGGCTGTAGCATGAGCAAAGACAGACAGTTTTTAAGGAAAATCCATTGAAAGTGGCTGGGTGGGCCTACAATTTGGGAGGGGTGGGGTCTCAGGGCACATCACCAGGGCAATGCGACCAGTGTTAGCTACCATGATGAAGACTCAGATATGATGGCCGCCTGGGTCTGCAAACTGGGGAGGAAAATACTCAACAAAGGAAAAATGCCATCTGCCAGCACTTCTGTCTGGGCGAATGCTGCTTCTCTAGTGATCTCCCTGAAGCTAGAGAATTCAGTTCTTACCCATATATCCCTGGCATCATTTGAGCTGCTACCCCAGAGCTGGAGCTCAGAGCAAGTGAGTCTGTCACAGAGTAAATCCATGCATGGGCCCCTTAAGAGAAAAGTTTACAACTCCAAAAGCCTTTCCTCTCACTTGGAAATGATCTCTGCTGGTTTTCACAGCCAGAAGTTGTGGGGACTTTGCTTCCCAGTATTAGAACCCATGGCTGGGAGCACAGAGTGGAGCCAGGACCCCTCACTCTTTCAGGGGGGCCTCTGTAGCCAAGATAGTTCTCCTGATTCTCAACCACCACACACAGGTGTCGGACCAGTCCATTTTACATCTCTGACCCTCTACCAGTCTATAAGTGACATTTTCTGTGTGTCCCCAGCTGCAGGACTTCAGGTGACCCCCAATATGATTGCTATTCTATAGTTTAGTTATAATTTTGATGTGGTGTGAGAGGAGGCAAGCACAGCATTTACCTACTCCACCATCTTGAAGCCAACCATTTCTTAAGTCAATATTTTTCCCTATACAAATAAAGATATGAGCAATGTTTTATTACACAGTATAAATATCAGGCAAACAACTCCAGAGGTTGAATTCTAGTTACTGCATTGTGAATTTATTCAGCTGTGGATAATATATGAATTTTCTATATTCAATGTTTATTATGCTATAGTACTTGCTAAAATGAATAAGTATTTTACATACTATTCCAATTAGAAATATATTCAAAAAGTAAAAATTCACTCAATTTATAGACCATTTAAAATTCCATACTAACACTGATTTTTTTCATTTTTTTAAAATAATGAACATTTTGAAATCTAAGTGGATTAAGATTTGTATGTTTTTTATAAATTTCTATATACTTGTTTCATAGATAAAATACCATGTAAATAGATTATAGAAAATATTTTAATTTTTCTATTTGCCAGGCACTTCATTTATTAACTAATTTATTCACACAACAACCATCTGTAAAGTGAAAAAATGAGATAAGAGGTTAAGTAATTTTTCCAAAATCATGCAACAAATAGATAACAGAGAAAGAATTTGAACTCAGGCTATCTGGCTCCAAATCTGGCATTGCGACCACTGTGATGTTTTGTCTTCACTGGTTTTGACGACGGGTTAAATTTCTGGCTGAGTTTAATTTCCAGTGACATCAAAACAATGCATTAAAAAATAAATATTCAAGTACTCAAAGAATCTTTTCTACCTAATTTTAAACAGGATATTTAAATTAAGTCAACTTAGTGCATATTTTATATTGCATAAACAAGGCCACAGATAGACAATCACTTTAGAAAAGTCTCTCATTTTAGTAAGCCACTATTTGGATTTGAATTTTTAATCTTGTGAAGGTTGCATTAGCTCCTTCAAGACTAAATAGCATCATTCAATATGTGAAAATACTGGAGAGGTAATTTACTTTAACTCTTCTTAGGAGTATTTGAACAGAAAATCTAATACTTGATTTACTGTGCATCTATATTATATTTACCCCTTCCTGAGAAGAAGCTTGTGAAATTCTCAAATACTATTAACTGTCAAGGGCAGATTTTTTTATGTACCCAAAAAAAGATCCCAGCTCATTGTTGCCTTGGTAACTGTGGACCCCAAAGCAATGTATTTAAAAGCTGAGTCTCTGTGATATTTCATTTACTAATCAAGATAGAGATGAGCTGTCTATATAAGGCAACTCTCATGTAAATATGGCTGGAGGAATGTCAACAACCAAGTTTTATGAGTTTTTAGCTAAATAACCCTAATTTCAGTCTTTATTAGTATTGCACATACATTCTATTATTTAATTTTCCAAGGGTTCTTAACAATATCATTTTAACTTAATCTTTATTGATTTAAGGAATATGAAAATAGCTGTCATCTGTCAGAGGCTCTGAACCATTTGAATTTCCCAGGATTTTTCTCTTATTTTTACTGATTATAACCTAACATTGACAACAATACCATACCCTCACTTAATTCTGTTTAACACAGACAAAAATTTTATTTCAACTCATGAACTGCCTGTAGTGATTCTGTCTTTTTGTGTGGGGAAACATAATTCATAACAATATGAAAACAAACCTTTCTATGATCCTTTCTCTTTGTAGAGAAAAAGAGAGAAAAGGTGAATTCAGAGATGGTCATTGTTTAATAAAGCATTTCATCAAATCTTTGGATATAAAAGGTTAAGTCCAAAATTTGAAGACTAGGCCAGAAGACTTTGAGATGCTCTCTTAGAATTAATGAAGCTAGAGACTGAATTTGCAAAAATGACTAAAACACCTTTTTAAAAACAAAAATGTCTTCTATTCAATTATAAGTTTAATACCCTGTGGTTTAAAACCCTTTCCATTGCTTCAAAACATCAAGGTTCACTCCTTACATTTGAGAACTTGATCTAAAGAGACTATGAATGTGTGTGATTTAAGGAATGAAGATCTTCCTTGGCATGTGATGGAGCAAAAAAAGGAAAGCATATGTGAGATTTCAAAGTGATCCAGAAACAAACTAAACTGCTGTGAAAAAAAAGTTTGTAGCCAAAGTTGTCCAGGAAAAAATGAATGTCTAGAAATCCCTTGGGATTTAGGCACATTTATTTTGGATTTTAGGTGCAGAGTCTTTTGGCAGCCATCTGAGTGACCCCATAAAGCTTGGTAACTGTATCATTACTGTATTACCTTCTGCAGATTTGAACTTTACAAACACCTGTACCCAATATCAGGATGACAAGCAGATGTATTTTATTTATATTTATAAAATCTTATTGACTATGTTCTTAAACAAATATTTAGTGATATTTAATAAAAAATGTTATGTTAAATTTATTTTTAAATTTGCCTTTCTTCTTCTAGCCACTAATACTTCTTATAGAGATTTAGAAATCAGAAACAAATAATTGGTACTAAGTTACATAATTTAGCAATTTAATTATTTTTAGACAAGTTAAATATGCTCATTTTGAGGCTTCAGCTTAATGTACTTTTATTTATGAATCATTAGTAGAAAATAAAGCTGAGATTGATCTAAAAATTACTGAATTCCACTCCCTAATTTTATATTTCTTCCGTTGTTATTTATAGAATATTTATTACTTGCATATCATGTGTCAAGAACATTATACACCAAAAAAAAAAATAGAGCAAGAGTTGGGTATTACTATATGTAATCAAGAAAGGGCTTATCTCACTCTGACCATCTTGACCCTGACTCCAGCAAGGTGGACCTCACATACTCTACACATCAATTTCACGTCGTTTTCACTGAACCTATATTGTCCTAGGTTTCAACAAAAATTCCTCTCAGGATCAAGTTCCTAAAACTTTTTTTCTCTCTTCTTTTGAAAAATTATGATGAAGATCTAAATAGTATGTTTATTGTCTTTTAAAATGAGTGCCCTTTTTATGACATTGAAATTTTCACAAACATATGCAGCTTTTTCAAATAAAAGAATAATATCCAAATTCTCAGATTTGAACTCTAAATTATTTATTTTAATTCATTCTTTTATAATATCATTTCAAAACTGAACATTAACAATAGAATAATCATTCTACATGCTTAAATAAAAAAGTCATTTAAAACTTGTATCTATATTCCTTCTAGGCAAAGGAAAAAAGTAAAACTCATTAATCATGTTCTATAGAATGTTGTTATTAGAGGTGATACAATAAATTACCATAGTGGCAGGGAAATACTCATGTTTTTTTGAAAATAGCAATTACACACTAATTTGGGCACATTATAAAACTGAAAGCAACAAAAAAAACAAGACAAATAAACAGAGAATCATGGAAATGTGCCAAAGCCAGCCGCCATAAGTGAATTAGTCTCGAGAGCGAACAGTTCCTGAAAGGGGGAGTGAGGATAAGAAAAAGGAGAGACAAAAAATAGAGTCGGGAGGGCTAACAGTAAATACTGCGCCCAAGTTTATTTAGCACAACATATTTATACCCTTGGAAATGTATGAAAAGCAAAACCCACAGATATTTTAACAATTGCTGACACTTATATAAGTTCTCTCAAAACATCCTTGTTCCTGTTTTCCTTATTCCTTGGGTCAAGGAACTTTCAACTCTTTCCAGTAAGCCAAACTTCCTCCTTCTGCATAGAGCTTGCCTGCTCTGCAAACTTTTAGCTTGCAGGCAACTTTAATCCTATCTGTAGGGCATTCAGCAAGAATGGCTCCCAACAGAAATGGACAACAGGTTAGTAGTTACCAGAGGAAAGGGGGAAGTGGATAAGAGTAATGAAGGTCAAATATATGGTGAAAGAAGGAAATTTAATTCAGGGTGGTAAACACACAAAGCAATAAACATGACTTATTATTGAATTTTACACTTGAAACATATAATTTTATTAACCAATGTCACCCTAATACATTTAATTTTAAAAAGAAAGAAAGAAAATTACAAGATACAGTTGAATCATGTAAAAAAACACCTTTAGGGATAGTCTCAGAGAAGTGAGTATGTTTTTTCATTCACATAACTACCTGAGTCAGTGCTTCTCTAGTATTCAGTCAGGTGCATACAGTCCTGCCATGTGAATAGTATAGGATTCATGTGCAGAGTTCTCAACTAAGTCAGAAAAAAAAAAAGCAATCTTTTGCAAATCCCAATTACATACATTTTTCTTTTATCTGGAAATTAGATATCCTGTACAAATGTCCTTGCTTCTGGTCATTTTTTAAAAAGTGATCACTCCTTTTATGATTTACAAAGCCTAGAATAAGCTATGATTAGGTCTCCTCTTTCCTAGTTTAATTTATCAAGACTGATTTAAGTAAAATTGTCTGTACATAAACTGATTATTACAATGGTTTCACAAAAAGAAATAAAGTTTTTATATCTTTGCTATTGTTTTTGACATACAGTACCAGTGATGATAATTTAAATGAGAAATTTCCCTCTTAGATTTAGTGTTTTTATCTTTTATAAACACATATTCTTAAATTATCACTGTGGTAAACAAAATAATGGCACCCAAAGATGTACACATGCTAATTCCTGGAACCTGTGAATATGTTACCTTACATGGGCAAAAGTAACTTTGCAGAGGTAATTAAATTAAAAGTCTTGATATACGGAGATTATCCTGGATTATCCTAATGTAATCATAAGTGTTCTTAAAAGAAGGGGGAAGAAGAATAAATCAGAGAAGGAGATGAGACAATAGCAACAGAGGTTGAAGTGACATGCATCTACGCCAAGGAATGAAGGCAGCCTAGAGAAGTTGGAAAAGTCAAGAACACAGATTTTCCTTTAATGCCTCCAGAAGCAGTGCAGTCCTGCCATTTTTTTTTAGATTTCTGACCTCCACAAATGTAAAAAAATAAATGTGTGTTCTTTTTGTCACTAAATTTATAGTAATTTTTATAGCAGCCATAGGAAATTTTCACAAACATATGCAGCTTTTTCAAATAAAAGAATAAAATTCTGTTGTCACATTTCTAGAAAAATATTATAGAATTTAATATTTTTTACAAAATCACTACAGATATCATGATAAATTGGTTTTACCTAGCTTAAATTAATAAACACTCAGACCAATTATATCAGTCATATAAATAAAAGTTCAATACATAACACTTCCCCCATTTAAAAAAAAATTAAAAGCAAGCTAAGACATTATCCCAACTTCAAAAGGGAGACTTTCCAATGTCCTATTCCACTCTTCACCTCTAATAGTAATACAAGATTTTCTTTTAAAATGAGGGCAAAATTTCTTGATCCATTGGAGAAAAGAATAGAAGCATTTGTATATAAACTATTAATTTATTTAGAACAAGTGTAATAATCTTTCATGAGCAAAGACATAAATATGTCTTGACAAAAGGAACTGAGATTGATAGTACTTCAAGGAAGCTTGTGTTCATTTCAGTGATAGTAAAACATTTACTTATTCTCTTTAAAGCTGAGATAACATTCTAAATATGTATATTAAAGCTTTTGAACATTCATAGAGTGAAAAGGATCACAGTCATAAGAGTTAGTATTCAATCTGATAGCAGATAGTATTCAATCTGAAATGCTCTGAGTTTAGTCAGTGAAAAAGAGAAGAAATCTTAAAATTTTGAATGTATGGGGTTATTTTTCAGGGCAGCAATGGGAAATATTAGAGTCTTGATACAAGTGAACAAAGATGAGATAATTTATTGCCATTGGTAAGAGGAAGAAAAAGTACTCTTGAAGAGAAGCAAATGTGTTTCTCAAAATGAATAACAACTCTAAAATCGCATAATCAATGGATAATCATGACCAGAATTAATCACAGGAACTAGTTAGAAAATCAATAATATATTGAAGGGCTGTTGCATTTTTCCAGTTATTTTTCTCACTATTTTAAGTATATAAGTGTACTAAACTTTTATAACTTTCCTTTTTAGTAGATTTACTGTTGCCACCTCCTCACCCCACCCCACTGGCACCAAGCCTTCCCTTGTGTTTCTGCAAGAGGAGAATAAACTATTCCATAGCTAAAGGAATAATTGATTTTTAAGGGCCTTTCTGATATTGACATTCTAAGGTACCAGGTAAGCAAAGAGCATCTTAATTGAACTACATTATCCCGGTCAAAATATACAGTTTGGGAGTGTAAGTCCAGGACAAGCTTAGCCATGTATATTCTTTTGCAAGTACTTACCCTAGAAAATGGCCCCTCTTTTTGTTTCTAGTCCTTACTAGAAGGAAATGTAGAGATAAAGACATTTAGAATAAATGTGAAATACACATAGAAACTAATTGATTTTTAGTAAAAAATAAAATAAAAATCCAAAATCTTAAGTCGATATATCACCATTAAAACAACTGTTTGTAACTATGACTGAATTATAGCTCAATTACTGAGAATTCTCTCAATTTACTTCAGCTGAACATATGGGCATTAAATAGAAGAGAGTCAACCAAAATGCTAAAGATCTACAAAGCACCTTCACCTACATTATTTCAACTGATTCTCATAACTATCTTCTTGAAGGTATATTACTAAACCTAAATAAACTAAGGCCCAAAGAACTTACTACAAAATCACATATGCAGTAATTGTAAGAATCTAGAGGAAAGCCCATGTCTTTAGACTTCAGGATAAGTTTTCAAATTTTAATTACTTATTCATTTTGTTAATAGGTTGTTTTGATCTTGTGAGATATAACCAGTGCTGTCAAATTAGAATGCCAAAAAATAACTATACAATTCCAATGTTGTTAACCATTACAGAACTATTACAAAGAAAATTAAAACAAAAGGGTACAAATGCTTTGAATATTATAGTGCCTACTATAGTAGCCCAATCATTGGATGGACTGAAGGTCAGAAGCAGAATACTAGATTGAATATTAAAGACAGGTTGCTTATTTATTGATAAGTTGAGAATACTATATTCTGATATCATGAATAGCTCTAATATCAGGAGTATAGCTATAAGCCTCAACCATAATGCTGGTAATGACATTGAAAGTGATAAACAAAAATGTTTATTTTATGAAAAGGCATATTCTATTGGGTTGGTTTTATGTTCTTCTATTAATATTTAATTAGAAGGTGGGATAGATCAATTGTGGAAAAATTTTCCGCTGGCCAAACATGTTAGATGATGATTAGTGATCAGGGAGCTTCATAGAAGAAGTGGAAACTGACTAGAGTTGGGAGAAGACCAAATCCTTTAAAAATACAGTCCTTTCATCACTCTTGTCTTCATTCATTGTCAGGATCAGTAAAAATGAATGTCATACTAGTTTGACTCAATGTATTTTAAAATAAGTGCTCAATTCTAAAAATACAGGAGATTAAAAATTATTTTTTTAAAAAAAGGAAAGAAAATTAAAATGATCATTTAAGAGGAAAGCATTAAAATTACTGTCACAATGCATATGATTATCTCTTCATTACTGATCACTGTTCATTCTGGCTGATTCACTTAACTGGCTATTTTCAATTACTACATATTTTTTTCAAATTAAATATAACTGCATGTATCAATTTCAATTTCAATTATAAGCAGTGAATCAGGGAGAAACTAATGATTACAAATAATGCTATTGTCTAGTTAGTTGTTCTAGGAGAATGCCCTGAACTTTTATGAAGAGGAAAGTATGAAGGCAAAAGGCATTAAATAGGAATATAGTAATATAATTTTTTTCTTTCAAATGTCATATTTTAGCATTAAGTATCCAGAGTGTACCAGTAACTGGTCAGAACATGTAAAATTGCAGTTTTCACCATTAAGGATATTAAATAAGGGCCATGAAGCACCTAAGTTACAGTTAGCTATTGGTCCTAAATTTTCATTTCTAAAAGTAAAACTAGTTAAAAATATCTGTTGGGTATGGTATTATGCTAGTCACCATTATCATAAGGATATATTTACAACTGACATAAGGGTATTATATTAGTTACCATTAGTAGAAGATATTACCAATTAACAGAGGAGATCTTGTATAGCATTAAGCTGAATTTTTCTGGTTAAAAAAAATCAGATATTGAGCTTAGTTAACATAAAGATTCTCTATTCTTCTGTTTCAAAAACTTGCCTCAGATCTCAATTTTATTGTATGACAAGTGAGGGAATCCCTCCTCCTTGGCATTCTCTTAACATTTGCCAGAGCTAGTGAGGTTGGCTAAGAGTCTTCTGTAAGTTAGAATCATGTATATATGTTAGTCCAAATAGAGCCCCCTGAGTCTAGGTTATTAATAATATCGTGTCTTTTATACACACAGCTATAGTTCTGTTTATATATTGATTTTCTAATAATTTATTTTCTAATAGAAGCAATACATTTGTATTAACCTCAACCACTCTTTCTCTTCCAAGCAAGACAGTCATCCAAGGCTGGAAATATAATTTGTGGTTTATATCAAGCCAGCAAATGAGTTTTGACGAAAGTGCCAACTGAAATTCTCAATATTCAAGCCTAGTTGAAAAAATGCTCTAAAACTGATAATCATTGTCTGCCAGGACCTCAGAGGGGAGAGTAATTGGAAAGGTACAGCACAATTTATTTATCATTCCTGCTAAGAACCCAAACCATTATACTTATTTTTATATTGTTTTATTCAGCTGAATCTACCAGCAACTTCATGAAATAACCAACTAACCAGCAAAAGACAAAAGAGATCTCCAAAAACATTAAAAATTAACTGTGGTATTTTTGAGATATTGATTTAACATTCCAAAAAAATTTTTAGGGATATATAGCCTTAATTTTCCCTTAGAAATACTAGAGAAGAATAATAGTTAATTTTGATTAAATTGAAAGAACAATAAAATGCAGTACTAAAGCTTACTACTTTATTAATATTAGCATTAATAAATCTTGATTCCTCTGTATGTGTGTGTGTTGAATGGTGTACATATGGGCATTCATGAGCTTTTTCAAAGTTCAGATCATCACAAGTAACACATCATATTCAAATAAAGTATTATAATTTCATTCTAAATAAAATTTCAAATTTTTAGGGATAAAATAACTGTTAGTATTATTATGCCTTAAAAATTATACAATCTGAAATGGAAAAATACAATAGCCATGTAAAGATAGTTTTACAAATACAGAATTATTTCTGTACCAAAATATAGTTAATAAAAATAATTTTACATGCCTATTTTAATTTAAATTTGAGAAAGGGAATATAAAATGGTGTTTTATTTAAAAATTAATTAATCCATTAGGAATGTAAAGCCTTCTCTGCCTTCTAACATTGCTGCAATTAGTATAGTTGCTCTGTGTTTTCCAGTCATAAATTCTTTTCAACCTCCACAGCCCCATAAAGCTGCTCAAGGCAAACAAGATCTTTGTACATCCAAGCAGTTCTCATTCTCAGATTTCACCCCTAAGGCTATCTTACTTAAAATCTATAATCTGAAGACCTAAACAATTTCCTAGTTCCACAGTTTATTTACGTGAATGATTGCATCAAAAAACATAACCTAAAATTTTGTATCTTGTCTCTGATGACAAGAAAGAAATTAAAGTATATATAGTAGAAAAAAATAAACAGTAGAAAACACAAATAAAGCTAGTTGCATTAAGATTTTTTTCTTTATTTTCTATTTTTTTAATAGAGACATACTACACTTATGATGAAAATATTATTGTTCCTAAGAATTAGTCTTACTCTTTTAAAATCATTCTCTCAAGAAGATAAACTAGTCCTTGCCTGCTACTCCAAAAATGAGGTACTTAAAACACCTTAAGAGGATTTCAAAGAAAAGAAGAATATGTCAAAATCCATCTGGTGAACCAGAAATGTTCACTGGAAGTGACCAGATTAGTTCTTTTTTAAAGGCTACACTTCTTACAATGTTTTACTAAATATATCTTACAATTCCATAACAAAAGAAAGATACATATTAAGGTTGAATTATGACAAGTTTGTGTGTATGTGTGTGTGTGTGTGTGTGTGCGTGTGTGTGTGTCAATCCCATGATGAATAAATAATGTGAAATGAATATTCCTAGAATTTGTTTAGGTATAAATTCACTCGGCTCTCAGGTGGTAATATACATCTCACGTAACATGACAAATTTTTCAGTTGAACTGTTTTTTAAATTGGCCTCTGGAAACAGATGACTCCCTAAGTGATGTCAGCTAAAACAAGCTTAAAAAATGCAGGCCTGGAGTTTATCACCAATATTCTCAACAGCTCAAATCAACATAGAGTTATTATAATTCCTATAAACAGATGTTTATTAGGTGCTGGGGACATAAAGATATATGAGACACAGACTATGTCCTACTTGCTTCCACTGGAAGTTGTATCAATTAACCGTTTTCTTTCGCAAGAATCAGAAAACTCAAAATAGTTTAAAAATTAAGATAATTTACCTATTAATAGTAATGAAGAGTTTAAGGATAAACAGTTTTTGATTTTGATTAGAGATATAGTTTGGCTTAATTCTCATGCCGCCTTTTCTCATCTGTGGTAAAATGGCTGCAGTGGTTCCAGTTTATATCCACACGCCTAAAAAAAGAAGCCTTTTACATATACATCTATCAAACAAAGTCCATGTGGACATGATTTGATTAAACCAAAACTTTCGCTATGGCTATGAGAAAACCATGTACTGATCTTCCTAGCTTTCAGTTACTATTCATCCTTGAACAAATCAATAAGATTATACTGACTGGCAAATATCAATCAGGGTCAACCACTGAGGATGGAGAGAGAATTAATATCACCTATTTCTCATTAATACCATATAAAAGGCTGGAATATATGCTGGGAAAGAAACTATGAGTTTCACTAAAGTGGCAAATACAGTATAAAGAAAAGTGGTTAACAATAGAGGTCAATAGAATCAAAAATATCGTGAACAATTTTGGAGTGTAAAATCTTACATTTGTTTTGATATTTATAAATATTTGTTGAATTATCATTCATTGAATTTAACTCTTAATTAGTAGTAAAATAATGATAAATAAAATAAGTATTTTATAGTTCAGAAAGATTAAATGATAACCATGGGTTGTGATATTTGGGAAAGACATCTGAAAAAGGCCTTGGAAGGATGAAGGATGAAAATATTTTGGCTTGGGTGACTGAGGAGCAAGAAAGGCAATGTGGAAGAAATGGCTCAAGCAAGGAGAAGTATGAAATGCAGAACATATTTTCTAGAATAGTCTAACTTTAGTTGATAAGATGCAGTGCCTTACTCATGTCTTATCTTTTTAAGGCATCTATGTACACAGACTCTTATTCTTGCAAGGCTTTGTGTTTATTGCAATTATAATTTTCTACCAAGATTGAATTAAATTTAAAAATTATATATGCACATTTCTATTTTTACAATAGTTTCATAAAGATTTGGCAACATAGTCACATAGGCCATTTCATGTAGCAATTTTAACCAGACAACATAGTAGAGATACCGAAGAGATATTTTCTTTAAAATCTGCTGTTTAAGAAAACTTGGGACACTCTAGACAAGTGATTTCCATACATATTAGACCACCTCATCATTTACTTTGGCTGTTTTTCTAAAGTAAGTCAGCTGCTAAAATTGCAAGACTATGTGACCCAAAACATCTTAAATTATAAAGCACATTCTAGATAACAATATCTCAGAAAACATTATCGAGTTGGATATCTCTGTCTGTTTCTTTTTATTTATTGACTCATCAAAAGGAAATGCAAAACATACAGCTGCTTCTCTCTGAGCTCACCTTTTAATATTGTTCTTTTCTACAAAAACCAATATAGAAAAAGTCATCAGCTTGAAACTGGAAAATAGAGTCAATTGACTCTCTAAATATGTTCTTCTGTGAAATTAGGATAAACCTGTAAGTTCTCTATTAACTACACTCTAAGTCTAAGAAATCCTTGACCAGAGGATCCTCATTTGGTATAGCTCATTGAGGGAAATGAAAATTATAATGAAACAAGTGTTCATGGCTGATCAAGAAAACTACTTTCGAAGTATGTATGAGATAATTCATCAAGTCTTCAATTTATTTATTCAACAAATACTTTTTGAAAGTTTATTATGTGCCAGGAATCATGCAATAATATTAGATGAATGATAAAACTAAGACTGATATATTTTCTGCTCAAACATTGGTGAGACTAGTTGGAAAGAAAAACAAATAGGCAGTAACAATACCTGAAGCTGCATTAAATAATGGAATCACACAATATGGACATGTAACTTGGAACTGAAAAGTTAAAGAATTTATCCTAGAATTTTTAAATGCCTAAACTGAGAATCAAATGACGATTAAAGTTAGCCAATCAAGGGAAAAAATAATATCAGAAAGAAGAAACAATATATAAAGGCCTAAAGGCTAGAAAGCATGGTACAATAAGGAAAATTTCAGAACCTAAAAGATCTCACAAAAGAGAGCCAGTCATTTTTTATGATATTTGGGGGTTTATGGCCTGATGTATAAAAAATAAAACAAAAACAAACAATAAAAATAATCAAATAAATAACTAGGCAATCATAACAGGTGTAGAGAACACTAAAATCTTAGGCTCTTTACTACTGAAGCAATATTTCATTGGTTAAAAGATAAAAAGAAAAACCTGTAATTGTCTAGGAATTGACCAAAGCTTAGGCAGATACCAAAGACTGACAACAGAGTTACATCTGCAGTCACCCACTAACCAAAGAAATCAAGTCATACTGCATTCTTTCAATCCTGATTCAGAAATTTGAGAGGTAAAGACTAACTGTGAACATACATGAAAACAATGAGCTGATTCATTCCTTTAAAATTCCAGAATTCATAGAGAATCACTGAGCCAGCACACCAACAAACAGCTAGATAGATAGTTCAAGAAGTCTTGTTCCTAACCTTATTAGCTCTCAAAGAAGATGAGTCCTCTTCTCTAATATTTTTAATCACAAAATTATTATGAAGCTACCAAATTACTCTCAAGGACTAAATATCTTAAGTTTGAAAAATTGATCTCTATATGAAAATAATTTTCAAAATAAACTAAGTCAATTGTAAGGAAAAAACCAACATATCTCTTTACCTTTATTGACCCCCAAAACATAAGCTAATGATAGACTGAGTTACAATTTAAGTTTTATTTTGACTTTCAATTACCTCATTTTAAAGATCTCACAATACTTTAAATTTATTTTTTATATACAAACATGTAGTTTTTAAAAATAACATTACTAAATAATATATCTTTATAGATTTACAATACCTCTTGGAAATACACATGGTTACATTCTGAGACTTAATTGTTAAATTTTCAGAATTTTAACAAAATGGTTGATATCTGACAAGGTGGAAGTATTTCTACCATGAAACTGGCACATTCTACAAATTAGAGTTTTCTCTATTTCAAAATACAGATGTTATACATTTATTAGCACATCACTAGTTACATACACGGGGAAGTATTATAAAAAGTTTTTATAAACATTCATATTTAAAGCTTAAAATCTTTATTCTCAGATTTGTTTTTTTTAGATATTAGCTGATTATTGTGATTATTTCAGAATTTTGTGGTTTCAACCTATGCTTATCTATAATTTTCAAATTAAGTCACTTAATTACCTATGAAATATGAGCTTGGAAAATAATACTGACCTTTTTTTGCCAGCATGCAGAAAACAAAAGATTATATATATATATATATATATATATATATATATATAATTATTATTTATATAATTATATATAATAAAAGAGTGTATAATATAAAATGTTATAATATGTAAAGATTTTACATATATATAATCTTAAAAGCCATAAATTTCAAATCTGGCAGGTCTTTAGATCTCAGTGAATAAGACCAAGCCAGATCTTAATAAAACAATTAACTAATTTTTAAGCAACGAAGTTTTAAAATGACAAGAGGAGCATATAAAACTTTTCCACTAAATTTTTAAGTATGGTTGAAGAGATAAGCCTATTGTCATTGGCATATAATTATATGTAATGATCGAAAGCATAGAAAGCCAGCTATCCAGCTGACCTGTACTCAGTTAAGATAAAAGTGCAGCAAATGAGTGATGAGAGAAACTCAAAGCTTCACAGCTTTATTCATATTCATTCTTCACAAATTCAATGTATTGAGATCAAGCTATCAAGGTCAAGTCCAATAGAAGTGCATCAATTCATAGAATTATGAACATTAAAAATTCTCTCAGAAATAATTAATCCTGAGTATAATGAATAAAAGTTAAGTGCATTGCTGCCCATAATTTTAAAGTTTCTTTTTCTTACATAAAAAACTTAAAAAAAATTTTTTTAAAGCATGATGAATTTAAACAACCACACTTCAGTCCTGAGAGTCAATAAAAAGTTTACCTTAGTATATATTAGTGTTCAAGGATAAGTCCCTGTATCTCATTCCTCTGATGCATCTTATCAACAAAGAAATATCCAGATCTTTAGAGCAGTTCTTTGTAAAGGTCATCTACTAATAAGACCATCAAAGGCATCCTTCATTTCTTTATTTTTTTTTGGTTTTTAATTAAGTTTATTGGAGTAATATTGATTAATACAATTAAATAATTTTCGATGTACATTATCATTTGACATCTGTATATTGTATTGTACGTTTACCACCCAAAATCCAAATTCTTTCAGCTACTATATATATGATCCCCTGTACCCACTTTACCCTCCCCCTAAACCTTATAATTGACTCCTTTTACCCCGTCTACCTCTCCTTTCCTCCCTCAACTCACTAATAACCACTATTCTATAGTCTTCTGGTAACCACTAGTCTATAGTCTATGTTCATGAGTCTCTGATTTTCCTATTCATTTGTTGCTTTTAGGTTTATATCCCACATGTAAGTGATATTATGTGATTTTCAACTTTTTCGTTCTAGCTTATTGAGCTTAGCATGATTATCTCGAAGTCCATCCAGGTTGTTGCAAATGGCAGTATTTCACCTCTTCTTAGGGAAAAAGTAATATTCCATTGTATATATGTACCACAGCTTCTTTAGCCTTTCATCTATCGTAGGACATTTCGGTTGCTTCCATGTCCTGGTCACTGTGAATAGTGTTGCTATAAAGATCGGTGTGCAAATATCTTTTTGGATATGAAGTTTCAAGTCTTTGGGGTAAAGATCCAGTAGAGGGCTTGCTGGATCATATGGTAGATCAATTCTGAGTTTTTTGAGAAACCTCGATAGTGTTTTCCATAGTGGCTGTACCAATTTGTAGTGCCACCAGCAGTGTATAAGGATTCCTTTTTCTCTGCATTCTCTCCATCATTTGTTATTACTTGTCCTGTTGATTATAGCAATTCTAATGTGTGAGATGGTATCAATGTGGTTTTGATTTGTGTTTCCCTAATAGTTATTGATGTTGAGCATCTTTTAATATATTTGTTGGCCATTTGTATTTCCTCTAGGAAGACATGTCTATTCAGGTCCTCGGCCCATTTTTTATTGGATCATTTGTTTTTCTGTTGTTATTGAGCTATATGCATTCTTTCTATATTTTGGATATTAGATCTTTATCAGAGGTGTTGCTTGCAAAAATATTTTTCCATTTGGATATTTCTCTCTTTACCTTTTTGACGATTTTGCTGAGCAGAAGCTTTTTAGTTTGATGTAGTCACATTCATTTATTTTTGCATTTAAATCCCTTGCTTTTGATGTCATATTCATAAAATCTTTCTTAAATCCAATGTCTTTCAGTTTAGTTCCTATATTTTATTCTATGCATTTTATTATTTCAGGTCTTATATTCAGATCCTTAATCCATTTTGAGTTAATTTTGGTGTGTGGTGATAGGCAACAGTCTAGTTTCATTCTTTTGCAGGTGGATTTCCAGTTTTCCCAGCACTATTTATTAAAGAGGCTTTCCTTCTCACTGTATGTTTTTGGCTTCATTGTTGAAAATTATTTGCCCATATAAACATGGGTTTACTTATGAACTCTCGATTCTATTTCCCTGTGTCTCTATTTTATTGCCAGTACTATCCCATTTTGATAACTGTTGGTTTGTTGTATAATTTGAAGTCAGGTAGAGTGATGCCTACAGCCTCATTCTTTTTGCTCAGGATAGCTTTGGCAATTCAAGGTCTTTGGGCTTCCATACAAATCTGATGATTTTAAATTCTATTTCTTTAAAAAAAATGCAGAAGAGATTTTGATGAGCATTGCATTAAATCTGTATAATGCTTTAGGTAATAAGGTCATTTTAACTATGTTGATTCTTCCAATTCAAGAACACGAAATATCTTTCCATTTCTTTGTATCTGCTTTGATTTCTTTTAATAGGGTCTAAGTTGTCATTATATAGTTTCTTCACATGTTTCATTAGATTTTTCTTAGCTATTTTATTCTTTCTGTTGCACTTGCAAAAGAAATTATTTCTTCTATTTATTTTTCTGACACTTCATTATTAGAGTAGGAAAGCTATGGATCTTTGAACATTGATTTTGTATCCAGAGACTTTACTGTATTTACTTATTGTTTCTAGTAGTATTCTTGTGGAGTCTTTAGGGTTTTTATATAGAGAATCATGTCATCCTCAAATAGTAACAGTTTGAATTCTTCATTTCATTTTTGGATGCCTTTTATATCTTTCTCTTGTCTCAATGCACTTGCTAGGACCTTCAATGATATATTGAATAACAGTGGTGGTGATGGACAAACTTGCCCTGTTCTTGATCTTAGAAGAAAGATTTTTAGTTTTTCACCATTAAGTATAATGTTGGCTGAGGGCTTGTCATATATGGCCTTTATTATGTTGAAGTACTTTCCTTTTATACCAATTTTAAGTGTTTTAATCATAAATGGATACTGTATCTTATTGAAGTCTTTTTCTGCATCTATTGATATGATCATATAATTCTTAGTTTTAATTTGTTTATGTGGTATATCACATTAATTGATTTGCGTATGGTGAACCATCCCTGTGCCTCTGGGATGAAGCCCACTTGATTGTGGTATAAAATCTTTTTAATATGTTGCTGTATTCAGTTTGCTAGTATATTATTTAGGATTTTGCATTTGTGTCCATGAAAGATATTGATCTTTAGTTTTCTTTTTTTGTGTTATCTTTACCAGGTTGTGGTATCAGAGTAATATTGGCCTCTTAAAATGAGTTGAGAAGTATTACTTCCTCTTTGATTTTTTGGAAGAGTTTGAGGAGAATAGGTATTAAATCTTCTTTGAATGTTTGGTAATATTCACTGTTGAAGCCATCTGATCCTGAACTTTCACTTTTTGGTAGGTTTTTGATGATTGTTTCAATTTCCATACAGCTGATTGGTCTCTTTAGATTTTCCAGTTTTTCTTGATTCAGTCTAGAAAGGTTTTATTTTTCTAAGTACTGGTCCATTTCTTCTAGGTTACTAAATTTGTTGTTATATACTTTTTCATAGTATTCTTGTGTGGTCCTCATATTTCTGTGATGTCAGTCATAATTTTCTATCTTTCATCCCTGATTTTGTTGATTTGTATCCTTTTTCTTTTTTCTTTCGTGAGTCTAGCCAGGGGTTTGTCAATTTTATGAACCTTCTCAAAGAACCGCTCTTTATTGCATTTATTTTTTCTATTGTTTTTGTTTGTTTGTTTGTTTTCAATTTCATTTATTTCTACTCTAATTGTGATTATTTCTTTCCTTCTACTGACTTTTGGCTTCATTTCTTCTTTTTTTTTCTAGTTTTTTAAAGATGAAGTGTTAGGTTGTTTATTTGAGCTCATTCTTATTTTTGGAGATAGGCCTGTAATGATACAAACTTTCCTCTTATGACTGCTTTTGCCATGTCCCAAAAGTTTTGATATGTTGTACTATCATTATCATTTGTTTCTATGTATGTCTGGTCTCTCTTTTTATCTCTTCTCTGACCCAGTTGTTCTTCAATACCATGTTGTTTAATCTCCATGTATTTTTGGTTCTTCCTGCTTTCTTTTTGCAGTTGACATCTAGTTTCAAAATGTTAGGATCAGAGATATGTTTGGTATGATTCCAACCATCTTATATTTGTTGAGGCTATCTCTGTGTCCCAGTATGTGGTCGATTCTTGAGAATATTCCATGTGCACTAGAGAAGAATGTATAATCAGCTGTTTGGGGAGGAACGGCTCTGTAAATATCAATTATGTCCAGTTGGTCTAGTGTGTCATTTAAGAATGTTATTTTCTTAATGACTTTCTGTTTGGATAATCTTTCCATATCCGACAGTGGGGTATTTAGATACCCTATGACAATAGTGTTTTGTTCTATTAGTAATTGCTTTATGTATTTCAGGGCTCCCTAATTGGAAGCAGAGATATTAATAAGTGTTATACCTTCTTGGTGCATGATTCCTTTTATCATTATGAAATGTCTCTTAGCATCTTTCTTTACCTTTTTTTATTTTGAAGTCTATTTTGTCTGATAAAGAGTATCACTCCTCCCACTTTTCTGAATGCCATTTGCTTGAAATATCATTTTTCACTCTTTCACCTTGAGTCTATATTTGTCTTTAGAGCTGAGATATGTTTACTGAAGGCAGCATGTGGTTTGGATTTATTTTTCATCTATTCTGCAAGTCTGTGCCTTTTTATTGGTGAGTTCAGCCCATTTACATTTAGGGTGATTATTGAATCATGAGGTCTTCTTATAACCTTTTTATCTTTTGCTTTCTAGTAGCTCAGTGTTTCCATTGCTTCCCTGTCCTTGTGTTTCTGTTTTCTTTATTTTGGTTGGCTTTTGCGTGTTTGCCTCTGGTCCTTCTTGTTTTATGTTATATACAACTCTTCTGAATCTTCTGTGTGTGGTTACCATTAAAAATATGTAAATAATAGTATATATATATATATATATATATATATATATATATATATATAGTCATCTATTTTCTTCTGTGTGTGCCTTATCCCCATTCCCCTTTTTGAATATGGATCTTTGAATCCTCCCCTTTTCAATCATTGTTATCTCAATTTCTCCCTATGTATGCTGAACATTCATTGTAAGCTTATAATGCCATTATTAGTAAGAGTTGCTCTCCTCTTCTTCAATTTTCCTGATAGTCATTTTACTCCAAATTATGTCTTTTATTTTTGTCATTGTTTTAGGCGAACTGACCCCTTTCTGTATTTCCTATAGTACAGACCTTGTAGTGGAGAATTTTCTCAATTTTCTGTATGTTTGGAAAAGTCTTAATTTCTCCTTCATATCTAAGGGAGAGCTTAGCTGAATACATTATTCTAGGTTGGTCATTCCTTTCACTTAATTGTTTAAATATTTAATTCCATTTCTGGCTTGTAAGGTTTGTACTGAGAAGTCTGAGGATCATCTAATGGGTTTACCTTTATGTTACTGTTTTTTTTTCTCTCTAGGTGCCTTGAGAATTCTGTCTTTGTTGTTGATTTTTGATAATTTTAATACAGTGTGTCTTGATGAAGGCCTTTTCGAGTTGAGATAATTGGGTATTCTGTTGACTTCTTGAATTCCTAGCTCCAGTTCATTTCTAAAATTTGGGGAATTTTCATCTACTATTTGTCTGAAAATGCTTTCTAGTCCTTGCTCCTTTGCCTTGCCTTCAATAATGTCCTTTATTTTTATGCTTCTCCTATTGATGGTATCAGCTAGTTCTTGATTTCTCTTTCATTATTTTTCATTCTTCAGTTTCTCTTTTCTTCCTTCTGATTTATTTCTAGATTTCTGCCTTTGATATCACTGATCCTTTACTACATTTGGTCAACTCTATTCCCCAAACTTGCTATTTCACTTTCAACTTTTACAGTGTATTCTTAATCTGCAGAAGTTCTATTTGGTTCTTTTTGAGGGTTTCAATCTCCTTGCTGTGCTCATTTTTGTTTTTTTTTTTCAATTCTTGAAATTGTTGATTTGAGTTGTTTTGAATCTCATTGAGTTTTTTTCAGAAGTACTATTCTAAATTCTCTGTCCTTTTAGTCGCATATTTTTATGTCTGTAAGCTAATTTTCTGGAGATTTTTCTCTTTCTGAGATGCCTTGTCTGTCACCTTAGTTTTTCATGGTGTTTAATGAACTGTTTCTCCACCTGGGCATTAATGGAAGTGTATTCTGCTATTTTTTTCAGAAAGAAGATTTATTATTTAAAGGTCTCTCTTTAGTCTGCTGCAAAGAAGGCGCTTTTCTTTTGGTTTCCAGTAGGTAGAGTCTAAGCTTCCTATATCTCTGCTTCACATAAAGTCTTAATAATGCTTGTTAAATTTTCTTGTAGATATTTAATCACTCTTGCTACCCTCAGTTTCAGTCCTGTCAGTGTCAGCGACAGTATCGGCAGTGTTTGCTCAGATTCCTCTGAGGCTCCATGATATTCGGTCTTGGAGGGTGTGGGATGAAGGAGGGGCCCTCTGGGTTGGGGGTTGGGGGTTGGGGGTTGCAGCTCAGCCTTGATTTTGCAGCCATGGCTGGCAAAGCTCAGCTATAGTTTTTCAGCAGTCCCCTCTTCTCTGTTTTCTTCCCCAATGACTGGTCCCTGCAGCCAGCCAGCCACGGGGAGCTCACAACTTTCTCAGGCAGGGCTGCCATAACTCCCCTCCCCCTCCTCCTGCAGAGAGCTCTGGGGGCTGTGATAGGCAGCTTTTTTATTTCTCTCACTTCACAACCCGACACCCGGGATTCTGATCTGTGGTAGCTCTTATGCACAGATCCTATGCTCAGATGTGCTGGTGTGCAATTTGGTTGTGTTTTGTTGAGTTTTAGATGTTCAGATTATTGTTGTTTCAAAAGGTGAGACCTGGGGATGTCTCTCACTCCACCATGTTTCCTCTCACTCTAGGCATTTTTCATTTCTGTCACAATGTTTTTGATCTCTAGCATTTTTATTTGGTTCTTTTTTAGAATTTCAATTTTTCTGCTTACATTGTTCATCTGTTCTTGCATTCTGTCTACTTTACCCAGTAGAATCCTTAGCATATTAATTATAGTTGTTTAAAATCCCTAATCTGATAATTCTAATATCTCTGACATCTCTAGTTTAGATGCTTGCTCTGTCTCTTTAGATTGTGTTGTTTTGCCTTTCAGTATGCAATATTTTCCTGAGAGCTGAATTTATATACTGGGTATAGAAACTGTTGTAAATAGGCCTTTAGTAATGTGATGATAAGTTGTGGCAGGAAGGGAAACATTCTATAGTCCTATAATTAGGTCTCAGTATTTTAGTAAGCTTGTATCCCTGGACTGTGAATTTTACATATACTTCTCCCTCATAGCTTAGGTGGAATGGGATGGCTAGAATGGGCTAAAGTTAAACATTTCTCTTATTTCACATGGCATCTAAAGTTGACTAAAATTTAGTATGTCCCTCCTGCCAAGTAAGTAAGGCTCTGATAAAACCCCAACAGGATAGTTTACAGTTGACTAATTTTTTTCTGAGGGCAGGCATTCTTAAGAAAAACAGAGTACTATGATATATTTCAAAATTATTTATTTTTCCCTTCCCTGCTAGAAGGAGGAAATTTTTCTCCAATATTTACTGTTGAGAACAGTAAGTCGATCTCTTGGTGGTATTACAATAGTATAGTGTCCCACACAAACACTATGACAGGGACCTCTTGAATTTTTAACTCTTAAGTTGTACACACTGAGCCTCAAGCCATTTGCCAGCTACAATTCATGTTTTTCTACTCTGGCACTAATTTTTATAGTAGTTTCCACTCATGAGTTTCTTCTCCCAGAAGTTATGACTGCCTGTAACCAACTATCTTTCACTCTAATATAAGGGGCATTAATTTGCCATGTGTCTTCACTGCTCTTACAGAGCCAAGAGTTATTAATTTTTCAGTATGTTCAGCTATTCAGTTATTGCTAGAATGGACTGGCAACTCCTAAGCTCCTTGCATGCAGAACAGGAAACCAGTGAAGTAACCCAATCTAGAAATCCTCAGAGATAAAAAATACTAACAATTTGACTTAGATTCACCTTCAAATATGAATAGATTTTTAAGAAAAAAGATCCACCTGGCCTTTGCTAAGATAGACTCATATGGACTTAACAAGAAAAGGAGAAAATTTTAGCATCAGAAATAAAAATTAAAATTAATATCAAGTTATTACATATTTTATTTAATTCTCACAACAACCCCATGATATAGGTGTTTATTTCTATTGAATAAAAAAGAAGACTGAGGCTTAAAGACTTTGAGCAAGTTCACAAATAATAAGCAAAGAAGCAAAAACTGGGCTTTTTACCACTTTGTAATACTACTTTGCCAGATTTTTCCAAACAAGTCAAAAAGAAACTAAATAAAAAGAATTACTGCTTTAACATTTTTAACTGAATTCTTTGTTTATTATTTTTCTTATTTCATGTGTTTCCTATAAAGATTAATAGCAAAGACCATTAGAAATCAAAACATGTGGCCTTTGTTTTAGTTAAAATAAGAAATGTCTGAAGATTAATTACTATTAATTACTATTCTGTAGTCAAGCTTATAGAAAGAGATCCTCCCAAGGCAAAAAGTATAATGGTAAAAATTGAGAAGATAAAAAAAGCAGGCTAATTCCTTAGGGAATATAACAAAGAGTCAAAAGAATAAGGGAGCTTCATTTGGTCTAGGATATGTAACCTAGATTCGGAGTGAAAAGTTCTGTGTAAGTTCCCCAACATAAAATGTCCTCTATATTGTTTCAGCATTTCAATCTATACGAATGCTATCAATTTATTTCTTGGATCTGAGCATGTTCACATTTTTCCAAGTCATTCATTATCTATGCTATACTCCTACTATATTTGTCAACAGTCTTTCTTGCAACATATTTTTTCTTGTAGACTTGGAGACTTTTATAAAAATATCGCTTCCACCAAGTTGTTAGAGATTCACAACTGAGATAAAAATACAGACAGAGGTCAAGTGACTCAGAAAGACAGCCACTGGTGTTCAGAGTCTTGGGGTTAATATATTTTCCATTAGCCATAAATAACTCCCACTTCTCCCTCCCCATGCCATTACAACCTATTGGGGGAAAAAAGGTAGAAAGGAATGTATGGTAAATGAATCAGAAAATTACCAAAAGTTATCAAATATATTCTATATTTCAGATACTGTGCTAGAAATGCCTATGGACTTTACATTTATTTTATAGACGCAAAGCCCCTCTGACTCCCCTTTTGTAAATTCCTTTTCTTTACCTTCAGAATTGACTATAGTTATTTCAATATCTCCCTTGTATAAAAAGTATAGGTGGGGTAGCTTCTGGTCAAGATACCATAGTAAGTTTATATTTTGATATTTCCCTCTGCTATAATCACATGGAAAATTAGGGAGAAAAAAGAAAATTAAAAGATATAATTGAGATAAAATAAAAGATAAGCACTTCTATGGTCAAGACATAGACCAGAAGCACTGTGAGATAAGATCTATAAGCTGGTGAATCTTAGATTTCACAAACAAGTGGAACTTGCCAGAAGTCCCATTTCTATAATTGGAATGGAAACATGAATGAAACCAGAGGCTAAATCCTAAACTATTCACTAATAATAAAGAGTAGGGGAATTTAGATGCCCCCAGGGAGTACTGAAAATACATATTTGAGGCCTTGCAACATGAATATGAATTGATCTTGATTCTCAGGTTCTAATAGAACAGAAAAAGCTTTACACATTTTTGGGATAGCATAACAAGTGTCATTGGTCTCTGCAATGAATAAAGTTACAATCACAATGTCTAAAACACCCAGGTCATTGAGAGATACAGTTGAATACAATTGATGCTCAACCACTATAAGTCTCTAGCTCCTGTTAGCCTTTTAAATCCCCCTAATAAAATATTATATTTGTTACTTTTTCTGACCCTTTAAGTTCTTAAATAACAGAAGAACCAATTAAATAAAGATTTCCTTTTATCCTCATGAGATTACATATGTTTTCTGTTGGACCACCATTGAAGGGACAGGAAGACAGTTTAGAAAATGATTTGAATACCAGAGTGTCAGCATTTTTGTGCTTGCTCTCTGAGCTCAAATATCCACAGGATAATGCAGACAGGAACAGATGATATTTGCACATACAATGGATTGTATTACAGGAGAGAAATCCATATGGAGACATATTATACTGAAAAGTAAGCAAACCTGCCCTTTGCTCCAGAGAGAAATGGTGTCTCTAGACCAGTTGTCCAAGACCAATCTTTACAAACATTCTTTAAAAGTCCTAAATGAACAATAGTAATGCTTCTCTTGATGGATGTTTAAAAACATGAAAGACCCATGGAGAATAGTCTCCCAACAAATATATGAAAAAATTCTCAATCTCATTAGTCAATAGAAAAATGTAAATTGAGAGATATACCCATTATATTAGATTAAAAAACAAAAGTCTAAAAGTAGAAAGTATTAATGTATGTATAGAGAAATGGAAACATTTGTACACTACTGAAGGGAGTGTAAATACGTCCACTTCCTTTGAAGAGTAATCAGGCAAAGTGTAATAAGGTTAAAAATGTTTATATTTTAGGATCTAGGGATTCCACCTGTTGGTGTATATGACCATGAAGCTCTTGCAAATGCTGACAGTAAAAGAATGTTGTTGACAGGATTCCTTGTATGTATGACAGCATTGTTTATAAAACAAACAATTGGAATCAGCCCAGTTATTCATCACAATTGAGTGAATAGGAAAATTATGGTGTATTTATAAAATAGGAGACTCTACAGAAATTAAAATGAATGAACAGAAGCTACATGCATAGTCATGTATAATCCTCAAAAATAGTTTGAGCTTAGTATGCCAGTCATATAACATTTAAAACGTACAAAAATTATAGTTATTTTTAGACAATAGCTTATGTAATAATTTCATTTAAAAAAAAACTTTGCATGGGAGTATTAATACTAAATTTTTGATAGTTTTTTCTTCAAAGAAGTGAGAGAATTAGGATTAGGAAGAATTCCAAGAAGGCCTTTATCAATTATAGCTATAATATTTTCTTTAATGATGTAAAATAAATATAGTACAATAAGCCTGGGTATAGAAGTGATTGTTAAATTACCCTATATTTTTATTTATTCATTTGAAATATTTTGTCTTAAGAGTAATTAAAGTTGGGTTCATTTGGGGGGTTAATTATTCATTATTTCTGCATACTATAATCTTTTGGCTAACAAGTACAGTATAGCTCTATGATTGAGAATCTATTCTTCACAGAAAATGTCAGAGAGCAAATCTAGCTCTCTACCTGACAACTTGTGTGAAATTAAGTAAGCTTAATATTTTTAAGCTTCAGTCTACATAGAATTCTAGGAAAATAATATACCTTATATTCTGCAGTTGTTAAAAGTTCTACGTTAACAAAAAATAAAAATGGCCTCTCTTGAAGAAAACATTTAAAAATGTTGACTGATATGTCAACAATTTAATGTGTATTTTATATTTCCTCTTTTGTCTTTGGCTATAGCGATCTAAAGTATCTTTATAAACTCTTTAGACAAACTATCTCTTTTTTTAGTTGTAACATTTTTAATTTTTAAAAATTTTATTATTAGTTTCAAGTATATAGTACATCGGTTAGACATTTATATAGTTTATAAAACGATCCCCCTGATTGCTCCTTCTCTCCTCTGGCTCTACACCTAGCCATTTTATTAAAGCTAACTGCATTCCCTATATCCCATTCCTGTGACCATATATTAATTACTAATTTGTACTTTTTTAACCCTTCATCTCTTTTTCCTAGTCCCCAAACCCCCTTCCCTCTGGCCTTTAATCAGAGATACAGTATAGCTTTCCCACTTCTGTCAAGACATTCATTCTTTATACCATCTAATGATTCATCTCAATATTCCCCAATCTTCTCAGTTTAGTCTATCAGTCTGTGATCACACTGTTTCTTCTGTCTTTAATATCTTTTTTATTCTCCATGGCTTATCCAACTCTTATTTTCCTTTGCAGCCTATATTAAGACCCATTTCCAGAATGAAACTTTCTTAAATCTTGCCACTAATTACACTTTGCACTAAATAGCTTTATTTGAATAAAAATATATTACTATCAATGATAAACAAGTTTATTATTACATTTTATGACACATTATAGTTTGAATCACTTACACGTTATGGTACTCATATGACATTCAGTTAAAGATGAGCTACTGTGCAGAACTAAATTTTTTTTCGGAGTCCAAACATTGTTATGTGTTTGATTCAGAAGACTGTGCAGAACTAATTTTATATCTGCTGATTCTGAGTTTAATATTTTGCATCACCTCATGTGTTAAGTATGAAAATCTTTTTTTAAAAGTTTACCTTTAAAGCCATACCTCGCTATTGTCTTTTATAAAAAATTACCCAATATAAAGCTTTTTAAAAAACTGAAAACCATTGCTTGTTTTAGTAGCAAGCATGAACTCATCAGTGATAATAAAAAGGAACCATCAACTATCTTGTAACATCTTGCCTGAGCAATGTGTTTAGAGGCCCTGTTCTGTCAAGATACAACATATTCAGCTGCCTAATAGTGAGTTATATGTAACAGATGTGTAGGAAAACTAGGGGAAGGTAAAAGATGGGCAATTTAGAAGTATATCTATGCTATATAATCTCTCTGGCATAAAGAAATGGGCACTCAAATAGAAAGTAACCATGCAAGCTTAATGAAGAACTCTGTATAGAAAGATTCTATGCAGAAGCCTCTTACTCTCCAAAGAAGACTGTTCACACTTATATCAATTTATAGCCCATAGAGTAAGTATCATATCAGTCAGAGAAAAACTAAACCTCTCCCAACACACCTGTTAGATTCACATGTTCAAAAGCCCTGATCTTGAAGAGTCCTGTTAGCCAAAGATCAAGGAATCGGGTTCATATAAGACATAAGAAGATGAAGAAAGCAGAATTGCACTCTTTCCTTTTCACTGCTCATATCCTATATAAGGCTTAAGTTTTAAAGCCTGAATGCTAAGCCTGCTTAATTTAATTAATTCCATGCAGCTGAAGACAGGCACTCGAAATTTCACAAAAAGAACTAAAAATTTCAGTTATCAACAAGGACTTACCTGTATATCAATTCTTCATAATATTCAGTCTTTATTCAGCTTTATGTTGCTGTTTGTCTAAATTAATGTGCTTTCTTACTTATATTTATAGTTAGTTTGAAAATTACTCAATAATAAATTATGCATTTTATTTTTCTTTAACAAACCTGATATTACTAATATAAAATTAGTAAAAAATGTATGAATATTTTTAATCTTTATTTTCTTCTAACTTTATAACTCTGGTTGTAGGAAGAGCATGATAATTTTTAATGTCCAAACCTATTTCTAATTGCTAATTTGGAATAATTAAGAGGGTAGTTGGGGAAAGAGAAAATAAGTGGATAACAGGTTGAATCCATGTCTCAGTGAAGGGGATAAAGTCAACATTAAAGATAAAAGAGAATAGGTAAATCAGGAGGCAAAAAAAAAAAGAGTAGTTCAGTCAATCAGAACTAACTACAAAAATAGATGCAGTCATGTTAAATGTAAATACAGACTGGAAAGCTGAGAAATACTGTATAGGTCAATTTGTCATCTTGAAACAAGAAAAACATGAATCCATTTACATCCAACATACACATATGTAGTTGAACTTTCCCAGTAAATTAATAAAGCTTTACAAGCTATAGATATCTGTAAAATAATACATGGATTGTAATTGAGATGAAGACATTATGTATATAAAAAAATGCATTATTGGTAAGACTACATGTAATGCAAACACCAAGCAGAACAGACTTTTTTTTTAACATTCATGGATTAAACTCGAGATAAGGATAAGAAAATAAATTAGACTTTTGCGGATCCATAAAAATTTTTGACTGAGATTGTTTAGCCTTATGAGACTAAATAGAACCATCCTCTCTTTCTCTCTCTCTCTCTCTCTCTCTCTCTATCTATCTATCTATCTATCTATCTATTTTTGTACATGTATATATGTATATATACATATATGTATACATATACATATAGATATATATACGTGTATATACATATACGTATATATTTACTTTAGAATTTATACAAAGCTGAATTACATAAATATGCAATTGTTCAATCCCTTTCATGTATTTTCAGTTTTGAACTTAGATTCTTCTGTGTGATTCAGCGTGTATATTTACAACTGTTCGCTATAAAAGAAGCAGAGAGAAATGGCAAATGTTTTAAGTTTTCAAAAAAACTTCACATATCTCTTCATCTTGTTTTGAGTCTCTGGTTTAGGCATAAGAATGGTGAAAAAACATTAAAAATTAGTGTGATGTTATGAAAAGAACTATTTAAAAAATTAAGGAGCTCAAATCTTGATGTATGTCCACACTTATTTACTAGTATCAACAGGGTTTAAAAACTCAGAGATGATAGATTTTAATGAATGGAAGCTCAGAACACCATAGGACAGATCCAAATCTTTCTTAAGAATGTTAACATTATCTACATTCAGTGACATGGACCATAAGCATCCCCGAGATTCACAGAGCTCAATTTTTTTTTCAGGGCTTCAAGAATAAAGTTACCAAAGCTGACTCTATATCAAAGTAGGCCAATGACTTCAACAATAGATGGTGCTGAACATTCTAGTCTCTGTATCTAATTCAACAGATATAATGAAAGGAAGAATTAGGAATGAAGCAATTGAATGTTCAGAAGTTAACAAATAAGTAAATATGATTACTCGTGAAAATTTATGTAGGAACATGGTCAAAATTTATATACAAAATATAGTTTGGGGGATATGGTAATATAAATTTCTTCAATACCAGGGGAATAATTTTTCTGTAGAAGCTTGGAGTTTAGCAACTTTTTTATGACAAGAGTATGATGAAAGCAGTACTTTAAGAATTTTAATTTATGTTGGTATATAGTGGAAATTATGTTTTAAATCACAGAACTCGTAAAAGTATAACCTACTTTCATTAGGACCTTTTTATTTTAAATCTTTGTCCCTAGTGAGTCCATAATAACCTGAAAGAACAATAAATGCTGAAATTTAGATATAATACTTTTCAACAGCCTTCATGAAGCAGAATTAGTGTAAATTAAACCTTCCCGGGAATTCATCCACAAATATTAAATTTCTGAATAATTTATTTTAATAATATTCTCACCTATGAGTTCCTAGATTACATATGATGAATGATACTTGTACTTAAAGATATAGAAATTATTCACACTACTTTTATGAAATTATTCCAAAGTGCTTAAGGGTGTAATCACTGCCATGAAGATTAAAAGGATAAAGACAGATAAATAGATATAAATATGGATGTATGTACAGAATGTTCCTTACAAATGAAAGAACTAAGCTATCTACTTATCTTTTATTTTTGCTTATCTAAATTTGGATAAAAACCATCAGACTTTTTGATAAAGTTAAGATATGATAATCATGAATATCTCTTTCTCTGAAAAAAAATTCTATTTGTCATCTAAAGATAATTTTCCCTTAGCTTTGAAAAACTTTATAACTAGTTCTTTGGGAAAAATTCTCAATTTGAAGAAAATTTATTTTTCTCATTTAAATTAAATAGTAGGTCAGCCAATCTAAGCACTGTAGGAATGACATGATGTCCTTCATTTTTTACATATAATGATAAGTATGTGTGGCAAAAAAAAAAAATCATTTTGCTAAATTTCAAGTCTTGCTTTAGAAAATAAAAGTCTGTTTTGAACAGTGTTCCTAGAAGTTTCTTCGGGGAAAAATGACACATTTCAAAACTGCAGAGTTCCAGTTGTATTTGGTTAAAATGATCATTTTGAAATGGTGGTTTTCTGTGTCTGTGTTTAAAGAATTCTATATTTGAGTCAGATTTGAGAGATGACAAATTATGTGGAGTCTGGTCTGTATAAAGTCACAGTTAATAATAAGCATAAGTGTTGCATTGTAACATTAACCAAATGTACTTACATGTCCTTAATTGACCTTAGTACAATGCTCTCCTCATCAAAAATAATAAAAATAAGACAATATTAAAATATTTGTCAGTGATAAACAATCTTAGCTTAAATTCAGGATTTGCCCCACTATTGTTTTCTTTGTGGACTCAAACATTTTCTAGAGAAAAAAAGTGGAAATAAAATGTTAAGAACACCTATAATGGTCTTTACTCTTCAGATATAAAACCCACTTAGATGTATTATGAAACTTTGAACTCTTAACAGTTTCTAAATAAAACAAATATGGTAAGGCAGTAGATTCTTTTCTAAACCCACTTAATCAAAACCAAGTCAAAATTCTATTATCCATTGTCAAGAGAAAAATATTGAGAGATAGAGTGCATAGTCATAGTTTCTTGATGGAGTATTAGCTCCTGGAAAAAATAGTTTAAAAAAAAATCATGTGGGAAGAATTTCCAGTCAAAATGGCATAGTAGGTAAATGCTATGCTTGCTTCTTCTCATGACCCACTCAAAATTACAACTAAACTACAGAGAAACCGTCATTGAGAATTACCTGAACTCTAGCTAAACAGGAGTTTCACAACTAAGAACATACAGAAGAAGTCACCTCAAGACTGGTAGAAGAGGTGGAGAAGCAGAATGAACTGATTCCACACCCATGTGTAGTGTTTAAAAATCAGGAGGAGGATCTCAGCTACACAGGTTCCCTCAAAGAAGTGAGGGGACCAAGCCCCACATCAGACTCCCAGCACAGGGTTCCAGTGCTAGAAGGAGAAGTTCACATAACTTCTGTGAAAACCAGAGACGACTGTGGCTGAGTGAAATGAAGGACTGCTGGCATTTTTTTAAAGGGCTTGCACATGAACTTACTTGCTGACAGATTCACTTGCTCTGAGTTCTTGTGCTAGTGCAGTCGTTCAAAAGGCACCAGAAACATATGGGGAGGAATTGAATTATTTGACTTTAGGATGAGGGCTAGAGGGGCAGCTATCCCCCAGACAGAAGTGCTGGCAGAAACCATTGTTTCTTTGTTAAGTGCCCTTCCTTCTTGGCATGCAGATGCAGTGAGCCACCATATCTAAGTCTCCATCAACCTGGCTAATACTGGTTCCCTGCTGTAGTGAATTCCTGACACCTCACCCAATCCAATGTGTGAGCCCACCCAAGCCATTTCCAGTGGATTTTCTATACAAATGACCTGTCTTTTTATGCTACAGACTTTTCTAAAATCTCTCAAAGGTTCACATAACCCAAACAAGAAACATCTGGCCTCAGTATGCCCTTTACCTCTTGATAAGCAGCCCTAAACCTGTATAAGCTGCAGCTAGCTTCTATTTGTGACTTGGTCTCTCAAGGCACCTCCATGTAATGGCCATTTGTGGATTGCTTGGTGGCCTGGGAAAGGGCACAGGCTGCAGCTGAACTGGGCCAGGAGGCCCTGAGACTGGCATGACAGATAAGTGTCTTAAGACCAAAAAAATAATAAAATGGTAATATCTACATATTTATTAACAATTATTTTAAATATAAATGAATTAAATATTCCAATCAAAAGATAGTGGGTGAATGAATGAATAAGAAAACAAGGTCCCTACATATGCTGACTACCAGAAACTCACTTCAGATCCAAGAACACACAGACACTAAAAGTAAAGGAATGGAATAAATATAGTTCATGAAAATGGAAAAAATAAAATGCTGGAGTAGCAATACTTACACCAGACAAAACAGACTTTAAAACAAAGGTTATAACAAGAAACTAAGAATGGTCCAGTAATCCTACTTCTGAGTATTTACCTAAAGAAACCCAAAATACTACTTTGAAAAGACATATGCAACAGAACATTCATTGCAACAATATTTAAAATAGCCAAGATATAGGGACAACCCAGGTGTTCATCAATGAATAAATGAATAAAGAGATTGTACATTTGTACATATATACAATGGAATATTACTCGGCCATAAAAAAGAATGACATCTTGCCATCTGCAACAACATGGTTGGACCTAGAGGATATTGTGTTGAGTGGAGTTAAGTCAGACAAAGACAAATGCATTAAGATTTTGTTTATATGTGGAATCTAAGAAACAAAATAAACAAACAAAACAAACTCATAGAAACAGAGAACATTTTGATGCTTGCCAGATGGCAGATGTGTTGTGGGAGGTGGGTGAAAAAGGGAAAGAGAATGAGAAGTACAAATTAGTGTGTCCCTTCCCACGGGACGACTAACGGGAGCTCCGACCAGACGTGAGACTCGAGGAGACAATCTTCAAGAGAATGGGGGACAGGAGATGTGAAGAATGGAAGCAAGACAAAGTTCTGATCAAGCCTCATTTATTGTAGGTAGGGGTAGAGTATATAAAGGGGAGGATTTGCATAAGCACGGTTGTCTTGGATACCGAACCACAGAACATTTTATTTCCTTATATGACCCAAAAATGCAGAAGGGTCCCGGGAGAGGAAGGGGCTGCAAGGTCAGATTAGTTTAAGCAAATGGCTCAAGGGGCCCAGGGCATGTCAGGGCATGTCAGGGCAACTGACTTTATGCTGTCTATCCTATCAGATAGCACAGGGCGAGGCAGACCCTGTCCCAAGGCGAAGTTGCCTAGATCTCAGGTATGAGAGCCTTGATAAGAACGGCTCCCGACATTAGTGGTTACAAAATAGTCATGGAGATGTTAAATAAAGGATAAGAAATATAGTCAATAATATTGTAATAACTATGTACGGTGTCAGATGGCTACTAGATTTATTGGGATGATCACTTTGTAAGTTATAATCACCATGTTGTATACTTGATACTAATATAATATTGTATGTCAACTATAATTATTTTTTAATTTCGACAAAAGGTGGCTCAGAGGAAAAAAAGTTTAGACCAAAGTTTACAGTACTATCAGTATTATCCTTTTTTGTTAGGAATTCTAGTACAACACTAGCAATGTTTCTTTCAACTGCAAAATAAAGGTATTATTGAATCTGAAGAGAAAAAAATAAAGCTTTATAAGGGTTAAAGAAGTAGAAATTAGTAGTTGATAGATGGTCACAGAGATGGGGAGCATCACATAGGAAATGCAGTTAACATTAATGTAATGGCTAGGTGGAAAGCTAGAAGAGAGAAACAGTAATTAAGGGTATCAGTTTATAAACTATATAAATGTCTAACCAATATACTGTTTACTTAAAACTAATAAAATAAAACTTAAAAAAATAATAATCATACCAAAAAGAATTCTACTTCTATGTTAAAACAATGGTCAAAATAATTATATTTCATATGTATATATTTATTATACACAAGTAATACAATCAAAATGTTCATTGTAGACCCTCATCTCACATTCAAAGCTCTTTTTCTCCCAAACTTAACTTTAGCACCAATTCTCACTACAAATACAGACTATACGCGAAGGTCAAGTTTTTAAATATATATCTGTTCATTTTTTTCTTTCATAATAAAAACATATACCTTGTTTCAAATGAAATTTAGCTTTTATTATTTTATAGCTTTCAAAATTTTAGTTATTGGTTTTCTTTTCATTTTATATTATAGATATTTGAAATATATTTTTCAACCTTTCTAAAAGCTAGTATATCTGCAAAAAAAAATAATGGACATACCATAGTCAAACTAATGAAATACCACAATCAGGCTAAAAAAGTAAAACATTTTATAGAGGCAAACAAGGACAAGGTTTACCACAGACTTCTTAGCAGAAATAAGCAAGTCAGAATACCATAGCATGATGTCTTTAAAACATTAAGAGGGAAAAATTGATTGATTTTGAATTCCATCTCCAGTATATGGATTCTTGAAAAATTATAGCAAAATAATTAGTTTTTTTAGGCAAACTAAGATGAATTTATTGTCAATACACAGTATAGAACAAGAAATGTTAAAGAGAACTTTTTAAGCAGTAGAATTGTGATAGCAGATGCAAATTTGATTGTGCACAAGGGAATGAGCAATATTGGAAATGGTAAAGTAAAAAGTAATCATAAAAGCTTTTTCCTTATTTTTAATCACTTTAAAGGTAATCGTCTAAAGCAAAAATAGAAACATGATTGTAAATTGATAAGAAATACAGTAGTAAAGTGTGTGAAAGGATGTTTAAACATTCTGGCTCACCTCTTCTGAGGTTCTGGTCAAGACAGTAAACTAGGAAAACATAGTGTTGACTTACTACATGACCATATCAAAATTATAACTAAATGTTAGAACAATCAACCTGGAGAATAATCTAGGACTAGCTAAATGAAACTTCTATAATTAAGGCTATAAAGAGTGAGCCACTTCAAGATTTGTAGGAGGGGCAGAGACACAATTGGGCTCGTCTCATACCCACATGTGGTCACTAAGAATCAGGAGGGATATTTTGGCTTCAGAGGTCCCCTCTAAGGAAGAAGGAACCAGAGCACCACAACGGGATTCTCAGACCAGGAGTTCACTTCTGGGAGGAGGAGTTCCCACAATTTTGGTTTCAATATTCACAAATCAATTAATGTGGTATGCCACATAAACACAACAAAAGATAAAAATCATATCATCATATCAAGAGATGTAGAAAAAGCATTGGACAATATCTAGCACACATTTATAATAAAAACTCTCATCAAAGTGGGAATAAAGTGAACATACCTCAACATGATAAAGGACATATATGACAAACCCATGGCTAACATACTCAGCAGTAAAAAACTAAAAGTGATTTCCTTAAGATCAGGAACAAGACATAGTATTGGAAGTCCTAGCCACACCAATCAGACAGAAAAAAAATAAATAAAAGGCATCCAAATTGGAAAAGAAGTAAAACATATTTTTTTGCAGATGACATGATACTATATATAAAGAACCCTAAATATTCAGCCAAAAAACTATACTATTAGAATTGACAAATGAATTCAGTAGTATACAAAATTAATGTTTAGAAAATAGTTGCATTTTAATACACCAATAACAAACTGCCAAAAAAGGAATTTAAGAAGATAATCCCACTTGCAATTAAATTTAAAAAATAATAAAATGGGAATAAATTTAACAAAAGACCTAAAAATTCTGTACTTGAAAAATTATGACACTGAAGAAAGAAATTGGAGAAGGTACAAATAAATGGGAGAATACGTGCTTACAGATAAGAAGAATTAACATATTTAAAATATCCATGCTATCCAAAGTAATCAATAGAGTCAATGCAATCCCTATCAAAATGCCAATGGCATTTTTCACAGAACTAAAACAAGTAATCCTAAAATTTATATGGAACCACAAAATACTCCAAATAGCTAAAGCAATCTTGAAAGAGAAGAAAAAAGTTGGAGGTATCACTCTACCTGATATTAAACTATACTACAAGGTAATAGTAATCAAAATGTCATGGTACTGGCATAAAAACAGACACATAGATCAACAGAACAGAATAGAGAGCCCAGAAATAAATCCAAGCCTATATGGTGATTTAATCTTGACAAAGAAGGCAAGAATATACAATGGGGTTAAGAGAGTCTATTCAATAAATGGCATTGGGGAAACTGGACAGATACATGCAAAAAAAATGAAACTTGTCCACATGATATATCTAATAGGAAGTTAATGTCCAAAATTTACAAAGAACTCATATAAGTTAACAGCAAAATTCAAACAAGCAATCCAATTTTCAAAATCTGCAGAGGACCAAAAGAGACATTTCTCCAAAGAGGACATATAGATGGCCAATAGACACATAAAAAGATGCTCAACATCACTAATTATCAGAGAAGTGGGAATTTAAACTACAATGAGACATCGCCTCACACTGGTCAAAATAGCTATCATCAATAAAGCAACAAACAAGTATTAGCGAGGATGTGGGAAAAGGGAATCTTCATGCAGTGTTGGTGGGATTGAAAATTGTTGCAACTACTATGGAAAACAGTATGAAGTTTCCTCAAAAATAAAACTAGAACTACCCTGGGATCCAACAATCCCACTTCTGGGTATTTATCTGTAGAAATTCAAAATACTCATTCAAAAAGTCACATGCATCTCTATGTTCATTGCAGCATTATTTACAATAGCCAAGATATACAAGCACCTTAAGTGTTCATTAATAAATGAATATATATATATATATATATATATATATATATATATATATATATACACACACAATAAAATATTACTTGGCTATAAAATATAATAAAATCTTACCATTTACAAAAACATGGATGGACTTAGAGGGTATTATGCTAAATGAAATAAGTTAGACAGAAAGACTAATACCATATGATTTCACCTATATGTGGACTCTAAATTACAATATAAAAGAACAAGCAAAATAAAAACAGATTTATGAATACAGAGAATAAACTGATGGTTGCCAGACAGAAGGGGGCTGGGTAAAAAAGATGAAGGGTTTAAGAAGTACAAATTGATAGTTACAAAATAGTCACAGGGATGTAAAGTACAACATAGAAAATAAATTCAATGATATTTTGATAACTATATATGGTGCCAGATGGGTAGGTACTAGGCTAATTGGTATGATCACTTTATAAATTATATAAATGTCTAACCATTATGCTGTACACCTGAAACTAATATAAAATAATAGTGAATGTCAACTGTAATTGAAAATAAATAAATAATTAATTTTTAAATAAAGAAGCAAAAGAAAAACATGAATGGCTGATGACCTTACAACTATGCAAAAATAAAGAGAAGTCTGCTGTATTGAATGGTCCTGAGAGATTTTTATTGAATTCAACAACATGAATTTCCCTGAATTCCTGGACAAAAACAATTTCAGTGGAGTGGTGGAACCAGAAGCTGCAGGGCAATGAGTTGTGAAGTATTCATAGGCAGATAATTAGAACATCTCTGATTTCTATCTGCAGTGAACTCTTATGTCTAGAGAATGCTCCATACTTTGTTTTAAAAGATCTACCTTGGTGCCAATACCACCATAATGGATTTTAAAACTGGAAACCTGTGATAAACTTCTTAATTTAAAAATAATTCTCTTTATAAGATCCTAATTTCTCCTTTGGCAAAGCTTATAATTGCAAATTAAAAGAGATGTTCATGGAGTTCACTTAGATTTTATACAATACTATATTCTAAATTAGAAGTGTTACTTCTTCCTGCAAAAAAAGTAGTAACTTATTCTAAAATGTAGCCATTCTGAAATTCATAATCACTACATTTGTATGAGATTAAAACAAGTATTTCGGTAGGTTAAGAAAGTCATTACTTTTAGTAAAGACAGTAAACTAATGATGAGATTAATTAAGAGCAGAACAGAAACTAAATCATTCAATCGATCTCTAGGGTTATTTAATGTGAATATATTCCAAAATGATCAAGATTTTGCAAACAAAACACTAGGAAAAAACACTCTTTATCTAACAAAAGCAAAATGTTGCTTTACCAGGTTTTAACAACGACTTAGTAGTTTGCTGCTCTTCCTTTGTTTTGTTGATGGAAGAATAATGGGTGTGATCAGAGGCAGTGATTCTTTTCTCTGAGTCCCCTGCAGAGAATGGAATTCTCACTCTGCCATTTTATCTTATGTAAACCTGAATGCCTTACTTAATTTTTCTGAGTCTTGGTTTCCTCAGTTAAAATAAAAATTTATTGATTTATGCAATAGATATTTGTTGAGTATCTACAATGTTCTAAAATTAGTATCTATATCATGATACCTATATCACAGAGTCACTGTAAGAATAAAAGCTCCTGATTCAGGTTGAGTACTCAGGCATTAAATCGCTTCTGTTTTTGTCAGATCAGGGTCCTTGTACATGCTGTTTCCTCTGCCTGGAATATGCTTCCTCTCCTTACTTCCCAATTTTGTGTAGTTAACTCTTATGTATCCTTCTTATGTCAGGCTTCCCTAACCTTCTCACACTACATAAGGTCCCTCAGTTATTCAATCTTCTCGCACCTTTTGCATTTTCTTCATAGTATTTATCACAATTATAATTATTTGTGATATAATTATAATAATTATTAATTATTATTATTATTAAATTATAAGTCATTTGTTTATTGTCTGCCTCATCATTGTTCTATTTACATGCCTAAAACATTATCTGATATCTAGAAGGTATTTAATAAATATTGTTGAGTAAGTGTGATTAGAATTTTATTAGAGGAAAGGATAAAAAGGGAATAATTCAAAGATAACGTCAATATTTTCAGTTTGAATAATGTTGACGTTAATGAAGGAAGCAGTAGATGAGGAAGAAAAAGATAAGTTTTCTTTTTAAACATGCTGGACCGATAGGACCTAAAGGACATCTGCGGGTAGGAGAGAACAGATGTTCAGGAGACTATTGAAACTATGGTAAAAAATGAGAACTAAAGATATACATTTAAAAGGCCTTATTCTTTATATGGTAGATTAACTTTGAAGATAGACAAGGCTTAAAACAGTATTCTGGAGAAAACAATAAGGTACATGTGAAGAGCTATGTGATGATTAATTTTATGATTCAGCTTGGCTAGGCCATGGTATTCAGGTATTTGGACAAACATTATTCTAGATATTTATGTGAAGGTGTTTTTGAAACATAAGATTAACGTTTAAATAAAATTGCCTTCTATAATGTATGTGGGCCTCATCCAATCATTTGAAGACCTTAATAGAAAAAAAAAAAAAAACAATGACCTTTCCAGAAGGAGAAGAAATTCTGCTAACAAATTGCCTTCAGATTCAAATTGCAACTCTTCCATTCTCTAGCCTGCTAGTCTACTTCACAGATTTTGGATTTGTCAGCCTTCACAAATGCATATGTTGTGGCGCAGGTGAGAACAGGGACCCACAGAGCGGAATTAAAGAGAATTGTGAGCCTTTATTAGCCTGCTGGCGACTGACTCTCTACCACGCAGGGTTAGAGAAGATAGATCAGCCCCGAACTTCCAGAGGAGGCAGTTTATAAAGTACAAAACCCTGGACCCTTTGATTACTTCTACATAAGTCTAGTTTTACTTTTGTTAATTATTATTGTCACTTGATAATTCCAGGTTTTAGTTATCTTTCCCTCTATAAAATGATGACAAAAGGCAACCAACTGAATTGGAGAAGGTATTTGAAAACAATGCCTCTGATAAGGAGCTGATATCCAAAACATATAAAAAACATAAACAGCTCAACAATAAAAATAAAATCCAATTAAAAAATGGACCAAGGACCTGAACAGACACTTCTCCCAAAAAGACATATAAATGGCCAACAGACAGGAAAAGATGTTCAATTTCACTAGCTGTTAGGAAAATGCAAATCAAAACCACAAATCAAAAACCACAAATTAAAACCACCTCATACCCTTTAGAATGGCTATCATCAAAAGGACAAGAAATAACAAGTGCTGGAGAAATTGTGGAGAAAAAGGAACTTTCATTCACTGCTGATAGGAATGTAAATTAGAACAGCCTCTATGGAAAACAGTATAGAGGTTCATCAAAAATTGTGAATAAATTTACCATATGATCCAGCATTCCCTCTTCTGGTTATCTACCCTCCCAAATTTGAAAACATTTATTCATAAAGATATATGAACCCAATTGTTCAATGCACTATTATTCACAGTGCCCAAGTCATGGAAATAACAGATAGATGATTGGATGAAGAGGGTGTTCTATTTATAATATTATATATAATATATATTATATTCATATGTATAATATATGTATATAAATATTAGCCATAAGAAAAGATGGAAGACTGCCTTTTGTGACAACATGGTTGGATCTTGAGATTATCATGAAATAAGTCAGACAGAAAAAGTTGAGAACCATATGATTTCACTCATATATGGGATATAAAACTGAAAATAACAAACAAACAAATACTTATAGAGACAGACAACAGTTTAGTGTTTACCAGAGGGAAAGAATGGAGGGTAGGAGGTAGATAAGGGTAAAGGAGGTCAAATATATAATGAAAGGAGGAAACCACTTTGCATGGTGAATACACAATGAGATATACATATGATGTATTATTGCACTGTACACTTGAAACCTATATACTTTTACTGACCAATGTCACTCCAATAAATCTAATGAAAAGAAAAAATTGGCAAATCAAATGTTGAATTTTACCTGTAAAAACATAAAAGTAAAATAAAAACTGACCATAATAGAGAAACATGTTAATTAAAATTTTATATTTATTATTAGAGTAACTTCTTTCTGAACATCACATTCTCTACAAGATTATTATTTTTACTTACATAGGAATAGTACATGTGTATATATTATAAATAGTTCTTGAGAAGTATACTACAATGTGATAGAAGATACTCATAATCATGTTTTATAAATAGAGATAGTTTGAGAATAATAAGTAGGTTACAAAACACAGCAATAAAATGTACACCCATGAATTTACAATTTAATCTAAAAAACAGAATATTACAAATAAAATAGAAAATACTTCTTGATCTCATTTATAGCCTTCTTATAACATAGTGTGTCAAAATCAATCTATCCTCCTTATCAAATATACATCTTCCTTATTAAAGCATTAAGTAACAAGATTTAATGCTGAGTTGAATAAGTACTGCATTTTGATGTAGCGAATATAAACATACAAGATATTTACCTCACTGTAATGTAATATGAAAACATTTCAGATTTATAATAGTAACAAAGACATGATTACTGCTACTATTACTGTAATCAATTAACTGGTGAAACCATCTGGTCCTGAACTTTTACTTTTTAGTAGGTTTTTGGGTTTTAACTTAAAGCACAAAAACACTTAAGAAAATATTGAAAAATGTGAGTCTATTGCATTATATATTCTATCTTTCACACTCTTTGCTCATACTTATTAAATGATGACAGGCACTATATATATGTGTATATATACATACACACAATATAATCTGTTTTCTATTTATGCCCAAGGCTGAGTCATCAACCACTAAAAATATACTCTGCCAGTTAATACATCAGTTATCCTGCATGGAAGTACTTCTTTTAAATTAAGATTTGACCTTAAATGGTAATAAAAGCAAAAATATTTTTTGTAAAAATGATAGAAATAAAAACAATGCTTGAAATGATACTGAAAAATGTCCACAATTTCAATAGGTTGAAAGGAGCCAAATATTTATTTAGCATCTACTCTAGGTTAAATTATTACAAACCAATGGTCTTATCTTTATGAATTAGGAAATGTAATTTTTCTAGTACCATACTGATAACCAGTAGCAGAGTTGAGATTATATTTATATATAATGCTGGGTCTATCCATTTGACTCTAAAATCAGTAAAGATCAAAATGCTTCACTTTAATTACTGTTTAAGCAATAAGGTAATGAAAACTGGTCCTTGTATTAAATCTCTTATACTATAGATAGGGAATAACATAAACAGATCCTTTCAATGTATGCTCAAGTTGCTAAATTTAGTTCAGCAACTTGAATTTCCATATGGTTCTCCAGAGTCTTCTTGCTCTATATTTTTCTATTCACCAGAAAATATGCCTGCTAATATATGCACTATGTTGTACAGAGAATAAAAATAATCATGCTTTAGTCATAAGTTTCCTCCAGAAGAAGTTGATATTATTAGTGATACAAAATGAAAGATGTGTACATTTTCATTTAACTCATGGTAAGAGATAAATTTAATCAATTTTCTAATAAAGCTTGGAATCACAGCAAAACTAGAACTATAACTTACACATTGGCTAAAAGTTTTCCTGTATGGAAAGTATCACCTAATAGTCCATCTTCAATCATGGCAGATATAATTTCCAAAACTGCACATGATTTCATAAAAACATAATCTATTTTGACATATCTTCAAATATAGATTATCTCCAAAGCAGATGACACATACAGAATCTCAAGAAACACATTCTAAGTAGTAGTGTCTGATATTATTATAAATATATGTATTTCCTTATTTAGTTCGGAGATGATTCGCAGGCTTTCTCTGATTACAATCTTGAGATAGTTGATCCTTTTCTTATTCCAGTACACCAAATGATATTTTGAATGATTTTGCTTGCTATGTAAAATTGAGAAAAAAGAAAGATATACTGGTGTTTGTTACAGATTGCATTTTATCTGAGCATGGTGTCAATTTCTTTGTTCTAGTATTGTGTTGAATTAAACTGAATGACCAAGATTGCATTATAGTCTAGAAATAAATTTTGGTGTACCAATAGGAGGAAATGCCTAGCAAATGCATTTTTTTCAATTAACTGAAAACTATATTTAATTCACATCCCCTTAGTTTTTACATGTCTTTTTCTGTTTCAAGATAATACACTACATTTAGTTGTCATGTCTCTTTAGGGTCCTCTTGATTGTGACATTTTTCTTAGGCTTTTCTTGTTTTTGGTGATCTTGACAGTTTTAAGAATTGGTTAGGTAATTTATATAAATCCCCTCAATTGAAAATTTATGATATTTTTATGATCGGATTTGCATTACAGGTTTTAGGAAGAAAGACGACACATCATAGCAAGGGTACATACTATCAACAGACTTAGTGCTGTTGGTTTGTAACCTTGACCACCTAGTTGAGATATTATTTGTCCAGTTTTTTCCTTGTAAAGTTACTTTTTCCCCCTCTTTGGAAGAAAGTCAGTATCCACAGCTCACTTTTCAGTTATGGGAGGTCCTGCTTTACCTCCCTGAGGATGTAATCTCTGCATAATCATTCAGAATTCTACACAGAAGATTTTGCTGTCCTCTCCTTCTTGATAAATTATTCAATTATTAATTTATGTTAGTATTGACTCATGGTTACAGATGTAAATTTTATATAATTTTCATAGAAAAGAGTGATTGGAGTGTAATGGGTCATGAGAACTTATGTATTTAAGATGGCGATGTGTAACGGGTCATGAGAACTTATGTATTTAAGAAGGCGATGTAAGATCTAAGATGGCGGAATGGAAAATTTTAAATTCCCCCAGCAAGGTAGACTGCAATCCCCTCTGACCAAGGGCCGGAATTCTCCACCCAGACATCCTATTTGCTTGCTTAAAGGTCAGGCCATAATTAGGCCATATGGTTAGCCAATAAGGAACTGCAACCTGTCCCGCGCGCGCCAAGTTAGCCCGCCATAAACCTAATATAAGGAACCTCATGCTAAGGCTTGGGGCTCTTGTTCTCGCTGCTGCGGCAGTGGAGGCTTGAGCCTGGATTCGAATTCGTAATAAAATTTTCTTTTTGATTCTAATTCGGCTCTGAGGTCATCTTGTCTGGGTGCGGTCCATAACAGGAGGTTTTAAATGTAAAAGTTATCCTTAAAAAAACAAAACAAAACAAAACAAAACAAAACAACCACAAAAAAAAAACATAACATAATACCATTGAGGATTTTAATTTTAAAACTATTGAAAAAAATTGAGGAAAAACTAATTTCAACCAAGAGATAGAAGATATATAGCCCAAGTGGAGATTTTAAAATCATCTAGCAAATCTAATCAGTAAGAAAAATATAAGATTCAAAGTTCATAAAAGAAGTTTGAGACTTTTTTTGCTTACTTAAAAATCAAGTTAATTTAGTAATTGCTAGCTTTTTGGACAAGATGCAATAGTCCAAATTCTATTTTATCACATTTAAATCAACAAAATTTTATTGATTCAAAAAAATAAAAAATATATTAAATAGAATACATGCATAAAAAATAATCATCAAAACTTTAAAGCATCGTGGAATTATTTTAAATATAGCCTGTATAGATTAGGTACAAACATATATTATGGTGTAAAATAATATAAATCAATGTAAAATTTAAAATATCACTTGTTTCAAAATACATAATCATGTATCCTAAAGAGAAAAGTCTTTAAAAAAAAATGTTTATCTCAGAATTTTAAATTACATTGGAAGAATAATTATACTGATAACTTTTTTTAAGTTACTAATGTTAACCTAGTTCTCCTATGTGAATAAAATTCTGAAAATTTGAGAAGAAAGACACAATTTCTATTTTCCTCTTAAATAAAATTGTAAGTTGAATCCAAATTAGAGATGGGGTAATAAAGAGAAATGTGAGTAGCTAAAATATATCCAAAGCTTATATTCATAATTTACATAATATAGAGAATTATAGGTTGCTTACTTCTATTTTAACTACTTTTCTTCAAGTATTAATAGAACACTGTATAAAATTACAATTACTTAAGAAAACTTTGATGGAGTAACCCTCAAAAGCAATTCTGACACTCTGCACACTAGGTGCTATACATTCTTACACTTTTTGACTTTAAAGCATTTGTTCTTCAAGGCCTCAGTATACAAAATACAGCTACTCAAAATCCTCAAGTCCTCTGTCAGCCTCAGTCCATTAAAATGTTAATTAAGATTTAATACCCAAATGTCTACAAGTTATCCTACCAGAAATGCTGAAATTCTTTCTCTCAAGACTCTGAGATCACCACTTCTTGAATCTCACAAGGCCAAAACCAAAAACAGGCCTAAACAATACATTCTTTGTCCATCCTGTTGGGCATCATTTGACTCTCCACAGGTTATTACTTAAATGACAAAGGTAGGAAAAGGAAGTGTGAAAGAAACTTCCCTCCTACCTAAAGTGTTCTTTTCACTTTTGTCCCACCTGAAATTCAAGATGAAGAGAATTTTCTGAAAGAGGAGAAATCTTTAGGTCTTCAATTACACTAACAGAATTATAGGCTGGTAAAAAGAAATAAAAAAGCTAAATCTTCTATTGTCAAATTTATTATTTAATTAATCATTATTTTATTATTCCCATTAAAAACTCAATCCCTTAGTAATATTACTTACTTGAGTTATCGAGAAATTAATTTTATCTTTGAATAATATTAAAACAATATCAGAGAAAGAGAATTGGAAACCTTGATGTCTCACAGAGTATATGACTGAGAATATCAAAAACACTCCAGACTTCTGTAATCATTGTTTAAATAAGATTTTGTAGACAGAAAATGTGGTCAAAGAAGACCAACTCATGACTGATTCTTGGAGAAATCCTAGTTATTTAATATTAATTTGTTATGATATTGCTGGTGGTAACAATATTCTTAAGAAGGTATATCTGATCCTTTGGAAACATGGTGGAGTGAGAGACAACCTCAGATCTCTTTCCTTGAAACAACAATAAGGCAAACATTTGAAACCCAACAAAAAACACCCAAATTACACACCAGGATATCTGAGTGTGGGATCTGTGCATAAGAGCTACCACAGAATCCCAGGTGTCAGACAATGGACGAGAAGAAATACAGAGGCTGTCTTTCACAGCCACCAGAGCTCCTTGCAAAGGAGGGGGAAAGGTGAAGGTGAGCAGCCTGCCTGGAATTGCCAGAACTTCTAGCCTACAGCAAGGCCCATTCAACAGGGCAGAAATAAGAGAAATGGGACAGGACCACAGAAAAACAACAGTTGATTATTAGCAGCCTCGACTGCAAAATGGAAGCTAAGCCACAGTCCCCAACCATTAACCCAGAAGACCCCTCCACCCATATCCTCTAAGAGTGAATACTGTGGAGCCCCAGGAGAATCTGAGTGAATGCTGCCAATGATGAAGCTACCTCTTCTAGCCTCTGGAGTAAAGATCTGGCGACTTCCCTGATTAGCCAGTAAAGGTCTGATGACTTCCCTGATTAGCCTGCTTGGAAGTGCTGGAACTTCTAGCAGCTGACAGGAGGGCCCAGTCATCAGGGAAGAAAGCAGAGAAGCGGGACGGACCACAGAGGAACAACAGTTGATTTTTACCAGCCTGGGTTGCAAAACCGAGGCTAAACCCAGCCCGAAACACCCAACCCAGAGGACCTCTCCGCTCATACCTTCCAACATGGATCATCACAGAGCCCCAGAGGAAACTGAGAAAACATTACCAAAACTGTTGTTAACACTGGCAGAGACTGAAACTGAGAGTAGCAAGTGTGATTGAATAATTATAAGAAAATAAATAAAACATTTAGGCTTTATATAAAGCAGGGATATAAGAGGCTTAGACACCACCTAAGAAAAGCACTTTCTTTGCAGCAGGCTAAAGAAAGACCTTTATATAATAAATCTTTCTGGAAAAAAAAAAAGCAAAATACATTTCCAGTAATTCCCAGGCAGAGAAATAGCCCATTAAACACCATGAACAAACAAGGTGACAAGGTATTTCAGAAAAAAAAAAAACTCCAGAAAATAAGCTTACAGACATTGAAATATGTGACTTAAATGACAGAGAATTCAGGATGGTACTTCTGAAAAAACTCAAGGATATCCAAAACAATTCAAATCAATAATTTTAGGAATTGTAAAAACAACTAGATGAGCAAAGTAAGGAGACTGAAACCCTCAAAATGAGCAAAATAGAACTTCTGCAGATGAAGAACACACTGAAAAAGTTGAAAGTGAAATAACAAGGTTGGGAAATAGAGTCAACCAAATGGAGTAAAGAATCAGTGATATCGAAGGCAGAAATCTAGAAATAAATCAGAAGGAAGAAAAAAGAAACTGAAGAATGAAAAATAATGAAAGAGAAATCAAGAGCTAGCTGATACCATCAGTAGAAGAAACATAAAAATAAAGGACATTACTGAAGGCAAGGCAAAGGAGCAAGGACTAGAAAGCATTTTCAGACAAATAGTGGATTAAAATTCCCCAAATTTAAAAAATGAGCTGGAGCTAGGAATTCAAGAAGTCAACAGAACATCCAATTATCTCAACCCAAAAAGGCCTTCACCAAGACACATTGTATTAAAGTTATTAAAAATCGATGACAAAGAATTCTCAGGGCAGCCAGGGAAAAGAAGATGGTAACTTATAAATGAAAACCATTAGATTATCATCAGACTTTTCAGCTCAAGCCTTACAAGCCAGAAAGGAATGGAATAAAATATTTAAACTATTAAATAAAAGGAACTACCAGCCTAGAATAATGTATCTAGGTAAACTCTCCTTTAGATATGAAGAAAAAAATTAAGACCTTTCAGATATACAAAAATTTAGGAAGTTCTCCACTACAAGGCCTACACTACAGAAAATACTAAAAGATGTCAACTCATACGAAATGAAATAACATAACAACAACAATAACAATAAAAACATAATTAGGAGTAAAGTGTCTATTAGGAAAATAGAAGCAGAGGAGTGCAACCTTTACTAAAAACAGGGCATTATAGGCTTACATAATAAGAAGAGAATTGCTGTAGCAAGATAGTAATAAATGTTCAGAACACATAGGGACAAATTGAGATAACAATGACTGAAAAGGGGAGGATGCAAAGATCCAAATTTGCAAAGGGAAATAGAGAAAATTCATGTGCAGAAAAAAATGGATGACTGTACGTATGTAACTATCCTTTACATATTCATAATGGTAAGCAAACACCACCAAAGATTCAGAGCTGAAGTATATAACATAAAACAAAAAGAACCAGTGGGAAAACCTACAAAAGCCAAGCAAGCAAGCAAGCAAGCAAGCAAGCAAGCAAATAAATAAATAAATAAATAAATAAATAAATAAATAAATAAATAAATGAAATTAAAACAAACAAACAAACACAAGGACAAGGAAGCAATGTAAACACCAAGCTACCAGAAAAGAAAAGATAAAATGACTATAAAAGACCTCATATTTCAATAATCACCCTAAGTGTAAATAGACTGAACTCACCAATAAAAAGGCACAGATTTGCAGAATGGATCAAAAACAAAACCCAACCATATGCTGCCTTCAGGGGACACATCTCAGCTTCAAAGACAAATATGAACTCAAAATGAAAGGGTGGAAATGATATTTCAAGCAAATGGCATTCAGAGAAAAGTGGGAGGAGCGATACTCTTATCAGACAAAAAAGACTTCAAAATTTAAAAAAAAAGTCAAGAAAGATACTGAGGGACACTTCATAATGATAAAGGGAATCATGCACCAAGAAGATATCACTTATTAATATCTATATTCCCAATCAGGGAGCCCTGAAATATGTAAAGCAATTACTAACAGAACTAAAGGGAGAAACAGAACAAAACACTATCATCGTAGGACACCTAAATACCCCACTATTGAATATGAACAGATAGTCCAAGCAGAAAATCAATAAGAAAATAACATTCTTAAGTGACACATTAGACTAATTGGATATAATCGACATTTACAGAGTCTTTCATCCCCAAACAGCTGATTATACATTCTTCTCTAGTGCACATGGAACATTCTCAAGAATCGACCACATACTGGGACACAGAGATAGCCTCAACAAATATAAGATGGATGAAATCATACCAAACATATTCTTAAATCATAATGCTTTGAAACTAGAGATCAACTGCAAAAGAAAGCAGGGAGAACCTCAAATACATCATGCTAGAAAATAACTGGTTCAGGGAAAAGATAAAAAGAGAGATCAAAACATACATAGAAATAAATCATAATGATAGTGT
>PVKZ01002443.1:163801-225891 GCA_004027375.1 Macroglossus sobrinus
AAAAAAAAAAAAAAAAAAAAAAAAAAAAAAAAAAAAAAAAAAAAAAAAAACCTAGAAAAAAAAAGAAGAAATGAAACTTAAAGTCAGCAGAAGTAAATAAATAACGAAAATTAGAGCAGAAATAAATGAAATTGAAAACAAAAACCAAAAAGAAAGAAAAAATAAATGCAACAAGGAGCTGGATCTTTGAGAAGGTGAGTAAAATTGACAAACTCCTGGTTAAGCCCACTAAAGAAATAAAAAGGACACAAATAAATCAGGGATGAAAGAGGGGAAATTACAACTGACATTGTAGAAATACAAAGGATCATACAAGAATACTATGAAAAAGTATATAACACCATATATAATAACCTGGAAGAAAGAGACCAGTACTTAGAAAAACACAATCTTCCTAGACTGAATCAAGATCTGGAAAATCTAAAGAGACTAATCTGCAGTATAAAAATTGAAACAATCATCAAAAACCTACCAAGAAGTAAAGTCCAGGACCAGATAGCTTTACTAGTGAATTCTACCAAACATTCAAAGATTTAATATCTATTCTCCTCAAACTTTTCCAAAAAATCATAGAGGAGGCAATACTTCCCAACTCATCTTATGAGGCCAGTATTACTCTGATATTAAAACTTGGTAAAGATAACACACAAAAAGAAAACTACAGATCGATTTCTCTCATGAACACAGATGCAAAAATCCTAAATAAGATACTAGCAAATGGAATACAGCAAAATATTAAAAATATTATACAACACGATTAAGTGCACTACACCCCAGTGGCACAGGGAGGATTCAACATGTGCAAATTGATTAATGTAATACACCACAGAAAGAAATTAAAAAATAAAATTCATATGATCATATCCATAGGTACACAGAAAGCCTTTGACAAGATACACCATCCATTTATGATCAAAACACTTAACAACATCAGTATAAAGGAATAATAGTAACCTTAACCTAATAAAGACCATCTATGACAAACCCTCAGCCAACATTATGCTTAATGATGAAAACTAAAAACCTTCCCTCTAAGATCAGGAATAAGACAAGGATGTACACTATTGCCACTGTTATTCAGTATAACACTGAAGGTCCTGGTGCGTGCAAACAAGCAAGAGAAATATACAAATGGAATCCAAATAGGAAATGAAGAAGTCAAACTGTCACTATTTGCAGATTACATGATTCTCTATATAGAAAACCCTACCTAACGACTCCACAAGAACACTACTAGAAACAATAAGCAGTCAATGAAACAGTTTACAGTTAATAAATCAGTGCTTACGTAGAAATATGAAGTCTGTTTTTATGCAAATAAAAAGAAAAAGAGACTAGAAGAAACATTATAATTTCCTAAATAATGCAGGTGAAGTTTTGAGGGAAATCCCGAAATATTCAAATAGAAATCTTTCTTTTTCTTCACAAGAAAAACCTAAAATAATGTTGATATATCTTAAAGAAAGTTCCAATCGCATGGAAGAAATGAAAGTAATGATTCCTGTAGAAAGCTTTTTTCATTGATTATGCTTTTAAATCTAATGTACATGATAAGTCAAGAGATGTTAAGACCATCAAAGATAAAATAAACAGGATGCCCTTGTAATACCTGCAATTTGAAATACAAAATATAAAAAAACCCGTATCAGTCATTTTTATACAAATCAACTTTCTCCAGTTCAAACCTCAAACTTGAGATCAAACCAAATGGTTTGAGAAGTAGAATATGCTTTAATGTTCTACTAGTTTTAAGTCAAAGTAAATGGTATCAGGATTAAGAAAAAAATCTCTGTACATTTAAGAATCAAATGAACATTTTCAAATTTTGAGATGAATTAAAGCTTAGACATAATATACTCAAAGGAATTTAGTTTTTTTTCATTTATATTTATCAAATCAGTTTAAGCTCAGCCTTACTTCTCTGTATATCTTTTATTTCCTGTGAATGAGTTGGTAAAAAGAATGTCACAGCACCCATTAGCCAGCAGATAATGTGGAAACTGATTTAAAGTCTCTGCCACTAAAGATGTCAAAATAGATGTTACACTATGACAGCACTGGGCTCGAGATGTCAAATATAATTAATTTTTTTTTCAAATGTGCTCTACAGTTCATACATACTGAAATATGTCTTGCCTTTTGAACCTGTAGAATGCTGTGCGCTGCAAAATAAGAGAGGCTTTATTTTAGTTTAGATTTCATTTAGGAGTGAAACCATTTCATTTGTTGATACCCAGAGGTTTCCTCATTTGGGCAGGACTGATTTCTCTCACCCTCTTATCTATGACTATCAAGGTTGCTTTTTCTTCCCATCTCTGAGGGTTATCTAAATTCGAGAATAAATGAAGACATCTTTCTTTTTATGATGATATCACTCATTTTTTTTGAAAGGGGAGACAATCAGAAGTTGCATGTTACTTAGCTATATTTTTTTATTATTTACCAAGTTTATTCTAAAGTATTTCCCTTGGCAACATGTGTGGTAAAATGATGGAAGAAAAAAAACTGTCTCTTTGTCTTTTTATGACATGTGCTCAAAACACACTGAAAGTATAGAATGCACCATGTACTTCAGAGAATATCACCATAGATTTGCACCCATATATGGAAAATACAGAATTCCAAAAGCATGGATCCTCCAAAGAAAATTCTCTGTCTCCACATTCTCAAAGAGTAATCTGTGGAGCACTGACTCTCCCCCAATCACAGCCAAGCACCCTATATCTAGCTTTGAAGTATATGTAATTGGTCAATCATATTGTTTATATCTTTTCTGTCATGAACTTCTAATTTTTATTTCATTGTGATCAGAAGATGTAGTTGCACTCTTTCCAATCTAAACTATTTATTAAGGTTTTCTTGGTTGCCTAATACATGGCTCTTTTTTGTAAATGTTTCATAGCACTTAAAACTATTCAATTATTTAAAGGACACTAAGTACAGTACATTCTGTTAATAACAATTATTTATAATAATTGTTCAATTCATTTTGTACAGTTCATAAATCTTTTTCTGTCAAGCCCCAATTAATGATGTAATACAGCCCTCTAGAGATGAGAATGAAACTTTTGTTTTTTACACAAAAACTACATAAGATAAAGAAAAAAGATTAATGCTAACAAAAATGAGTTTTAAAAAGTAAGCTATTTACTAATTCCTCATCTTTTATAAGATGACATCAATATATATAATTTCATTTCTCAAGCTGTAAAATGAGACTATTTTAATAGTCTATTAATATACTAATAGACCTAAAAATATGCTGCAATACATATTTTCAAGTTACCGAGATGTGTGGAGAAGTTGGGAGGGTGCATAGGGGAAACAGATATTACATAGCCACAGAAAGGAAACAACACAAGAAAGCCAAAAATAAGATCACATATAAATACTAATACAACAGAATTAATATCAAATGTCTATCATAGAAATGTGATATTAAACCACTTTTTAAAAGAAACTGACTCCTTAATTGAGGTAAGTTAAAAGAAACAAGTCCCAACCATATATTGTATACAAGATGATACCTACAACAATGTAATTCATAGCTTGACTATAAAAGAGTAGGCAAAAAAAAATTATAAAAATAAAATGAGAACAAACAGAGCAATACTGATATTAAGCAAAAGTGAACACAATATACAGAACATTAAATAAAACAAAAAATTTTGCTCTTTTTTTTTCATTTTGATGAGGATTTCTTGTTCAGGTAACACTAAGAATTCTTAGGATTCTTAAAGAGAAACATGGGTGTTCTTTTTTAGGCTTCTTTGTATATTTAGTTTATATTTAGGGCACCTTCACAAATGAATGAAAATATGGCTGATGTGAATACTGGGGCTATGTTAGTTTATGCTTATGACTCTTAATATAGTTTGCTTGGTTAACTACTGGTATCTAATGTCTCCAAGAGATTATTGAAGGCAGTAGACTTTTTCCTAACATTTCTGAGTGATGTGTTTCTACTGCTTGAATAATGAATGTTTAGAGCATAATTCTATTGATGATTCATATTACATACCTGACATACATTATTACCTCTAATTTATTCACAACTTCATGATATTTGAGACTCATTGAAACTTATTCAAAGTGAATAGGTCTTTTCTTAGTAATGGATAAGACAGATGCTATGGTACTTTGGATAAACTTCCCTAAACTGTTCTACTTATAGTGCACTTTCTTAGACAAATTCTAAGAAATTTTCTAAAACTCTGCTGCTAATTTAAAGACCTTCTTGATGTTGTGTTTTATCAGAGTTCATAATATTAAGCTGATGTCAATATATCAAGATAAGAAGAATTAAGGCATATCATCTCAAAAGCAAGTTTTTATCTACCAATTAATTTTTCCACAAGATTTTACTCAGTGTTTAAAAAATATTTTAACAATTTGATACCAAAACCTGGTAAGTTTAACACACACACACACACACACACACACACACACACACACACACACACATATGCACTACAGACCAATTTCTCTGATTAATACAAATGCAAAAATTCTTTTAAAAAATACTATCAAGTTTAATACAGTTTATTAAAAAGACTATACATCACAATCAAGTGGGGTACATTCTAGGGGCACAAGGATGGTTCAACATATATAAATCGATCAATGTGATACACCACATTAATAAAATAAATGATAAAAATCATATATTAATAGATGCAGAAAAAGCATTTGACAAGATACAGCATCTATTAATGATTAAAATACTTAATAAAATGGTTAGAAGACAAATACCTCAATATAATAAAAGCCATATGTTACAAACCCTCAACCAATATCATCCTTAATGGTAAAAAACTGAAATCTTTTCCTTTAAGATCAGGGAAAGAAAAAGATGCCCACTCTCACTACTCAATTCAATATAGTTTTGGAAGTCCTACCAAGAGAAATCAAGCAAGATAAAGAAATAAAAGGTATCCAAATTGGGAATTAAAAAGTTGAATTGTCACTTCTTGCAGGCAGCATGATTCTTTATACAGAAAACCCTAAAGACTATACAAAAAAAAAACCACTATTAGAAACAATAAACAAATAAGTAAAGTTTCAGGATACAAAATCAATGTACAAAAATCTATTGTGTTTCTATAAACTAACAATGAAATTAAAAGAAAGCCTCATCAAATGGTGCTGAGAAAGTCACATTCATAAGAATGAACTAGAATACTATCTGTCACCATACATCAAAATTAACTCAAAATGGATCAATATAAGGCCTGATATAATAAATTTCATAGGAGAAAACATAGGTACTAAACTCATGGACTTGATTTAGAGGGAATTTTATGAATTTGACCTCAAAGGCAAGGGTAGTAGAAGCAAAAATAAATGAGTGGGAGTATACCAAATTAAAAGCTACTGCACAGCAAAAAATAAAAAAAAGAAAGGAAGAAAAAAACGATATAATTTTATTAACCAATGTCACCCTAGTAAATTTAATTTTTTTTAAATCTCATTATTCAAGCCATGCTCCCACAGCTAAAACAAAATTCCTGAATTGGAACCACAGCATAAAACACTTTTTTTAATGTCCCCAAGACAATTATAAAGTACAGTCAAAGCTGAGAACCACTGGGAGTTTCTTAATCCATTGAAATTTTGCTTCCTGCAGTTGTCAGTTTAGCGCAAATAAACTTATTAAAATTCTCTACAAGTTTGGACGTTTCTTACATCAACGTTTACTTGGCACAGTAGGTAGGATTCCAAAGAAGCCCACCCAGGACCATCTTGCAGACCTAGGAGGGTGCTAGGTACCAGCAGGGTCCCATTGAGCCCCACCAGCTCCCAACTTTGCATCCAGTCAACTTGAGCGAGTTTTTCTTTTAATTCCAGACTCCCTGTTTTAAGGTAGGAAACCCTGACTTTAATTGAGCTGCTTTTAAAAATCCTCAAGGTTCATTAAAGTTTAATGGTTGAGATAATCCAGGCTAAGGACAAAGGTTGAGATAATTCAGGGACAGGATGCAAAAATGGGTGGCTGTTTTTTATTTTGGTTTTTCAATTGGGATTGCTTACTGCAAGTATGAACAAAAAAATTTGGTAGATAAATGAGAGTCTGACCTCGTTCAATTTTGAAGATAAGAGATATTTACTCCCTCTAGCTCAAATATGGAGTATTCTTAGGTGACTGAGAATCTGTGTAGAGGTATTTAAGGGCAATCCCCAGGAGAAGCAGTGGCTCCATAGGGAATTTCAACACAACTGTAATTAAATAATTGACTCATCTGGGGATGTGCACATGAAGGCTGGTTATCTGACTCTCTGAGTCGTTACAGTTGTATGGGACAACTGGAGACAGAAACCAAGACAGGTAAGAAAGTTAAAGTGACTTCATACATGACAATCCCTTGGAGCTCAACCCTCAGAAGTGCATTCCAACCCACTACAAAATATCCCTAGAAATTATTCAGACTCTGCAGATCTCAGAAAAAAAATTAACATGGCATATTGTTTCTCCAAGTCTAACAAGGTTCTAGACACCAGCCCCCATTAACATTTATGCAAATGTCCCATTCCCAAGGAGACTTTACTTGCAATTACTTACAAAATGGGAGGATTTAACTAGAAGTGACATCAAATTAAGGTGGCCAAAATGGAATTCTTTTGACACCTAAATTATTTTTGTGTGTGTGCACAATTAGAAAAAAAAAACTCTAAAATCAAACTGAATGAATAGGGGCTTACCTAAATTAACTCACAGAAGCCTCTGAAATGAAGCACAGAGAAAATTTCTTTTCTCCAGGAAGTTAATAAGAACATTTTAGAGACTATCTCTGAGCTAAAGAAGGTTTCCAAAGCTGTTTATGCCAGTACTCCACTTTTTCTTCTTCTTCAACTGCCCATTGTACCCTTTACTTTGTAGTTTAGACTTATTCTTTTTTCCTCTTTCTTCTATACCACCTCCACGGCAACTCCTTACAGACCTAGAAGACACTCAAAATAGAAAACCAGACTGAGTTAGACTAGAGAAAAAAATCAGAAATTAGGCAACTTCCTTTGGAAAAAGCTGGTCTCAAGAGAGAAAGAAAAATGTGATTGTATACATTTGTTGGACTAGAACAGAACTATAGAATCTAGTTAAGAGTCCTCTGACCCAATCTGGGACCCTGATGAGTTCTCAAAGGAATTTTATTTAACTGCTATAACATATGATCTTGGCTATTCTGACTTATTCCAATTTTCTGAGAGAAAAGCAATAGAATTACTAAATAAGTTTTACTGGGAAACCTCTTGTAGAGAAGTCTGCTTTTATTGTAAAAAGTCAGGTCAACTTAAGTAGGATTGTAGATAATGGAAATGATATTTAGAAAAAGAAAAGAAACAGAAGCGAACATAGGTCAGTTCCAAGGACATATGAAAGCATTTTTCTTTCTCTTTACTAATACTTTAGGAAAAAATTGAAATGACCATGAATAGGGAAACTATTGAAGCCCTTGTAGATACTGGGGCTATTTTATCTGTTCTTAACGCTGCCCAAATAAGTCGCCCTCTCCTTTGGACAAGGCTTCTATACAAATGGTAGAGACATCTAATAACTGTTGTTGTTTGTTTGTTTGTTTGTTTTTATTCTTAATCTATTTTATTTTTTCTTGTAATCTAACTTAAAGTCACCTAACCTATGATGTCAGAATCTTATTATACTTTGTTTATTTTAATTAATTTATTTTTATGTTGACATTTTAATGAAATCCTATGTTTCAGCTGTATATTTTAAAAGTAAGGCATATATATATTTACATTGTGTGTTCACATACCATAATTAGATTTCTTTCTGTCACCATATATTTGACCCTTTTTACCCCCATCTACCTCCTCCTTCCTCCTCCCCGCTACCCTCTGGTAACCACTACTCTATTTTCCATGTCCATGAGTCTCTGTTTGTTTTTTCTGTTCATTTGTTGCTTTAGTTTTATAGTTCGCTTAGCATGATTATCTCGATGTCCATCCATGTTGTCATAATGGCAGTATTTTATCTCTTCTGATGGCTGAGTAATATTTCATTGTATAAATGTGCCACAGCTTCTTTAGCTAATCATCATTCATAGAACACTTCGGTTGCTTCCATGTCCTGGCCACTGTGAATAATACTGCTATGAACATTAGTGTGCAAAAATCTTTTTGGTTATTAGTTTTCAAGTCTTTAGAAAAAATAGCCATTAGAGGAATTGCTGGATCATATAGTGGATCAATTCTTACTTTTTGAGGAACTTCCGTACGTGTTTTCCATAGTGGCTATACCAATTTGCAATGTCATCAGCAATGAATGAGGGCTCCTTTTTGTCTTCATCCTCTCCAAAACTTGTTATTACTTTTCCTGTTGATTACAGCAATTCTTGCAAGGGTGAGATGGTATCTCGTTGTGGTTTTAAATTGCATTTTCATATGTTCATATGTTTGTTGGCCATTTCTACGTCCTCTAGGGAGAAATATCTATTCAGGTCCTCTGCCCATTTTTTGATTGGACCATTTGTTTTGTTGTTACTGAATTATACATATGCATTCTTTATATATTTTGGATATTAAGCCCTTATCAGAGGCGCTACTTGCAAACATATTTTCCCATTAAGATGTTTGTCTCTTACCCTGTGGATGGATTATTTTGCTGTGCAGAAGCTTTTTAGTTTGATGAAGTCCCATTCATTTATTTATGCTTTTACTCTTCTTTCCTTTGAGGTCAAATTCATAAAATCCTCTTTAAATCCAAGGTCCATGAGTTTAGTTCCTATGTATTCTTCTATGCATTTTATTGTTACAAGTCTTATGTTCAGGTACTTAATCTATTTAGGGTTAATTTTGTTATGTGGTAATAGACAACAGTCTGTTTTCATTCTTTTGCAGGTGGCTTTCCAGTTTTCCCAGAACCATTTATTGAAGAAGCTTTCCTTTCTCCACTCTAAGTTTTGGGCTTTTTGTCAAAATTGTTTACCTATATAAATATGTCTTTACTTCAGGACTCTCAACTCTGTTCCACTGGTCCTTGTGTCTGTTTTTCTGCCAGTACCATGCCATTTTGATTATTGTAAGTTTGTAGTATAATTTGAAATCGGACAGAGAGATGCCTCCAGCTTCGTCCCTTTTTCTCAGGATAACTTTGGCAATTCAGGGTCTTTTGTATTTCCATACAAATTTGATGATTTTTTTTTTTTATGGGTATTGCATTAAATCTGTATAATAAGGTCATTTTAACTATGTTGATTTTTCCAATCCAAGAACATGGAATATCTTTCCATTCCTTTGTATCTGCTTCAATTTCTTTTAACAGGGTTTTGTAGTTTTCATTATGTAGTTCTTTCACATATTTCATTTATTCCTAGGTATTTTATTATTTTTGTTGCAATTGCAAAAATAATTATTTTTTTACATTTTTTTCTGACACTTCATTATTAGAGTATAGGAAAGCTATGAATTTTTAAATGTTGATTTTATATCCAGAAACTTTACTGTATTTGCTTATTGTTTTTAGTAGTGTTCTTGTGGAGTCTTTAGCATTTTCTAAATAGAAAATCATGTCATCCGCAAATAGTTGACCATTCAACTTCTTTGATTCCCATTTGGATGCCTTTTATATCTTTCTCTTGCCTGATTGCACTTGCTAGGACATGCATTGTTTTATAGAATAACAGTAGCAATTGTAGGCAGCCTTGCCTTGTTGCTGATCTTAGATGGAAGGTTTTCAGTTTTTTACCAATAAGTATAACATTGGCTGAGGGTTTGTCATATATGGTTTTTATTATGTTAGAGTACTTCCCTTTTATACTGATTTTGTTGTTTTGATCATAAATGGATGGTATACCTATGGATATGATCATATAATTCTTAGTTTTTAATTTGTTTACATGATGTATTGTCGGGAGCCGTTCTTATCAAGGCTCTCATACCTGAGATCTAGGCAACTTCGCCTTGGGACAGGGTCTGCCTCACCCTGTGCTATTTGATAGAATAGACAGCATAAAGTCAGTTGCCCTGACATGCCCTGACATGCCCTGGGCCCCTTGAGCCATTTGCTTAAACTAATCTGACCTTGCAGCCCCCTCCTCTCCCGGGACCTTTCTGCATTTTGGGGTCATAAGGAAATGGAATGTTCTGCGGTTCGGTATCCAAGGCAACCGTGCTTATGCAAATCCTCCCCTTTATATACTCTACCCCTACCTACAATAAACGAGGCTTGATCAGAACCCTGTCTTGCCTCCATTTCTTTGTGTCTCCTGTCCTACTTTTATCCTCCACAGGTTCCTCCTCGCCCTGCGTTGTTCTGCCCTGCGGGTCGGGGCAGACACTTGGATACTTCCAAAGGGAAGTAGATAGGCCATATTAAAATAACAATAACTAAAAACAACAACAACAGTAAATGAGAACCCATCTCATGGTAAACTTGTGAAAACTGAAGAGGTGTATGGAGTGCCCTCAAACTATAAGTAATTGTTATTATACTAGATGTAAAATACAGAAAAGTGAGAGAAGTGATCCAGCATGTTTTTTTTTTTTTTCTTAATGAAGGGTCATAACACCTGATTGCTTTCCATTTACTTACCTTTCTCTTTTGAGAAAAAAATCAGCTTTGACTTACATTCAAGATTACAGACTTGTCTCATCCCCAGTGGTTCACCATTTCAGTAAGACAAATAACACTAAGACTTCCTAGGAATGAGGCTTCTTAATACCATTGGACCAGATTATTCAACCAAGAAGTTGGTTATCAATACATCCTTTGGATTGATTTGTAACAAAAAGGCAGAAGTATGGATGAAAAGGAGGCCACATACCAAACCTGACAAGCTCAGGGAAGGTCAGTATGGTGGGCCCTACAAACTCAGAGACCAAAATAACCACATAAGATGGTCTGAGCATAAAATTCCTAACTAAAAACAGATAGACACATCCTGGGCTTGAAGCTTTCTTGACAAAGATCAATCTTTACCTTAAGTGAGACTGCCTATTGTTTTTTTTGCATCTAAGATAACATACCCTTGGAATGTCAGAGTAATCCATTTTTTTCAGAGCCCTCAGGGCACAACCCACTACACTGGAGCATGAGACCACAAAACCTTTCATGGTTATCTTGTCTCTAGAACATCATCTCTACGTGCTGTAAATGTCAAGTATTAACTCTTCTGTATACACCATTCTAAAACAAATATGTATCTTTCCATTTTACTTTTTGTCCAGTCCCAGAAATTTCCCTGCTTCACTTTCTCCCTTCCTCTTAATCTACCACCAATGAATTTCATATAACGCTCCTTACATTTCCTCTTTTGATTCTAGTGTATAAAATAAGCTGTTAAACTTCCATTCTCTAGAGCATTTCTTAATCTATTGAGATTGTGCTTCCCAGCAGTTGGCTCAAATAAACGCACTAAAATTAAAAAAAAAATTCATTTGAGAACCACTAGGCTGAGCCTCTGCCTCTGCTACCATCCTTGGCAGTGTTCAAACAGATTATTGATAGCGATCAGATACTAGTTAGTTAATTATTCAATTGACCAAAATAGTCAAGCAAACATACTTTTAAGTTGTTAAAAATATTTTGCTAACTGTTTGAATTCAAATATAATGGATCTTTGACCAATATTTTTTGCGAAATTCTTCATTAATATCCAGTGTTAAGATAAGCATTCTTGTAGATAAAGTTGGTTTTCAGTGTTCTATAGTGAAGCTCCTCTAAATACTCAGGAGGAATGCCTTATTTTCATTTCTTCCCAGTCAATATATTCTACTCAAGCATTCCTTGGGAGTGCTCAAAGATATGATTCCATCCAGTTCAAGGCTTTGGCCAAACCAATTATTCACCCAGTCATGCCAGGTTTGATAAACTGTCCACTGTTTCATTCATGTAGTCAGGTTTATACAAGTTGAATGTAAAAATATACCTGTCACTTTACACAGATGGTTCAAAAAATAATACAGGTTTCTCTGTGTCTTTGAGCTTGCCATTGAGAGAGCAAGCTAAACTCTATTAGACTGAGGCAGGCATATGACTGGCAGGTAAAAGACCATCATTCATGTTTTTCATACATCATATAAAGAATATTTCCACCACTATTCTGAGATGTCAGTTCCTGAAATTCATCTTGAATACTTTGAACATTACACCATCTTAAAGAGGGTTTAGGAACCACTTCTCAATCCTGGCAAACTTATTTAAGGATATTCACAAATGTCGACTTCCCTATAGCAATGTTCCCTTCAGTGGAAAATTTTTTTATGATGCAGGTCCCCTCATAAATGGTCACCAGAGACAGGCAACTCTTCTTGGGTGGGGTGGCCATTTCTCGTCTTGTAAGAACCCCAGCCTGTAGGGCAGAGATAACTGGAAAGTGCTCAAAGATGCCTGGGCCATCACATTTTGCCAATGTGACCTGACTTGCAGGCTGGACTCCCTCCAGCCTTTTGTAAGCAGTTAGCCTCACAGGTCTCCAGATTTGATTTTGGCATGCAAGACAGTAGGCAACTGGAACAAGCCTGCAGCAGGGACACTCACCCAGAGGAGAAGCCACATCCCCTCCCTATGTTGATGATTTTTTTAAGTTGAAAGATTTTAATAGCAGAAATTAAAATAGATCAAAAAGGGAAAAAAGACTAGAGGCAAGGAGGCAAGTTAGTAGGCCTTAGTAATTGCTCAAAAAAATGAAGACCTGTTGGAATGGGAAAAGAGTAAATGGATACAAGGGCAATGATAAACATAAGACTGACATTCCTTGGCAAACTAGTGAATGTGAGGTACAAAGTAAAAAGAATTTTATCAGTCATTTTTCTAAAGGGGAAGTAAGATCATATTTCTCATCTGCTTACAACTCTCCAAGAGCTTCCCAATACACTGAGAGTCTAAACTCTTCATTGACTTATATGACCATATAATCTGGCCCCAGGCTACCTCAATTTCATTGCTCCCCAGCTTTATTTCTCTTCAGTTTTTTGATATAAAGCTTCAGCATTACTAGATTTCATTTCCCATATCAATACCTGTGTACTTACTAGTTCTTTTGCTTCAAACTCTCTTCAAACTCTCTACAACCATATTTTTCTCTCCATTGAGATCCCAAATCATATCTCCCTCTACTGCCTCAGTGTTTACTGGCTCCCTACCAGCAGTAACACCCTCATCAACCCAAAGTTACTCTTTACATTACCATATTTGTCCTTTCTAGAGCACCTATCAATATCTAAAATTATCTTTTTATTACATGATTATTGTCTCTTTCTCCCTACTAGAATGTAAGCTCCCTCTGGACAAAGATTCTCTTTGTTGCCAGTGGCTACCATGTAATAGGCTTTCAAAGAATATTTATTAATCAGCTGACATATAGAAATATATCTTTGTGAGTGCATATGTGTGTTTGCACATGTGCCATATATATAAATATACTCTATAATAAAAAGTTATGGTTTGAGATTAAAACTATTAGACACAGATAGCTTGCTACATGCAAGTGTGATTCCTTTACTGAAGTAAAAAATATTAATTTGTAAGTCTAATGACAGAATCATTATATATTGAACTATACAAGAGATATAAATACTTTTAATAGAGGAGAATTTGAGATAAATATTCATCTAGAAATAAATTTCTAACCCACAACATTTAAAGAGAAACAAGCTTCATCTCAATTTTATCCCAGAAGTTTATAGATTAAAAGCCATATTTTGGAATCATGGGAAGAAAGGAGCTGACATACTCATACCACCCACACTTAATATTTTTTCTATTATTATGAAATGAGATGACTTTTCTAGTAGGAGTGGTAGATATATTTCAGATAAGACTATTCTTTTTTTTTTTCAGGGAAACTTACTACCTGATGGAGTCTATTTTATAATGATAAGGAGAGGATCTTCAGATTTCACATCCCAAACTATGCTTCTTTATGTTCCTTACGGGGTGGTCAAAAGGGCCAAATAAGTTAATGTTATTTTTATAAACTTGACCTACACTTCATTTTAAAATCATTTTTGGAATTTATATTTCATTCAGGATTCAACATGAATCACTCTGAGTTCTGTATATCATCAGCAGAGTTCCAATGACCTCAATAATTATTCTGTGCTAAAAGCAATATTGGATATGCTGGGGGTATTGAGGTGATTGATCATGATTTCAAAATATTAAATATTCCCACATTTTCTCCGTAATTTAGAACTTAATTATTTGAAAAACAATTATATCACTTGGGAAAAAATGACTCTCTTCAAGGAAAATGTATTCCATCCAAAACTGACTACAGACAATAGCACAATTCTTCAACAGATCTATGGATCTCACTACTAGGACCTCATTTCCCAATGACACTGAAATAGAATAGGCACATCACATCTCTGAGTAGCTTTGCCTTGCTTTACCATGGTGCAACCCTGCCTGTAGGGCTCACTCAGCGTGCTTCTACTTATTGAGGCCATGACATGAACAACATTAAATAGAAGGAGTGATTTCTATTCTCAGGGAGACTTCAATGAAAATAACCCTTGTGAGCTCTGTTTCATGGCACTTTTCATTTCTGCTCCAGTAAACATACACTAAAACTACTAATCCTGGGAAATTTAACAAACACTGAAACAACAAAGATAAGGCAGATCATTCCAGTAATGTTGCAAATGAAGAAACATACATGGGTATTTTAAAGAATTTTTTAAAGAGTCACAAAAATAACTGCCTTGAGTATTTGATAATTATCTGAACAAAATTTAATTCCATGATGGATGACTAACACAGTTTCTCATTTTTTCTAAGTTCACTGAGCATCTTTATAGGATAATTTTATAGGTGATGCTTTTGTGTAAATGGTTTGTTTATTAGACATTAAAAATAAAACAGATTGTTAATGGTGTTTACAAAACAAAAGTAAAACATTTTCTTTGCAAAATTTTTTAAAAGACTTGCATTTTATTTAGATGTTTCATTTCAAGTAAATCATGATGAAGTTGTGGAAATATTAAAAAGAATAACATAACATTAAAATAATTTAATAGTAATAATAGTGTTAGTGCCACTATTCTAATATGTTTGTTATCTCAACATGAATGAATATTTATACATTTACATAATAATTCACTTATATTTAGTATTGTTATATTTCACCCAACATTACTCATTTTCAATTCTATTTTACGTGGCCTTTTTGAATGTTTTATTAGTATTTTTATTACAAATTTTAATTTTTTTCTTTTCTTCTTTCTTTTTCCAACTCTTTTGTAATAGACAATTAGTTGCTCATATTTATGTTGTAGAATTCAATTAATTTTTTCAATAATAGTTGCATACGATAAATTAGTTTCAATAGCATAGCATAGTGATTAAAGATTTATATAACTCACAAAGTTATCAGCCCACTAAATCTTATGCTACACTTCATATCTCCATGACTATTTTGTATCTATCTCTTTGTACATCTTAATACCTTTGCCCGTTTTTGCCATCCTCTAAGCCCCCTACCATTTAGTAGCTCTCAAAATATTCTCTGTATCTATGAGTTTATTTCTGTTTTCTTTGTTGTTGATGATTTTGTTCTTTATATTCCACATGTACATGAAAACATGTGATATATGTCTTTATCTAACATCTTAGCACAACACCCGCTAGGTCCATCAAGGCAATATCTTATTCCATTCCCTTTCTTTTAATCTGTATGTGTCTTTTAATTTGAAGTGAGTCTCTTGTAGGCAGCATACGTAGTGGTCTTGTTTTCTTGTTTCTCTTTTGGTTGGAGCACTTAATTCTTTTCCATTTGAGGTACTTGTTGAGAGGAATGTAGTTATTACCATTCTTTATTTGTGTTTTCATACAATTTTTTTTTTCTTAGAGAAACTCCACCAACATTTGCTGTAATACTGGCTTGGTGTTGATAAATTCCTTTAGCTTATTTTTGTCTAGGAAGCTCTTTATTTGTCCTTTGACTTGAAATGATAACTTTGCTGGATAAAGTATTCTTGGTTGTAGATCCTGGGGTTTCATCTGTTGAAGATTTTGTGTCAAACCCTTCTGTCCTACATAGTTTCTTTAGAGAAATGAGCTGCCAGTCTTATTGATGCTCTCTTGTAGGTAACTAACTGCTTTTCTCTTGCTGCTTTTAAGAGTCTCTCTTTGTATTTAACATTTGGCATTTTAATTATGATGTGTCTTGGTGTGGGCCTTTGGATTCATCTTTTTGGGAACTCTCTGAACTTCCTGGGGTTCACCAGGCAAAGGAAGTTTTCCATCATTATTTTTTAAAATAGCCTTTCAACTTCATGTTTTCCATCAGGTACTCCTATGACACAGATATTTTCTACATTTAATTGTGTCCAATAGGCTCCTTAAATTATTACTATAGTCTTGGCTTATTTTTCTCTTGCCATTCTGAATGAGTGTCCTTGCTTCTCAATCCTCTATATCAGTAATTTGATCCTCTTCTTTATCCACTATATTAATTCCCTCTAATATACTCTTTATCTCAGATAATATGTATTTCATTTCTGACTGGTTCCCCTTTATAATTCTCATTTCCATTTTTATGCTTTTATCTCTTTGTTAAAGTTCTCACTAAGTTCATCTACATTTTTTCTAAGTTCACTGAGCATCTTTATAACCAATGTTTTGAACTCTGCATCTATTAGATTGCCTGACTCCATTATTCCTGGATCTTTGTTCTGTTCTCTCATATGGTTTCTGCTTCTCTGTCTTCCCATTTTTGCTGCCTTTCTGTGTCTGTTTCTATGTACTAAGCAAAGCTCCTAGGTCTCTCTGTCTTATCAGTGTGGATTTCGGTAGTAGGCATCTAGTGGTACAGTCCTGAGAAGTGTTCAGGTTCAGGTCAAGTTTAGCCCCAGCCTGTGACCCTCCAGGGCCACCTATTAAGATTTGGCAAGCAATCCATAGGTGCTGTGCTTATACTTGCCTTGAGATACCATGCCAGAAATTGAAGTCAGTTGCCACCAATGTGAGTCTTAGAGGTAGCATAGCAAAGCACCCGACTCTACAAGGACACAAATGAATGTGGCTTGGGTAGGGCTGCAAGTTGGGGGAGATAGAGTTTCCAGGAATCCTCTGGGTGGAGCGACCTCTGTTTTCCAGTTTGATATCATCTCAGCGATGGAGGTGCTGAATCTGCACACTGGTAGGGGAAAGGGCTCAACAGAGAAACAATGGATACTGTCAGCACATCTACCAAGGAAATAGCCTACTCTCTGACTCTTGCTCTATCAGCTTAGTGTTCCCCTGTAAGTCCTTGGTGACCCCCAAGCAGCACACTCAGAGCTGGTGCTCAGAGGGAGCAGGTTTGTCACCAAGAAAGTGAGTTCACATACAAGGACCTCTTAAAGAGAGGTATCTGTAGCTGCCGAGTTCAGCTACCACAGCCTCTGTTCCACTCAGCCACTCAGGATGGCAGCCTCATATATTTGCTCCCTCAAACCTCCTACCATTACAGGGTGATTTTTTATATTTCTCCATGGTTGTAATGGTTCTGTTCATCTAGGTCCCACATGACCTTGCTTACTCATTGCTCTGTGTTTCTGTCTCAACTTTGATTTGCTCACAGGAGGGATGAGCAAAGCCTCTATCGTCTATGCTAGTCTTCATAATTTTTTCTAATTTTTTTAAAATTATTTTTTAATAATTAAAATATTTTTTAGTTACAGTTGGTATATAATATGATATTAGTTTCAGATTTTCAATATGGTAATTAGATATTTATATAACTTAGAAAGTGATCACCCAAATAAATCTAGTAACTACCAGACACCATACATAGTTATTACAATATTATTTTGCTCCATCTTTCTAAATTTACTTCATGCCTTTATTTTTATTTTTAAATGTTTTATTTATTTTATTTTTATTTTTAAGTCTACTAGAATATTTATTTATTTATTTATTTTTAACAATTTTAAAAATGTTTTCCCCCTTCCCCATCCACTCTTAAAACCACTAGTCTATTGTCCATGTCCATGAGTCTCTGTTTGTTTGTCAAGGTCTTTGTTACTTTTAGGTTTATATCCCACATGTAAGGTACATAATGTGATTTTTCAACCTTTTCTGTCTGGCTTATTTCGCTTTGTATGATTATCTCAAGGTCCATCTACATTGTTGCAAATGGTAGTATTTCTTCTCTTCTTATGGCTGAGTAATATTATATTGTATATATATATCATAGCTTCTTTAGCCAATCATCTGTTGTAAGATACTTTGGTTGCTTCCATGTCCTGGCCACTGTGAATAATGCTGCTATGAACATTGGAGTGCAAATATCTTTTTGGATACAAGTTTTCAAGTCTTTGGGGTAAATACCCAGTAGAAGGATTGCTAGATCACATGGTAGATCAATCTTTACTTCTTTGAGGAACCTCCATACTGTTTTCCAAAATAGCTATACCAATTTTCAGTACCATCAGCAATGTATAAGGGTTCTTAATTCTCCACATCCTCTCCAATATTTATTATTACATATCCAGGTGATTATAACCATTCTAACAGGTGTGAGAGGGTGTCTCATTGAAGTTTTTATTTGATTTCCCTAAGCTAGCGATGTTGAACATCTTTTCATATATTTTCTGGCCATTCGTATATTCTCTAGAGAGAAGAGTCTGTTTAGGTCCTCTGACAATTTGTTGATTAGATTATTTGTGTTTTTATTGTTATTGAGTTGCATAAATTCTTTGTATATTTTTTATATTAGACCCTTATCGGAGGCATTGTTTGCAAATGTATTTTCCTATTCAGATGGTTGTCTCTTTACCTTGTTGGCAATGTCTTTTGCTGAGCAGAAGCTTTCTAGTTTGATGTAGTCCCATTCATTTATTTTAACTTTTACTTCCTTTTCCTTTGAGGTCAAATTCATAAAATCCATTTTAAGTGCAAGGTCCTTGAGTTTCATTCTTATGTTTTCTTCTATGCATTTCATTGATTCCAGTCTTATATTCAGGTTCTTAATCTATTTTAAGTTAATTTTGGTGTGTGGTGATAGGCAACAGACTAGTTTCATTCCTTTGTAGGTGGCTTTCCAGTTTTCCCAGAACCATTTATTGAAGAGGGTTTTCTTTCTCCACTGTATTATTTGGCCACATAAATATGGATTTACTTCCAGACTCTCAATTCTATTTCACTGGTCCATGTGTCTCTTTTGCTGCCAATACCATGCCGTTTTGATTACTGTCACTTTGAGTATAATTTGAAGTCATGCAGAGAGATGTCTCCAGCCTCGTTCTTTTTTGTCATGATGGCTTTGGTAATTCAGGGTTTTTTGTACTTCCCTATGAATCTGATGATTTTTTGTTCTATTTCTTTAAAAAATGCCAATGGGATTTTAATGAGGATTGCATTAAATCTGTATAATGCTTTAGGTAATAAGGTCATTTTAACTATGTTGATTCTTTCAATCCAAAAACACAGAATATCTTTCCATTAGTGTCTTCTTCACTTTCCTTTAATAGGGCCTTATAGTTGTTATTACATCATTCCTTAACATAGTTTGTTATATTTATTTCTAGGTATTTTATTCTTTATATTGCAATTGTAAAGGGATTATTTATTCCATTTTTTTCCTGACACTTTGTTATTAGAATATAGGAAAGCTATGGATTTGTGAACATTGATTTTGTATCCAGAAACTTTACTGTATTTGTTTATTGTTTCTAGTAGTTTTCTTGTGGAGCTTTTAGGGTTTTCTATCTAGAGAATCATGTCATCTGCAAATAGTGAGTATGACTTCTTCGTGTCCTATTGGGATAACTTTTACATCTTTCTCTTGCCTAATTTCACTCGCTAGGACCTCTAATGTTATATAGAATAACAGTGGCAATAGTGGACAGCCTTGCCTTGTTGCTGATCTTAGAGGGAAGGTTTTTAGTTTTTCACCATTAAGTATAATGTTGGCTGAGTGTTTGTCATATATGGCTTTTATTATATTAAAGTGTTTTCCTTCAATACTGATTTTAAGTGTTTTGCTATAAATGGATGCTTTATCTTTTCGAAGGCTTCTGCATGTTTGATATAATCATAAGTTTCATTTTTTAATTTGTTTATGTAGTATATCACATTAATCAATTTGCATATCTTTAACCATCCCTGTGCCCTGGGATGAAGCCCACTTCATTGTAGTATAGAATATTTTTAATATGTTGTAATATTCAATTTGCTAGTATCTTATTTAGGATTTTTGAATCTATGTTTATGAGAGATATTGGTCTGTAGGTTTTTGTGTGCGTGTGTTCTCTTTACCAGGTTTTTGTTATCAGGGTATATTGGCCTCATAAAATAAGTTAGGAAGTATTACCTCCTTTTAGATTTTTTGGATGAGTTTGAGGAGAACAGGTATTAAATCTTCATTGAATATTTGAAAGAATGCAGTGGTGAAGCCATCTGGCCCTTGAGTTTTTCTTAGTATGTTTTTGATGATTGTTTCAATATCCATACTACTAATCAGTCTATTTAGATTTTTCAGTTCTTGATTCAGTCTAGGAAGGTTGTATCTTTCTAAGTACTGGTCTATTTCTTCTAGGTTATTAAATTTGATGTTATATACTTTTTCATAGTATTCTTATATGATCCTTTGTATTTCTGCAGTGTCTCATGATTTTACTTTTTTCATCCCTGATTTTGTTTATTGGTATCCTTTTTATGTTTTCTTTAGTTAGTTATGCCAGAGGCTTGTTAATTTTATTAAGCTTCTCAAAGAACCAGCTCTTTGTTGCATTAATTTTTCTTTCATTTTTTTGTTTTCAATTTCATTTATTTGTATTTTAATTTTAATTGTTTCTTTCCTTCTGCTGACTCTAAGCTTCATTTGCTCTTCTATTTATAGTTTTTTAAGATGAAGCATCGGGTTGTTTATTTGGGCTCACTTTTGTTTTTGGAGGTAGGCCTGTAAAGATATAAACTTTCATTTTATGACCACTTTTGCCATATCTCACAAGTTTTGATATGTTGTACTACAATTATCATTTGTTTCTGTGTATTTTTTGATCTCCTTTTTTATTTCTTCTCTGACCCAGTTATTCTTCAGTAATATGTTGTTTAATTTCCATGAATTTGTGATTCTTTCCACCTCCTTTTTACAGTTGATCTCTAGTTTTATGAACAGAGAATATGTTTGGTATGATTTCAACCCTCTTATATTTGTTGAGGCTAACTCTGTGTCCCAGGATGTGGTCAATCCTTGAGAAAGTTCCATGTGCATTTGAGAAGAATGCTTAACCAGCTGTTTTGGGATGAAAGGCTCTGTAAATGTCAATTATGTCCAGTTGATCTAATGTATCATTTAAATATGTTATTTCCTAATTAATTTTCTCTTTGGATGATCTGTCCATATGACAGTGGGACAAAACAATACTACCATAGTGTTTTGACCCGATTCTCCCTCTAGTTCTCTTAGTAATAGCTTTACATATTTCTGGACTCCCTCATTGGGATCATAGATATTAATGTGTATGTCTACTTGGTGCATGATTCCCTGTATGATTATGAAGTATCCCTCAGTATCTTTCTTTACTTTTTTTATTTTGAAGTCTATTTTGTCTGATAAGATTATCGCTCCTCCCACTTTTCTCTGAATGCCATTTGCCTGGGATATCATTTTCCATCCTTTCACTTTGAGTTTATATTTATCTTTGCAGCTAGATGAGTCTCCTGGAGACAGCATATGGTTTGGTTTTATTTTTTTTATTCAGTTTGCAACTCTGTGCCTTTTTATTGGTGAGTTAAGTCTATTTACATTTAGGATAATTATTGAAATATGAAGTCTTCTTACAGCTATTTTATCTTTTGCTTTCTGGTAGCTCTGTGTTTCTATTGTTTCCTTGTCCTTGTGTTTCTGTTTTCTTTTGTGCATTTTCTCTCTGGTCTTTCTTGTTTGTTTGTTTGTTTGTTTTTTCAAATACATCTGTTCTGATCTTTGGCCTCTGGTTACCACTCAGAATATGTAAAGGACATTTATATATAGAGAGAAAGTAATCCCTTTTCTTCTGTGTGTGCCTTATCTCCATTTCCCTTTGCTAATTTGGATCTTTGAATCCTCCCCTTTTCAGTCATTGTTGTCTCAATTTGCCCCTACGTATGCTGAATGTTCATTACTATCTTGCTATAGCAAATCTCTTCTTATTTTAATCTTATAATGCCCTGTTCCTAGTAAGGGTTGCATTCTTCTTCTTTTATCAGCCTGCTAGTCACTTTACTCCTGATTATGATGGGGGTTTTTTGGTCATTTTATTTTAGGTGAACTGATCCCTTTCAATATTTTCTGTAGTGCATGCCTCATAGAAGAGAATTTCCTCAATTTTTGTATGTTTGGAAAAGTATTTATTTCTCTTTCATATCTAAAGAAGAGCTTAGGTGGATAAATTATTCTTGGCTGGTAGTTCCTTTTATTTAATACTTTGAATATTTGATTCCATTCCTTTCTGGCTTGTAAGGTTTGTGCTGAGATGTCCAACAATAATCTAATGGGTTTTACTTTATAGGTTACCATCTTCTTTTCCCTGACAGCCCTGAGAATTCTGTCTTTGTCATTAATTTTTGATAACTTTAATACAATGTGTCTTGGTGAAGGCTTTTTTGCTTTAAAATAATTGGGTGTTTTATTGACTTCTTGAATCCCAAGCTCAAATTCATTCCTTAGATTTGGGAAATTCTCATCTATTTGACTAAAAATGCTTTCTAATTCCTGCTCCTTTTCTCCTCTTTGAGTATTCCCATTATTCTTATGTTTCATCTCCTGATAGTATCAACTATGTCTTCTATTTCTCTTTTATTATTTTTTATTCTTCAATTTCTCTCTTCTTTCTTCTGATTCACTTCTAGATTTCTGTCTTCTCTGTCACTGATCCTTTCCTCCTTTTTGTTGACTCGATTTCCTGACCTTGTTATTTTGTTTTTAGCTCTTGTAGTGTGTTCTTTATCTTCAGAAGTTCTATTCTGTTCTTTTTGAGAGTATCAGCCTCCTTGCTGAAGAACTCATTCCACTCATCTAGTTGTTTATTTGCTTTAATTTTTGATATAATTAATTTCCGATCTTATTGAATTTTTTTCAGAAGTACCACCCTGAATTCTCTATCATTTATGTCGCATATTTCTATGTCTGTAAATTTATTTTCTGGAGATTTCTTTCTTACTTTCTGAGATGCCTTGTAACCTTGGTTGTTCATGGTATTTAATGGACTATTTCTCCACCTGGGCATTAATGTAAGTGTGTTCTGCCTTTTTTCGAGAAAAAAAAATTTATTACATAATAGTTTGCCGCAGTCCAGCCATGACAGGATCCAGGAGTCCCGGAAGGTGGGCAAGACGTCGGCATGGGAGACTCAGAGGTGGTGTGACACTGTTCCGTTTTATTGTGGTTTGAATACAACTTTAATACAATGTGTCTTGTACAACTTTAATACAATAGTTACCAACCTGTTGCAAAGAAGGTGTTTTTGTTTTGGTTTCCAATAGATGGCATCTAAGCCTCTTGGATCTTTATGTTATATAAAGTCTTAATGATGTCTCTTTTTTTATAGATGTTTAATCACACTTGCTACATTCTCCATACCCCTTCCTCCTACAAGGAGTTCCTATGGCAGTGAGAGGCAGCTTCTTTGTTTCACCCAGTTCACCGCCTAACCCTTGGGGTTCTGACCTGTGGTAGCTCTTAAGCATATATCCACACTCAGACATGCTGGTGTGCAGTTTGGTTGAGTTTTAGATATTCATCTTATTGTTGTTTCAAGAGCAGAGATCTGGGAATGTCTCTCATTCTGTCATGTTTAACCCAGTCCTCAATATTATTAACTATATTCCTTATGCTATACTTTACATTCCCATGACTCTTTGGTAACTACCAATTCGTACTTCTTTTTATTTTATTTATTTTTGATTTTTTGATGACATTGGTTAACGAAATCCAGTAAGTTTCAGGTGTACAATATATATACACATTGTGTGTTTGCCTTGTATAGTTAGATTTTTTTCTGTCACCACATATTAAACTCTTTACTCCATCTACTTCTCTCATCCCCACTCCTCTCCTACACTCTGGTAACTACTGGTCTATTGTCCATGTCCATGAGTCTCAGTTTGTTTGTCCTGTTTATTTATTGGTTTTAGGTATAAGTCCTACATATAAGGAATATCATGGGGTTTTCAACTTTGTCTGTCTAGCTTATTTTGCTTAACATGATTATCTCAAGGTCCATTTATGTTGTCACAAATGTCAGTATTTCATCTCTTCTTATGGCTGAGTAATATTACATTATATATATATACTACAGCTTCTTTAGCCAATCATCTATCATAGGACACTTCAGTTGCTTCCATGTCCTGGCCACCATGAATAATGTTCCTATGAACATCGATGTACAAAATCTTTTTCAGATATGAGTTTTCACGTCTTTGGGGTAAACCCATTAGAAGGATTACTGGATCATATGGTGGATCAATACTTACTTTTATGAAGAAGCTCCATACTATTTTCCATAGTGGCTGTACCAATTTGCAAGTCACCAGCAGTGAATGATGGTTCCTTGATCTACACATCTTTTCCAACACTTATTATTACTTGTCTTGTTGATTACAGCAATTCTAACAGATGTGAGATGATATTTCATTGTGGTTTTGATTTGCAGTTTCCTAATAGTGATGTTGAGCATCTTTTCAAATATTTGTTAGCCATTTATATGTCTTCTAGAAGGAAGTGTCTGTTCAGGTCCTCTTCCCATTTTTTGATTGGATCATTTATTTTAGTTTTTGTTGTTGTTATTGAGTTGTATGAGTTCTTTGTATATTTTGGATATTAGGTCCTTATAAGAGGCGACGCTTGCAAATATACTTTCCCATTCGGATGGTTGTCTTTTTACTTGGTTGACGAGGTCTTTTGCTAAGCAGAAGCTTTCTAATTTAATGTAATTCTATTCATTTATTTTTGCCTTTACTTCTCATGTTTAAGATCAAATTCATAAAATCTTCTTTAAGCCCAAGGTTGATGAGTTTAGTTCCTATGTTTTTTTGTATGTACTGTTTTGTTCCAGGTCTCATATTTAGGTCTTTAAAACATTTTGAGTTAATTTCGGTGTATAGTGAAAGAGAACAGTTTCATTCTTTTACAGGTAGCCTTCCAATTTTCTCAGCACCATGTATCGAAGAAGCTTTTCTTTCTCCACTGCAAGTTTTTGGCTTTTTGTCGAAAATTATTTGCTCATATAAACATGAGTTTATTTCTGGACTTTCAGTTCTAGTCCATTGGTCCATGTGTCTGTTTTTCTCCTAATACCATGCCATTTTGATTATTGTCAGTTTGTAGTATAATTTGAAGTGAAGCAGAGTGAGGCCTCCAGGCTTGTTCTTTTTTTTTCTCACGATAGCTTTGTCAATTCAGAGTCTTTGGTGCTTCCATAAAAATCTGATGATTTTTTTGTTCTAGTTCTTTAAAAATGTTGATGAGATTTTGATTGGGATTGCATTAAATCTGTATAACACTTTAGATAATAAGGTCATTTTAACTATATTGATTCTTCCAATACAAGATCACAGAATATTCTTCCAATACAAGATCACAGAATATATTTCCATTTCTTTGCATCTACTTGGATTTTTTTTAATAGGGTCTCACATGTTTCATTAGATTTATTCCTAGGTATTTTATTCTTTCGGTTTCAGTTGCAAAAGAAATTATTTTTTCACTTTTTTTCTGATGCTTCATTATTAGGATATAGAAATGCTATGGATTTTGAACATTGATTATGTATCTAGAAACTTTGCTCTATTTGCTTATTGTTTCTTGCAGTGTTCTCCTGGAAACTTTCTGGTATTCTATATAGAGAATCATGTCTTCTGCAAATGGTTATAGTTTGACTTTCTTGTTTCCTATTTGGATGCCTTTTTGCCTGATTGCATTCTGTATGACCTCCAACATCATTTTGAATAACATTGGCAATAGTAGACAGCGTTGCCTTGTTCCTGATCTTAGAGGAAAGATTTTTAGTTTTTCACTGCTAAGTATAATGTTGGCTGAGGGTTGTCACATATGGCCTTTATTATGTTAAAGTAACGACTATCTTTTTTTACTAATTTTATTAAGTATTTTGATTATAAGTGGATGCTGTATCTTGTCGAAGGCTTTTTCTGCTTATATTGATATGATCATATGATTCTTAACTTTTAATTTGTTTACGTGGTATATCACATTAATCGATTTGCTTCTGTCGAACCATCCTTGTGACTCAGGAATGAAGCTCACTTGATCATGGTGTATAATCTTAGTTTGCTAGTATCTTATTTAGAATTTTTGCATCTGTGTTCGTGAGGGATATTGGTCTGTAGTTTCCTTTTTTCGTGTGTTTTCTTTACCAGCTTTTGTTATTAGGGTAACATTGGCCTCTTAAAATGAGTTGTGAAGTATTGCCTCCTCTTTGATTTTTTGAAAGAGTTTGAGGAGAAGAGGTATAAAATCTTTGAATATTTGATAGAATTCACTAGCAAAGCCATCTGGTACTGAAATTTTACTTCTTGGTAGATTTTTGATGATGATTATATAACCATACTGCTGATCGATCTATTTAGATTTTCTAGTTCTTCTTGATTCAGTCTAGGAAAGATGTATATTTCTAAGTACTGGTCTATTTCTTCTAGGTTATTAAATTTGGTGTAATATACTTGTACATAGCATTCTCGTATCATTCTTTGTATTTCTGTGGTGTCTGTCATAATTTTTCCTCTTCCATCCCTAATTTTCTTTATTCATGTTCTTTTTCTTTTTTCTTTAGTACTAGCCAGGGGTTTTTTCTATTTTATTAACCTTCTCAAGGAACCAGCTCTTTGTTGCATTTATTTATTTTTATTGTTTTTGTTTGTTTGTTTTCAATTTCATTTATTTCTGCTGTAGTGTTGATGATTTCTTCCCTTCTGCTGACTTTAGGCTTCTTTTGTTCTTTCCTTTCTGTTTATTTATTTTTTTAATATGAAGCATTAAGTTGTTTGTTTGGACTTGGTTTTTTAGATAGGCCTGTAGTAATATTAACTTTCCCCTTTTACCACTTTGTGGTTTCTTATAAGTTTTGATATCTTGAACTATCATTGTCATTCATTTTTATATATCACTTGATCTCTCTTTTTGTTTCTTCTCTAACCCAGTCATACTTCAGTAGCATATTGTTTAATCTCCGTGTATTAGTAGTTCTTTCTTCTTTCTCTATACAGTTGAACTCCAGCTTTAATGCATTATGATCTGAGAATATGTTGGTATGATATCAATCCTCTTATATTTGTTGAGGCTATCTCTGTACCCCAGTATGTGGTCAACTCTTGCGAATGTTTCATGTGCACTAGAGAAGAATTTATAAGCATGTTTTATGAAGAAAGACTCTGTAAATGTCAATTATATCCAGTTATTTCTAATGTGTCATTTAAAGATGTTATTTCCTTATTGATTTTCTGTTTGGATGATCTGTTTATTCCGACAGCTGGGTATTTAGTTCCCCTACTACAACTGTGTTTTGGTCTGTTTTTCTCTTTAGTTTTGTCAGTAATTGCTTTGTAAATTTTTTCCAGATCCCTGATTGGGAGCATAGATACTAATAAGTGTTACGTCTTCTTGGCGCATGATTTCCTGCATCATTATGAAGTGTCACTCACTATCTTTCTTTAACTTTTTTAGTTTTAAGTCTATTTTGTCCAATATTAGTACCACTCCTTCTGCTTTTCTCTGAATGCCATTTACTTGAAATATCATATTTTCACCTTTTCATTTTGAATCTATATTGGTCTTTGGAGCTGGGATGTGTCCCCTGGAGTTTTTATTTTGATCCACTTTGTAACTCTGTGTCTTTTTTAGGGGGGAGAGTTCAATTTATTTACATTTAAGGTTATTGCTGAAATATAAGATCTTCTTTTAGAAATTTTATCTTTTGCTTTCTGGTAGCTCAGTTTTTCCATTGCTTCCTTGTCCTTGTGTGTCTTTTTTTTTTATTTCTTTGGGTTTTGTGGGTTTTTCCACTCATCTTTCTTGTTTTATGTCATATACTTCAGTTCTGAATCTTCATAGTGTCATTACCATTACAAATATGCAAAGGACAGTTATATATATATATATATATATATATATATATATATATATATATAAACACAGTCGTCTATTTTCTTCTGCACGTGTCTTATCTCCATTCCCTTTTGTAAATATGGATCATTGCATTTTCTCTTTTTTCAGTCATTGTTGTCTCAATTTGTCGCTATGTATGCTGAAAATTCATTAGTATCTTGCTATAGCAAATCTCTTTATTAAGTTTATAATGCACTGTTCATAGTAAGTGTTACACTCCTCTGCTTCTATCTATCTACTAGTCACCCTACCTCTAGTTTTTTTTATTATTATTGTTATTTTGTTGTAGGTGAGCTTACTTCTTTCCATATTTCCTGTAATGCAGGCCTCATAGTGGAGGCTTCCCTCAATTTTTGTATGTTTGGAAAGGTCATTATTTCTCCTTCATATCTAAAGGAGAGCTTAGCTGGATACGTTATTCTTGGCTGCTAATTTCTTTTATTTAATGCTTTGAATATTTGATTCCATTCCTTTCTAATTTTTAAGGTTTGTGCTGAGACTTCCAACAATAATCTAGTGGGTTTTCCTTTTTATGTTACCATCTTCTTTTCCCTGGCTGCCCTCAGAGTTCTGTCTTTGTCGTTGATTTTTGATAATTTTGATACAATGTATCTTGGTGAAGGCCTTATTGAGTTGAGATAATTGGATGTTCTGTTGACTTCTGAAATTCCAAGCTCCAGCTCATTCTTTAAATTTGAGAAATTCTCATCAACTATTTGTTTGAAAACACTTTCTAGTCCCTGCTCCTTTTCTTCACCTTCAAGAATGCCCATTTTTCTTATGTTTCCTCTCTCGAAGGGATCAGCTAGTTCCTGTATTTCTCTTTCATTACATTCCATTCTTCAGTTTCTCTTCTTTCTGATTTATTTCTAAATTCCTGTCTTCAATATCTTTGATATTTTTTTTATTTGGTTGACTCTATTTCCCAAGCTTATTATTTCATTTTCCATGTCTTGCAGTGTATTCTTCATCTCCAGAAGTTCTATTTGGTCCTTTTGAGGTTTCAAACTCCTTGTTTAAATACTCATTCTGATGATCTAGTTGTTTTTTCAAGTCCTACAATTGTTGACATGCATTATTTTGTATTTCATTGAGTTGTTCCAGAAGTACTATCTTGAATTCTTTATCATTTAAGTCACATATTTCCATGTCTTTAGGCATATTTTCTGGAGATTTTTCTTTCTTTCTTTCTGAGCTGCCTTGTTACCTTGGTTTTCATGGCATTTAATGGACTATTTCTCCACCTGGGCATTAATAGAAGTGTATTCTGCTTTTTTTCCCAGAAAGATTTATTGTATAAAGGTGTCTCTTTCATCTATTGCAGAGAAGGCTTTTTTCTTTTGGTTTCCTGTAAGTGGCATCTAAGTCTCTTGGATTCCTGCTTTATATAAAGTCTTAATAATGCCTTTCCTTTTTCTTATAGATATTGTCACACCCTCAGCTTCAGTCTCTGTCAGTGTTAGTAACTGTTTCACTAGCATTTGCTCAGATTCTCCTGGGGCTTCATGGTGTTAGGTCTTGGAGAATATGGGGGCCAGTTTCTCTGTGTTGGGGGATGGATCTGTAGCTCAGCTTTATGTTTTGCAACCAAAGATGGTAATAATCAACTGTTTCTTCTCTGCTTTCCCCAATTCTGCTGCCTTTACTTCTCTGCTTTCTGTCCTGATCCCTGGGAAGTGCCTCTTTGAAGAGTTCACAGCTCTCTCAGGCAGAGTTGTTCAGGGAACCCACCACACCTTCTCCTGTCCCTCTCTACCTGCAGAGAGCTCCAGCTGCAAGAGGCAACTTCTTTGTTTTTACTGGTCTACTGCCCAACTCCCTGGGTTCTGACCTGTGGTATCATTTATGTGCAGATCACATGTTTGGACATGCTGATGTACAGGTTGGGTGATTTTTGTTCAGTTTTAGATTTCAGCTCATTGTTGTTTCAAGGGGAGAGATCTAGGGACATCTCTCACTCCACCATGTTTGTCCAATTTGTAGTCTTCATAATTTTAATAGCTCCTAGCTATTTTATTTTTTCTCAAGTTTTTTTAAAATATGTTACCCTTTTCTAATACAGTTTTGAAATATATTTCATATTCTCTTTGTTTTAAAATGAAGTGAAATATTTTAATATTTAAATTAATATAACTGATCTGTTACATCTCATAATTATTAGCTCATAACCACATAATTAAGCACAAATTTATATTTATTAACTTTATTCAAATATATAATTCAGTTTTTGACCTTTTTTCTTTTCTAAAACTCATTACCCCATCCCAAAGTTATAACTTTGTACAGAAGTTTATTATTTCTACATTAAAATTTTTACCTTTCATGTTCTACTTTTGTTTTAACAGGTAAGTGAATTAGAAATCATTAATTTTCTCTATTATGGTTATTTAGTAAACATGAATTCAGCATACACACACACCTTTTATTATCATGTTATCTCTAGAATGAATTGTTCTTTTTGTTGTTATCATAGACCATTTTCTAGCAATGTCCCTCATCAAAAGTTTTCTTCTCTCTTCTCTACATACCCAATTAATTCACCTCAATTTCATCTTTCTTCTAGAGTTCTAGATAAATTTCCATTAGTAATATCTACAAAAATATATATATTTATATAGTAAATATTCTCAAAGTTTGTAAGTCAGAGGTTATGTTTCAGCAGTTCTCATCTATAAATAATAGCATAACTAAAGAGTTTTATTAGAACATAATATTTTTTTCTTTGAAGGTTTTTAAGTTATTATTTCATTATCACTTTTCTTGATTAGTGCTAAGAAGTAGTCCAAAATTTTCTTGACTTTGGCTCCTTTGATGGTCATGTTTTTCTGCATAAGAGCTTAAATGATGATTTTATATTTTAAGTTTAGTGATATTTAGAAGATATACTTGCTGGTGGGATGTTTATGTACTTACTTTCTTAAAGGCCTATATTTAGACAATCTCATAAACTTATCCTGGCTGCCTAGAAGAAACACATACTTACAAAAAGTGGCAAGGAACTAAAAACTATCTTCTCCATGTTATATATACAAAGTTCTGGTTTTCTGTGTCTATGAATGTATTTTTTCAAATGTTTTGTATGGTTGGACAGTTACTATTATTCCCAGCTTTTATTTCATTTCACTCTGCTTTTGTGAGATTGAGAAAATACACTTATAAGTAAAGGTTTAAAGCTTTCCTGTTTTTGATAGGTACTAAAAATAGACATAGAGGAAACAAGAGCAAGATTGAACTATTAGGTTATATACCAGGGGAAAATGACTCAGATGTTTGAAGGACCCATTGATTAAACCATCCACAAATGAATAGAACAGTACTCAAGGTCAGTGTTTTGTGTCACCAGATATATTGTCTTTTTTTTTCTGTCAATTTTGTTTCTGTTTATTTTCTCCTCTACTGCAAGAGAAGCAAGAACAGAGAGGCTGCTTAAAAGGTCGGTATAGTCATTAAAGCCACCTAAAATACCCTTGAAAACCCATGTATATGTTCTCTTTTCCTCACAGAGAAAATCTGAATAAAGCAGAGAAACTTTTGAATAAAAGACTGCTACTTTTCAGTACTATAAGAGACCATGACACTGCTTACTTCTGCCATGAAATAAGTTAAAGAAAAAATTGAACACAGATGTCTCAAGAGGTAGAGACATTTCTCTGCACCTCAGATGATAAATCTTCAGTGACTTTAATGAACTTTTCTGAAATCATATAAATCCCCTGAGTATGAACTATGTTAAAACTTAAATATAATCACTTTCCAAAATTTCTCAGAACTATAAGATTTCAAGTAGATTTCAATTTTGAGTCTCTTCCAACCAGCATAAGTCTTGCAACAATAACATGAATAAATCAAGCCAAAATATTTATTAGCCCAAATGACTTAGATATGCATATTTCCCATGTCCCCTACTCTGTCACTTCTCAAAGCAACTGAAGCTCTTCTGTCCCTGGAGCAGAAGCTAAGATTTAGACACCATTCTAACTTTGGTTGAAGCCAGTTTAGGGGTGAAAACTGAGATTAAAAGAGAAGAGTAAGAAGAGGGGTTAACTGGACGTAGAGAAGCTGGGCAGAAAGAGGAGATCCAATAGAGGAAAATGACCTTCAGCCACAAGGACAAAAGAGAAAAAGAAGCTCAGCATTTGGAGGTTCTTGAAAGCGAACCTCTTGCTAATCATTGCCAGGGAACTGCTCAATGTCCAACAGTCCTGGATACTAGTAAGTGCAAGACTATGAAGACATAAATGCCTCGTATTAATGTGGTAACTTGAAGAGAAAATATTTCCCCCTGTCCAAGGTGGATAGAAATTAATATCATCTGAGAATCTTTCTAGGAATAGAAGCAATTATAGACAAATTGCCACATTTTCAACCACATATAAACATTTTTCACTGTTGAATTTTTTTATATAAATTTCATGTGCTTGTTTAAAAATAAATACTTTTTCTCACTATTCAAATGACTTTAAATAAATAACTAAATAGCATGTTTAATGGCTGTATAATGTTCTATCTCAAAAAATTACTGTAGCTATCCCTTATTTGGCTATTAACAATGTAAAAGTCTGGGATGATTATTTTAATACATGAATTTTAGAACACTTCTTCAAGGTAGAGTTATTGAAATTTAATGATTGAGTGAGACAGAATATACAGTTCTAACTTTTAATGCATACTGCCAAAATGCTTTCTAGAAGAGTCTTAAGAAATTCTTGTCCCATCAGGGTTTATGGGCATGACCATATCATGCAATCAACATAAGCACTGAGTACCATTTTCTTTTAATATTGTTTATCTGATAAGTCAAAATGATATTTATTGTAGTTTTAGTCTACATTTCTATATTTATGAGATGGAACATTTTTCATACATTTATTATCTCTTTCTCTCTTTACATATAAACATATATTTTTTTCTAACATGTCTGCTTCTGCACTAACAATCTCATTGATTAATGTGAGTGTATTATATACTAAAGAACAGACACTTTTGCCTATTTTTTCTTATATTGTTCCATTTGTTCAAACTTTATTTTTTTCACAGTTTGAACATTAAAGGATGTTTAATCACTTTATATTCTTTATATTTTCTTTTTTTATTACTTCCTTTATATACAGAGGCCAAATAAATAAATACTTAAATATTGTTTACCTATACAGAGATCAAATAAATACCTAAATTAAATCATAGCCTTTGCCTTATTCTTTTCATTTTATAACAGAATTTATCTAGATTTTTTGATATTGATATTATTGTATAACAAACCAGTCCAGGGCAACTCTCTGCTCCAAGTGGAGCAATGGGGTAATATCTTGTGCACTACCAAGATTCTCTTTTCAAGGAAGAATTTAATGTGCACCTATAGGGTGTGTAGTCAGCTTTCAACTCCTTCAGGTTTTGCCTCAGCTACAAAAAAAATTTACTTCCTCTGAGATCACATCTTTTGAGAACAGGTCATACCTCATGATTGAGCAAGGCTAGGATATGAAGGTCCAGCCCTCTCAGCTCAACCCTAAACAAATTTGATGGGCAAAAGTCACTGGAGAGCTTCATATTTGGTTGGCAAGGTTTTGTTGAATCTTCATTGAAGTTTAGATTCTTCCTCTGCCCAAGCTTGCTGTTCCCCTCCCTTACACATGTGTTGAAGCCTACTAACCACTTGTATCATTAACTCCATTCATTGTTTGCTTCTAAAGAACCTAACCTATAGTAGGCAGCTCAACTGGATATTGGAAGATTCTCTCTCAAGGTGGCTTACTCTTGTGGCTGGCATATTGAGGTGGTTGATAGCTAAAAGCTCAGATGGAATTGCATACTGAAAGATCTTAATTTCTGTTGGTATAGGTCTCTCTTAAAATTCTTACCTATATTAGACAATAATTTTAATAAATTAATGGGTTTTTTTAATTGTTACAAGTCTTTGAAATCCTGTAGCATGTGTAACTGAAACAAAATGAATATTCAGCAACAGAGCTGTGTACAGGCTGACAGTATGGGAATACTGTTCTTAACACCACAAGAGGTATTACAAGGACAGAAATGAGGTCACTCTCCTTCATGTGGGAATGCCTCCTTCGTATGGTAGCTGTCATTTTATTATAATTAAAAACACAAAAGCTACTTCATCTGCACTGCAACCAATATTATACTTCAATTTGAGATCCCAAGTTTTGGAAGCTTCCATTATTAGACTTAATGGGCACAATATTTGCAGGAATCTTTCAGGAAAGATTCATGAAATTGAAATCTCAATTGAGTTTTATTTTATTAGCTTACAACATAGTTTTCAAGTCATCTCATTAAATTATGCCATTTACAATGAGATAGACTTAAAGCATAAATGTTGCCCACTCTACATCTTTTAAACATATACTTGGAAAAATGCTTTGTTTTTAAAAAGTACCATACTGCTGACTCATGGTGGCTATTATAATTTGTTATAATTTTCAGATATTTTTCTGAGGCACTTTGATCTAGCACCTCATTACCATTTTACATTTGTAAGATGTGTTTTTCCTTCTTTGAGTGTACTAGTGAATATCTATATTTGTTTCTTGCTCATCAAGGTCTTTTGAATTCTGCCCACCACAACCCCTACACTATATCCTAACTTATCATCAAGATGTTCTTTTATGCAAAACTAATGAAGATCCTAACTTACAAGGGAGCCACCTAAAAATGTCTTTGAAGTACCTACTGTATACACAGCACAATACTTAAGTTAAAGAAAAATACAAAGGAAAGAAAGGATATAGCTCAGCTCTTTAAAATATCATACTTGAGACAAAGACAATGACAGACAGAAACTGATGCATATTTTCCCAAGGCATTCCATTATGTCCAAGTGCAGATTCCAAAAGAAAACTGATTATACATTAAATGTTAGGAAATTATTGGTATCATATGTGGTCTGTCAGGGGAGGTCATAATGCATATAACTAATAAGAGTGTTTTAACTGAATCAAGACTAATTCTTTTTTTAAAAAAACTACATATCTAGCCCTCATTCATTTTGACTCCTATTTTTCTAAATCTCACACAATTGTACACTATAAAATTGTTCTTCAGGATACTTATATGCTATAGAAAACATATATATATACACACACACACACACACACACACACACACACACATCATTAATATCACTAATGTGCACAAGAGAAATGAAGTAACAATTAATTGTAAAAATGCCCATATAATACTCTATACACTAGAATAAATTACATAATATTGAGACATTATACAACAAGTAACTGTAATTTAGACATTCAGAATGTAAAAGAAATCTTCTATCATAGAAGAAAAAGAACAGAATCACACAAATAGATGGAGACTAAATAACAAGTTACTAAACAATGAATGAATTAACAATGAGGTCAAGAAAGAAAACAAAAGATACCTTAAGACAAATGAAAATGAAAACACAAAGACCCAAAAACTATAGGACACAGCAAAAACAGTCTTAAGATGAAAATTCATAGCAATACAGGCCTATATAAAGAAATGAGAAAAATTGCAAATAAATAATCTAACTTTATACTTAAAAGAAGCAGAAAAAGTGCAGCAAACAAAGCCCAAAGTAAGTACAACAAAAAAAGTAATAAAATTAGAACAGAAATAAGTGAAATAAATTTAAAATGACAATACAAAAAATCAATGAAACCAAAAGCTGGTTCTTTAAAAAGGTTAACAAAATTGATAAACCTTTAACCAGACTCATCAAGAAAAGAGAGAGAGGCCCCAAACAAATAAAATCAGAAATAAAAGAGAAAAAGTGACAGCTGACTCCACAAAAATACAAAGAACAATTATATGCCAAAGAATAGGACAATCTGGAAGAAATGAATAAATTTCTACACACATATAATTTTTCAAGATTGAGTAAAAAAGAAACAGTAAATATTAATTGACCAATAACTACTAAAGAAATTGAGTTAGTAATCAAAAAACTTGCAACAAACAGAAATCATTAAAGAAATGGTTTCACAGAAAAATTTTATCAACGTTCAAAGAAGAATCAACACCTATTCTTCTCAAACTATTTCCAAAATTTCAAGAGGAGAGAAGGCTCCCAAACTTATTCTAAGAGGCCACAATTACCCTATTCCAAAACCAAAGAGATTAAGAAAGAAAGAAAGAAAGAAAGAAAGAAAGAAAGAAAGAAAGAAAGAAAGAAAGAAAGAAAGAAAGAAAGAAAGAAAGAAAATTATAGGCTGATATTCATAATAAACACAGATGCAAAAAAATTCTCTCAACAAAATATTAGCAAACCAAATTCAACAATACATTTAAAATATCATATGTGATGATCAAGTTGGATTTATTCCTGAGATTCAAGGTTGGTTCAATATCCTCAATCGATTAATGTGATGCACCACATAAACAAATTGAAAGATAAAAATTACATGATCTTATCAATAGATACAGAAAAACATTGGACTAAACCCACAATCCATTTATTATAAAAACTTTCAGCAAAGTGGGAATAGAGAGAATATACCTCAACATAATAAAGGTTATATATGACAAACCCACAGCTAATATCATACTCAATGAGAAAATAATTTACCTTAAGATCTGGAACAAGAATGTCCACTTTCCCCACTTTTATTTCATATAGTATTAGAAATCTCAGCCACAGCAATCAGACAAGAAAAAGAAATAAACGTCATTCAAGTTGGAAAGAAAAAAGTAAAACAGACATTGTTTACAGATGGCATAATACTATATAGAGAGAACTCTAAAGATTCCACCAAAAACTGTTACAACTAATAAATAAATTTAGTAAAATAGCAGAATATAAATTATTCAGAAATGGTGCTGGAAAAACTGGACAGATACATGCAAAAAAATGAAACTGGATCACCTTCTTACAAAATATACAATAATAGCCTCAAAATGTACTAAAGACTTAAATGTAAAACCTGAAACCATAAAACACCAGTAAGAAAACATAAACAATAAACTCTCTGACATTGTTCTTAGTAATATTTTTTTCTGATATATCTTATCAGGCAAGAGGGATAAAACAAGTAGGACTGCATCAAACTAAAAGTTTGTGGGATTACAAATAGGCATAAACAATATGGAAAACAGTTTCAAGGGGAGAGGCCTCAAAAAGTTAAAAATATAACTCCTGTATTACCTAGTAATTCCACTTCTGAGTATTTATCCAAAGAAATCCAAAACACTAATTCAAAAAGATGTATACATTCCTATGTTCACTTCAGCATTAGTTAGCCAAGATATGGAAACAGACTAAGTGACCATCAATAGATGATTAGATAAAAAAAGGTGGTACATATATATAATGGAATATTATTCGGACATAAAATAATGAAATCTTACTATTTTCAACAACATAAATAGACCTAGAGGGCATAATGCTAAGTGAAATAAACCAATGAAGAAATGCAAATACCATATGATCACATTTATATTGTGAACCTAAAGTATAAAATAAACAAAACAAAAAAAGATGTATAGTTAGATAGATAGATAGAACAAACTGACAATTTCCAGATAAGAGTGGGGATAGGGGTCTGAATAAAAGAGGTGAGGGGATTGAGATCAAATTGGTAGTTAGAAAATTGTCACGGGAATGTGAAGTGCAGCATAGGAGATATAGTCGATAACATTGCAAAAACTATGTATGGTGCTAAGTGGGTAATATACTAATGTGTGGTGTGTGTGTGGGGGGGAGTCATTTAATAAATTATACAAATTTCAAACCACTATGCTGTACACCAAAAACATATATAAAATACTGAATGTCAACTCTAATTGAAAAATAAAAACTTTTAAAAAATCCTCTAACAGTGCTTATCTTTTCAAGGTTCTCTCAAATGTCTTCTGCAGCTCAAAGTCAATGGCACTCCAGTGTTTACTCTAGCATTATTCATGGTGGCCTTCGATAGGCAATTGAATAAAGAAGATGTGGTAAGGAGTTATGGTCAAGATGGCAGAGTAGGTAAATGCTGTGCTTGCCTCCTCTCACAATCACATCAAAATTACCACTAAACTACAGAATAGCCATCATTGGGAGTTGCCTGAAGTCTAACTGTACAAAAGTCCTACAATTGTGGACACAAAGAAGAAGCCATTTTGAGACTAGTAGGAGAGGCAGAGACACAAAACGAGCTGGTCCTACTCTTGCACATGGTGGTTGAGAATCGGAAGAAATAGTTTGGCTACAGATGTCCCCCCAGAAGAGCAAGGGACACAGCCCCAAACTTAGCCCCCAAGCTCAGGATTCCAGTGCCAGTAAGGGAAGTACCCACAATTTCTGTTTGTGACAATCAGCGGAGATTGTGGCTGAGATGGAGGGCAGGGGGAGCCACAGGCATTGCTCTTAATGGTCCTCACACAAACTTAATGACTGACACTTTCTCTGAGCTCCAGCAATTGAGTATCAGCTCAAAATGTGCTGAGGATATATGAGGAGAAACCAAATGGTATGGCTTCAGGATGAAGGGGTAGCTTCCTCCCAGACAGAAGTGCTGGCAGGGCATTGTCCCGTTGTTGAGATCTTCTCGACCTGGCTTATAGACCCAGATAGCCACCATATCTGAATCTCTGGCATTGTAGCTAATATCTGTCACTCCACCCTGGTGAGTCCCTGAGACTCCAAAGGTTCACAAAACCTAAACAAGCAGCACCTGGACTTGACATGTCCTATACCTTTTGCTGAGCAACCCCAAGCCTGATAAGAGTGGCAGCAGGTCTCAGTTTATGGCTGGCCTCTTGCAGAACCTCCAAGAGAGTGTGGATGGTGGCCATCTACAGAATACTCGGTGACTCATGCCAGGTGGCCCCGGGCAGGGCACAGGCTGCAGGTGAACTTGGCCTGAGTCAGGGTTCCTCTCACAAGCCCAGGCTTGCACACCTGGTAGCCAGCTTTAGTCTGAGCCAGAGCACAATACAAGGTCACATCGAAGGACCACACACTCAAAGGGCAGACAGGGCAGGTACCAGAGTCATGCTAAAGCACAATAGCTCCTCCACTAGTCATGGTCAATTCTCACAACCAATCAATCCAAGGGTCTGTTCCTCCCATTGATGAGCAAACAGCAACTACAATAGGAGGACACACACATCCCATACAGAAGACACACCTGGAGCACCTGGCTGAGGTGACCAGGGAGACCATCATTGTGCCTACAAAATACCTACTACATAAGGTCACTCTGCTAAGACCAAAGACATAGCAGACATGCATGTGTGTGTGTGTGTGTGTGTACACATGTATGCATACACACACAATGGAATATTTCTCAATCATAAAAAAGGAATCTTGACATCTGCAACGACATGGATGAACTTACAGAGTATTGTGCTGAGTGGAATAAGTCTGACAAAGAAAGACAAATGTGATATGTGGAATCTAGAGAACAAGATAAACTAACAAACAACAGAAACAAGCTCATATATACAGAGAACATTTTGATGGTTTCCAGAATGAGAGGTTTGGGGATGCATGAAGAAGGGAAGGGATTAAGAGATACATATTGGTAGTTAGAAAATAGTCATGGTGTTATAGAATATAACATGAGAAATATAGTCAGTAGTATTGTAATAACTATGTTTGGTGTCAGATGGGTACTGGATTTATTGAGATGATTATAAGTTATATAAATATCTAATTACTGTGATATACATCTGAAATTAATATTATATGTCAAATGTAATTTAAAAATAAAATATAAAAATTAAAAAAGAAAAAAATGTAGTATATATATATATATACAATGAAATATTACTCAGCTGTAAGAAAAGATGAAATATTGCCATTAGTGACATATGGATCTTGATAAAATCATGCTAAGCAAAATAAGTCAGATAGAAAAAATTGACAAACATATGATTTCACTAATATGCAGGATATAAAACTGGAAGCAACAAACTAACATGTCTAAAAAAACCTCATAGACACAGAAAATAGTTTAGTGGTTACCAGAAGGATAAGGTAGAGGAGGGTGGTAGATAAGCATAAAGGTGGGTCAAATATATGGTGACAAAACAAGATTTGATTTTGGGTGGTGAACACACAGTGCAATATACATATGACATATCATTTAATTTTACACATGAAACTAACAATTTTATTAACCAATGCCACCTAAATTAAATTTTTAAAAAGCCAATGGCTGTAGCTAAATGAAGATCAGAGCATCTTCATGTGCCAAATTCTGTTAAAGAATTAATCCTTAACCTGTTTAACTCCCAGACTATGTAATCTGTCATCTTGAACTGTTTTTACTTCCAAGACAGAAGTCAGATAGATCTCACTGGGTTGTATGTAGCATATAAATCTGATAATGAAAGATTCTGACGCCAGGTTTGGAAATGCTAGGTACAATATTTCCCCCCTTAGAAACATTAAACTTTAGCATTTAAGACTCTGGTAAACATATCAGTTAAATTTTTTGTTTGTTTGACTGTTTAAGCTAATATTTCTCAAACCTCTTTAGCCTAAGATTTTATTTAATATCTGCTGACAACCTATAAAAATAATTCTGAAGAATTTACACAGAGAAATATTGACCTATCAAACCTCCACTTAATATATCCTTAGTAGCTAAGCATCTTTTTTATGACATGAAGCATCACCTGTGTGCTAAAGAAAGTTACAATGTAGAGAAAATTGGAGATTTAAAAGCTAAGTGCATTCACAAGCAGAAAGAGTTCAGTGCCACAGTAAAGGTCCAAGAGAGAATAAAATTGGATTCCAAAGAAGAAAATAAGTCAATTAAATCAGAAAAATGTTCAAGACAACTTGGAATTAGAGGTCTGCCAAAAAGGACAGGTGAGATTTTGCTATGTATGGGAAAGTAATAGTATATGGAGATGGCACCAAGGGGGAAAGGCAAAAGTGTTCAAGAACAGATGCACTGGAATGCGCATAGAAACATAAAATTAAGTCAAAGTAAGGCCAGAATGTTCTGGTGCTTAACTTTTAGATTTAATGAACACCTACCATATAGCAGTGAAGCACAGTAGGTGAATAATTAAATCAAGATTTCCAACACACTTTGGTAAAAATTTATGACAGGAAAAAGACAAAAATCATTCAGAGCATAGAATATATCTACTAAACATAGTCAAGGAGTGCATCATAGAGAAATTCATAATTAGAAAGGAAATGCTACAAATGTGAGGAAAATATATAAGACTAATGTTTGCACCAAGTCACTAGTGTATTTCTTTGAACTTCTGAAAAGTTGCATACATGCTTTGGGAGGGGATTTTCACTGAAGCTGGAGAACCTGAATTTTTTTAAAAAGAAAGATAATAAGCAAATGCAAAATACATCCAACACTGCAGTTTATCTGAACCCAAAGAATGTGTTAATAGGAGGATCTTTGGAAACATGGGGGACTGAGAGACGTCCCTAGATCTCTCCCCTAAAACAATAAGCTGAACATCTAAAACTCAATGGAAACACCCAAACTACACACCAGCACATCTGAGAGTGGGATCTGCGCATAAGAACTACCACAGGTCAGAAACCTGGGAGTCGGGCTGTAGGCTAGTAGTAATAAAGAAGCTGCTTCTCGCAGCTGCTGGAGTTCCCTGCAGAAGGAGAAGAATCGGAGAAGGAATGGTGAGAACATGCAGCGAATTCCCTGAATATACCTGCCTAGGACAACTGTGAGCTCACCGTGGCTGGCTGGCTGCAGGGTCCAGTTATCAGGGCAGAAAGCAAAGAAGTGGGATGGGACTGCTAAGGAACAACAGTTAATTTTTGCTGGTAGAGGTTGCAAAATCGAGGCTGAAATGTAGCCCTCAACCCCCAACTGAGAGGGCACCTCCCCCTATACCCTCTGAGACAGATCACTGTGGAGCCCCAGAAGAATTTGAGCAAACACTGCCAAGACTGTCACTGACACTGACAGGGAATGAGGGTAGCAAGCATGATTAAATATCTACAAGAAAATTTAAAAAGCATTATTAAGGCTTTATATAAATAAGGGATCCAAGAGGCTTAGATGTCACATACTGGAAACCAAAAGAAAAGCACCTTCTTTGCAACAGGCAAAAGAGAGACCTTTATATAATAGATCTTCTTTCTGAAAAAAAAAAAAAGGCAGAGCACACTTTTTTTAATGCCCAGGCAGAGAAACAGTCCATTAAACACCATGAACAACCAAGACATCTCAGAAAGACAAAGCATCTCAGAAAGAAAGAGAAAAATCTCTAGAAAGTAAGCTTACAGACATAGAAATATGTGACTTAAATGACAGAGAATTCAGGATGGTACTTCTAAAAAAACTCAAAAAGATCCAAAACAACTCAAATCAACAATTTTAGGACTTGAAAAAAAAAACTAGATGATCAGGACACAGAGATTGAAAACCTCAAAAGGAACCAAATAGAACTTCTGGAGATGAAGAACACATTGCAAGAGTTGGAAAATTAAATAAAAAATGTAGGAAATAGAGTCAACCAAATGGAGCAAAGGATAGTGACATCGAAGACAGAAATCTAGAAATAAATTAGAAGGAATAAGAGATAAACTGAAGAATGAAAAATAATGAAAGAAAAATTCAAGAACTAGTAGAGGAAACATAAGAATAATGGGCATTATCAAATGGGAGGAAAAGGAACAGAGAGTAGAAAGAATTTATAGACAAATGGTTGATGAGAATTTCCCAAATCTAAGGAATGAACTGGAGTTTGGAATTCAAGAAGTCAACAGAACACCCAATTATCTCAACCCATAAAGGCCTTCATCAAGACACATTTTATTAAAATTATCAAAAGTCAATGGCAAAAACAGAATCTCAAGACAACCAGAGAGAAAACAAAACAAAACAAAACAATAACATATAAATGTACACCCATTAGATTATCCTCGGACTTCTTAGCGCAAACTATATAAGCCAGAAAGGAATTAAATCAAATGTTTAAACTATTAAGTGAAAAGAACTACCAGCCTAGAATAATGTATCTAGCTATGCTCTCCTTTAGATGTGAAGGAGAAATTAAGCCTTCCAGACTTACAAAAATTGAGATAATTCTCCACTATGAGGCCTGAAAAAAAAAAAAAATATATATATATATATATATATATATATATATATATATATATATATATATATATATATATATATATATATATTCATAGTGGTAACCACAACCGAAGAATCAAAACTGTTATATATAACATAAAAAAAGAACCAGAGGCAAAACCCACAAAACCCAGAAAAGCCAACCAAAATAAAGAAAACAGAAACACAAGGACAAGGAAGCAATGGAAACAAAAGATACCAGAAAACAAAAGATAAAATGACTATAAGAAGACTTTATATTTCAATAACAACTCTAAATGTAAATGAACTGAACCCACCAATAAAAAGTCACAGAGTTGCAGAATGGATCAAAAAATAAAACCCAACCATATGCTGCCTTCCAGAGACACGTCTCAGCTCCAAAATCAAATATAGACTCAAAGTGAAAGGGTAGAAAATGACATTTCAAGCAAATGGCATTCAGAGAAGAGCAGTATGAGTAGTACTAATATCGAATGAAATAGAGTTCAAAATAAAAAAAAGATAAAGAAAGATACTGAGGGACAATTCATAATGATGCAGAGAATCATCCACCAAGAAGACATAACACTTATTAATATCAATGCTCCTAATCAGGGAGTCCTGAAATATGTAAAGTAATTATTAACAGAACTTAAGGGAGAAACAGACCAAAATAGTATCATAGTAGGAAACCTAAATACCCACTGTTGTACATGGACAGATCATACAAACAGAAAATCAATAAGGAAACAGCATCCTCAAGTGGCATTTTAGACCAGCTGGACATAACTGACATATAAGAGCCTTCTATCCCAAAACAGCTGCTTATACATTCTTCTCTAGTGCACATAGAACATTGCAAAGTATTGACCACATACTGGGACATAGAGATAGCCTCAACAAATATAAGAGGGTTGAAATTATATTAAACATATTCTTGAATCATACTTTGAAACTAGAGCTCAACTGCAAAAAGAAATCAGGAAGAACCATAAATACATGAAGATTAAACAACACATCACTGAAGAATAACTGGGTCAGAGAAGAAATTTAAAAAGAGATCAAGAGACACATAAAACAAATGATAACGATAATACCACATATCAAAATTTGAGGACACGGCAAAAGCGATCACAAGAGGAAAGTTTATATCATTACAGGCCTATCTCTAAAAACAAGAACAAGCTCAAATAAACAACCTAATGCTTCATTTGAAAAACTAGAAAAGGAAGAACAAATAAGGCCTAAAGTCAGCAGAAGGAAAGAAATAATCAAAATTAGAGTAGAAATAAATGAGATTGAAAACAAACAACAACAACAAAAATGATTAAAAAATAAATGCAAAAAAATGCTGTTTTTTTGAGAAGATTCATAATATTGACAAACCCCAGCTAGATTCACTAAAGAAAAAAGAGAAAGGGCAGAAATAAACAAAATCAGAGATGAAAGAGGGGAAATTACAACGACTTCTCAGAAATACAGAGAATCTTACAAAAACACTATGAAAAAGTATATAACACCAAATTTAATAACCTAGAAGAAAAGGACCAGGACTTAGGAAAATACAATCTTCTTAAGCTGAATCAAGAAGAACTGGAAAATCTAAATAGACTAATGAGCAGTATGGACATTGAAACAATCATCAGAAACCTACCAAGAAGTAAAATTCCAGTACCAGATGGCTTCACCAGTGAATTCTACCAAACATTCCAAAAAGATTTAATAGCTATTCTCTTCAAACCCTTCCAAAAATCAAGGAGGAGAAAATACTTCCCAACTCATTTTAGGAGGCCAATATTACTCTGATACCAAAACCTAAAAAAGATAACACAAAAAAAGAAAACTACAGACCAATATCTCATGAACACAGATACAAAAATTCTAAATAAGATACTAACAAACAAAACACAACATCATAGTGAAAAGATTATACACCATGATTAAGTGGGCTTCATCCCAAAGGCTCAGGGATGGATCAACATATGCAAATTGATTAATGTGATACATCATGTAAACAAATTAAGAAATAAGAATCATATGATCATATCAATAGATGCAGAAAAAGCCTTCGACAAGATACAGCATCCATTTATGATCAAAACACTTAACAAAATCAGTATAGAAGGAACGTACCTTAACATAATAAAGGTCGTATATGGCAAATCCTCAGCCAACATTATACTTAATGGTGAAAAACTAAAAACTTTCCCTCTAAGTTCAAGGACAAGGCAAGGCTGTCCACTATCACCACTGTTATTTAATATAACATTGGAGGTCCTAGGGAGTGCAATCAGGCAAGAGAAAGATACAAAAGGCATTCCAATAGGAAACGAATAAGTCAAACTGTCACTATTGTGAATGGCATGATTTTCTGTATAGAAAACCGTAAAGACTCCATAAGAACAATACTAGAAACAATAAGCAAATACAATAAAGTTTCCGGGTACAAAGTCAATGATCAAAATCCATAGCTTTCCTTTTGCAATTGCAACAAAAAGAATATGATGCCTATGAATAAATCTAATGAAACATGTGAAGGACCTATATAATGAGAACTATAAGACCTATTAAAAGACATCGAAGAAGATACAAAGACATGGAAAGATATTCTGTGTTCTTGAATTAGAAGAATCAAAATAGTTAGAATGACCATATTACCTAAAGCATTATACAGATTTAATGCAATCCTCATCAAAAATCTCATTGGCACTTTTTTAAAAAATAGAACAAAAAATCAACACATTGGTATGGAAGCACAAAAGACCCTGAATTGCCAAAGCCATCCTGAGAAGGAAGAATGCGGCTGGAGGCATCACTCTGACAAACTTTAAATTATATTACAAAGCAACAGTAATCAAAAAGGCATGGTAACAGTAGCAAAACAAAAACACAGACCAGTGGAACAGAATCAAGAGTCCAGAAGTAAACCCATATTTATATGGGCAAATAATTTTTGACAAACAAAAAAGCCAAAAACATACAGTAAAAAAGAAAAGCCTCTTCAGAAAATGGTGCTGAGAAAACTGGTAAGTCACCTGCAGAAGAATGAAACTAGACTGTTGTCTATCTCAACACACCAAAATTAACTCAAAATGAATGAAGGACCTAAGTATCTAAGTCCTGAAACAATAAAATTCAAGAAAACATAGGAACTAAACTCAAGGTCATTAGACTCTAAGAGGATTTTATAAATTGGACCTCAAAAACAAGGGAAGTAAAAGCTAAAATAAATGAATGGGACTACATCAAACTAAAACTCTTCTGCTTAATAACAGAAATCATCAATAAGGTAAAGAGAGAACCATCCAAATGGGAAAATATATTTGCAAGCAACACCTCCGATAAGGGCCTAATATCCAAAATATACAAAGAACTCATACAACTCAATAACAACAACAACAACAGAAACAAATGACCTAATATGAAAAATGGGCAGAGGACCTGAACAGACATACAAATGGCCAACAAATATATGAAAAGATGCTCAACATCGCTAGCTATTAGGGAAATGCAAATCAAAACCATAATGAGATACTATTTTACACCTATTAGAATACCTATAATCAATAGGACAAGTAATAACAAATGTTGGAGAGGACATGGAGTAATAGGAACCCTTATACACTGTTTGTGGGACTGCAAATTAGTACAGCTACCATGAAAAACAGTATGGAGGTTTCTCAAAAACTAAGAATTGATCTATCATATGATCCAGTGATCCCACTATTGGATATTTACCACAAAGACTTGAAAACCTATATCCAAAAAGATATTTGCACACCAATGTTCATAGCAGCATTATTCACAGTGGCAAGACATGGAAGCAACCAATGTGTCCTATGAGAGAAGATTGGAGAAAGAAGTTGTGGCACATATATACAATGGAATATTGCTCAGCTATAAGAAGAGATGAAATACTGCCATTTGCAACAATGTAGATGGACCTTGAGATAATCATACAACATGAAATAAGCCAGATAGAAAAAGTTTAAAATCACATGATAACACTTATTTGTGGGATATGAACTAAAAGCAACAAATGAGCAGAACAAACAGAGACTCATGGACATGGATTATAGACTAGTGTTTACCAGAGGACTATAGAATAGTCCTAGTCCTAGATTACTAGTGAGATGGGGGAGGAAGAGAGAGGTAGATGGGGTAAAGGGGGTCAAATATAGGGTTTAGGGGGAGGGTGAAGTGGGTACAGGGATCAAATATATGGTAGCTGAAGGAAACTGGACTTTGGGTGGTAAACACGCAAAGGAATATATATATTGAATTATAATATACACCTGAAAATTATATAATTATATTAACCAATGTTACCCTAATAAACTTAATTAATTTTTTAAATTAAAAATAAAATAAAATAATAGAAAAAATAAATGTGTGAGTATGAGTATAAAATAAAGAAAAGAAAAGAAAATACCAAGAGTCCTACTTAAATTATGAGTTTATTGCAACAGGTGATTCACAGTCTCCAAGCCTGCTTTGTATTATATGTGGCAACTGGCTATCCAACAAGCAACAAAAACTTCAAAACTCTTTCGCCACATGGAGACCAAGCACCCTGCATTAAAAGACAAGGCTTTGGAGTTCCTCAAAAGAAAAAAAAAGTATGCAAACATGAGAACAGAATCTATTATTGAAGGCCACCACTTCATCAAATGTGTCTGCACTGAGAGCATCATTCTTAGTGGCTAACCACATGGCTAAAGCAGAGATGTCCTTTACTATTGGTGAAGAGAAGATCTTCACTACTGCTAAGAATATTTGTTGTGAACTTTTAGATACTGCAGTTCAAAAGGTGGCACATGTTCCTCTTTCAGCTAGCACCATAACTGGACGAACTGATGAAATAGCAGAGGATATTTAGGCACAATTGTTAGAGCAGATTCATGTGTCATCGTAGTACACAATCCAGGTTGACTATTCTACTGATATTGACAATTAAGGCAAGAATGCCTGTTTTTGTGCAATATAATTTTCAGGAGGATATGCATGAAGATGTGTTATGTGCACTTTTGTTGCCAATCAATACCACAGCTGCAGTACTATTCAAGTCACATATCAGGAAAACTGAATTGGACATTATGTGTTGGTATATGCATAGTCAGAGCAGCTGTCATGACTAGATGGCTTTCTGGTTTCACTACTCGGGTCAAAGAGGTCACTTCTGAATGTGAGTCTACACACTTGTCATCCATAGAGAAATGGTGACTAGCCAGAAAAAGTCACCTGAAGTTAACAATATTCTGCAGGATGTGATTAAAATTATCAACCACATTAAAGTACACGCCCTTAATTCACATCTGCTCGCATAGCTCTTTGAGGAAATGGCCACAGAGCACACATATCTCTCTCATACACAGAAGTGAGATGGCTTTCTAAAGGGAAATCACTGGCCAACATTTGTGAGTGATGAGAGCCCCTCCAGAGATTTATTTTATAAAAACAGGCACGACTGGCAGCACATTTCAGTGTCACAAAATGGCTCACAAAACTTTCTTACTTGTGTGGCATATTCAACCTGTTTACCCAACTCAATCTTTCACTTCAGAAGAGAACTACAACTGTGCTTAAATCAGCAGATAAAGCAGCTGCATTCAAAGGCACACTGGAACTATGGAGGCATTGAGTACACATTGGGATTTTTGACATGTTTCAAACAGCAGAGATTTTGAAAGAGACTGAGCCAGGGCCTTCTTTCTCCCAGCTGGTGCATGATTACCTATCTCAGCTTTCAAAAGAGTCTGAGCATGATGTCCCAATCAGAAAAGGTCTTCGAACTTGGAAGAAGTGGATCCACGACTTATTTGTGAATAAGCCAGGTGAATCAACTTTGTCTGTGCTAAAAGAGGATCAACTGCTTGAGATCACAAATGGCAGTAGCCTTAAAAGTATACTTGAGATAACTTCAAATCTTCATACATTTTGGATTAAAGTCAAGGTGGAATATTCTGAGATTGCCACAAAAGCACTGAAAAGCCTGTTTCTATTTCCAGCATCCTATCTTTGTAAAGCAAGGTTTTCTTCAGTGACAGCAACCAAAACGACATTATGGGGTAGACTGGTTATAAGCAACACACTTTTGGTGTCACTATCTCCTATCACCCCCATCTGGGACCCTCTAGTTGCAGAAAAGCAATTTCAGAGCTCCCACTAATTCTACATTAGGGCGAGATGTATAATTATTTCATTGTATATTACAATGTAATAATAATAGAAGTAAAGTGCACATTAAATGTAATGAGCTTGAATCATTCCAAAACCATTCTTCCCCATACCTTCTGCTCATGGAAAAGTAGTCTTCCACAGAACTGGTCCCTGGTGCCAAAAATGTTGGGGTTTGCTTTTCTAAGCCATTTATTCAACCCTGTTTTATCTAGTCTAGTGTTGATTTCTCCAAAGATATTCTTCATTTCAGTCATTGAAGTCTTTATTTCTGACTTTTTTTTAATGTTTTTTATCTCCACTTTTATGTTTTCTATTTCTTTGTTAAAGTTCTCACTGAGTTTCTCTACTCTTTTTCTAAGCTCACTGAGCATCCTTATAATAAGTGTTTTGAACTTTGCATCTGGTAGATTCTTTTTCTGGAGCTTTGTTCCATTCTTTCAGTTGGGACATGTTTCTTTGTCTCCCTATTAAAGCTGCCTCTCTGTATTTCCTTCTATGTCTCCTGGTCCAGGCTGCTATGTCTCCTGATTTTAGTAGAGTGGTATATGTAGTAGATGTGCTGTGGATCCCAGTGGCATAGTCTTTCCTGGTCACTTGAGCCAGGTTTTGCAGGTATGTCTCTTATAAGGTGGTGTGTGCCCTCCTGTTATAGTTGAGCCTTGGTTGTTGTTTGCTGATCAATACAAGGGACTGACTGTTGAGCTGTTTGGTTGTGAGGAATAGCCACGATCACAGTGGAGGAGCTGTTGGGCGGGACTGACTCTACAGAGCAGGATTCACTTTAGCAGGACTCTGGTGGCTGCCCTGTCTGCCATTTGGGTGTGTGGTCCTAAGATGAGACAGAAGCTGACCACCTGGCCTGCAGGCTGGGGCCTCCTGGGAGGGGCCCTCCACAGGCTCAGTTCAACTGTAGCCTGTGCCTTGCCTGGGGCCACCTGCGATCTGCAGAATGCTGCCACCCACACTGGGTTTAGACTTATCTCTAGAGGCCAGCCACAAACCAAGGCCAGCTGCCACTAGTGCCAGGCTGAAGGCAGCTCACAAGAAGTATGGGGCTCATGTGGCCAGATGATGCTTATTTAGGTTTTGTGAACCTTTGAGAAAGTTCTCAGCATGAGCCAGGACAGGCTGCTTGTATGAAAAAGCCACTGGAAGCGGCTTGGCTGGACTGCAAGTTGTGAGGGGCAGGGTCTTGGGTAATCACCATGGTGGGGTAACCAGTGTTAGAGTGCCAGAGACTCAGATATGGCAGCCCCCTGGGTCTACATGCTAGGTGGGGGAGGGCTCAACCAGAAAACAATGCCCTCTGCCAGGACTTCTGTCTGAGACAAAGCCGCTTTTTCAGCCTTCACCATGAAGCCAGACAACTCAGTTCTTTCCCATATGTCCCTGGTGTCTTTTGAGCTACTTCCTCAGTGCTGGAGCTCAGAGTGAGTGAACAAGTCTGTACATGGGTGCCTTCGGAGGAAAATCTGTGCCTAAAGAGGTTCTTCATCTCACTTAACCACAATGTCCACTGGTTTTCACAGCTAAAAGTTGTAGTCACTTCTCTTCCTGGCTCTGGAACCCTGGGCAGGGAAGTTCAGTGAGGGGTGGACCTCTGTAGTTGAGATATTTTCCCAATTCTCAACCATCACATATGGGTATGGGACCAGCTCATTTCATATCTCCACCCCTCCTACCAGTCTCAAGGTATCTCCAGTTGTAGGACTTCTGTTCAGCTAGACTTCAGGTGACTCCCAATAATGGCTATTCTGTAGTTTTGTTGTAATTTTGATGTGTTATATAGTTATGAGAGGAGGCAATCACTACAACATTTACCTACTCTGCCATCTTGACCAGACTAATAGGGGAACACTGAAAATAAATCTGTAAAATATATATGAAATGGTGGCAAGTACTATGGAGAAAAGTAAAGACAGAATAGAAGGAATGAACAGACAATAATTAAACAAATTTTAAACATGGTACTAAATGGAAAGGAGACTATGTAAAAAGATGTGTGGCAAGTGTGGAGTATTAAAATATTATAATAACTATGTACAGTGACAGATATGCTGGTGATCACTTTATAAGATACATATATGTTGAAAAAATATGTTGTACACCTGAAACTAATATAGCATTGTATGTAAAATATAATTATTAATAAACAAACAAAAAAACAGTGGCTTGGCTCACATAAATATTACAAAGAGGAGAGCTGGATAAAATAAAAAATAATTAAAGTTAATGAGAAATTTAAGGATGAATAGAACTTGGAGAAAAGAGAAAATATCAGAGAATCAAAATAACATTAGATTTCTCTGCAATATTGAATGCTATAAAAAAAATAAAGAATATCTTCAGAATTCTGGAGAAATTTTTTTCAAACTACACCAAGCCTAAAAGCAGAATAAATGATATCTTTAATAGGATAGAACTATCTTGCAACTTCTCCTGGGGAGCCACTGGAGAATGTGATTTAGCAAAACAAGAGAGCAAACCTAGGATGTAGAAGGCATAGAATTCAGGAAATGATGGGAAAGTAAGAAAGAAAACTCACAACTGGACAGCAGTGCAGCACAACTAGCCCAGAAAATAACAAGCCAAATTCAAGTATGAAGAAGGAGCTCTCCAAGGCCAGGTTCACAAGAAAAATACAGAGTTGATAAATAGATAATATGATAAATGATATAATGGAACATATAGAAAATAAGAATATATGTATCAAATAATTAAGCAAATTAAAAGAAGGCAATTACTTTCTGCAACTTGACTACACTTCTTAACTCAACAAACAGTATTTACATTGTCATAATGATGTTTCTTTGAGGAATGAGACTGGCATGAGAGGGAAAGAACACTGTATATCTGTATTGCTTGAATTTTATAAATGTTTATTACTCAATTTTTTAATGATTTTACCATTCTTCTCTTCTATTAGCAGAGAAGGAAAATAATTTTAATTTAGATAATGAGTTGAAACCACAAGCTGAAAAGTACTGGACATAATTTTCAGGGTCTGTGTTTGCACTGAATATATGGGACAAAAAAAATATCCCATTCTTTGACACCCGAAGCAGAGAGAGATTCTAGCTGTGAACATTGTTATTGTTGTTCTTTTCATGTTCTGGAGGAGTTTTACGGCATTTCTCAGCCTAGTTGCTATAAGCTGACTAACAACACTGCTGCAAATTTCCTGGAGGTGCGATATGGCAGACAGGCAGGTAGAAAACTAGGGAGAAAGAGAATTTATAAAAACATCCTGTACAAGTAAACGCATTAATTTATTCACAAGTGCTAGGCTATATTTAACCTTGAGAATTAATGAATGAACAACCCATAAACTTAAAATTGCATGAGTAGAACCATTTCCAAAAAGAAATGAATACATACAAGAAATAATCAAAATGGCTTTAAATTCCCATTGTTTTTATTTTCTTTCATTATATTAAGTCTTGTTACAGAGTTACACACTTTCACTCCAAACAAATCTCTGTTGTACAGAGATCTACAGGAAATACAGTTGTCTTTTGAACATTAAAACTTACTTTAACCTCATTAAGAATTTTTTTTATTATATTGTAGATATCTTTTTTTCAGTCCTAACCAATTTGTGGTATGGTGTTCACTTCTTGACTTACATTTCTCTTTATGCTTTTAATAAGAAGCAATGATAATAAAGTGAGAAAACTCTAGGAATAAAAAAGATTGGAGTTCAAACCTTGACTGGGAATTTTCTACTTGTATGTTTTCAACAATATATTTAGGTTTCAGTTTCTTCATCTGCTACATAGTTATCTGAATGCAGATATAGAAACTGGTACACAGTAAATGTTTACTAAGGTATTATTATAACCACTCCCCTCAACCAGAGAATGTAATTTTGCATTAGCTCACACAGAATATTATATTGGTTAGTTTTTATCTTAAGGAATGCAAAACATATTTATACTAATTACCTTTACCTAATTTTCTGAATGCTTTGCAATACCTGAAAAAAATATACTTGAAAATATTTGTTTCTAAAAGTTTAAATGTTGGTAGAAGAGCATGGCTGTCTCTGAAGAGGCAATAGTTTTTACTCCTTTTCATTCTGACTGATTTACTATTCGATCTAGGCTTCTGATATCTCCCTACCTCCTCACCAGGCCCCCAACCCTGTTCTCAGTTGACCTTGATTATGGAGAAACAAATAAGACTAGCAAATGTAAACAAAAGTAGATGATAGAGCTAATTTTCATTTCCCAAGCCTGGAAATAGTTGATTGCCTTATTCACTTTATCCTTCACAGGCAATTTTGCCCTTAAGAATGGGAGAGAAATTAGAGTTTCCCTCTAGCAGTTGGCCCAGCTGCAACTACCCAGGAACTGCCATTTTATTCTTCCTCAGGTGTGGAGTGAAATGTTATACTCCAAGAAGGAGAGCCACAGTCAGAAGCTTCATCGCCCAATTCAGCATTACCAAAGACTCAATAAGTGGGACACAAAAGACCCCCACAACTTTATCTTTATAAAACGTATTTCAGGAATTTGTACAAGAAAGAAAGGAAAGGAAAGGAAAGGAAAGGAAAGAAAGAAAGAAAGAAAGAAAGAAAGAAAGAAAGAAAGAAAGAAAGAAAGAAAGAAAGAAAGAAAGAAAGAAAGAAAGGAAGGAAGGAAGGAAGGAAGGAAGGAAGGAAGGAAGGAAGGAAGGAAGGAAGGAAGGAAGGAAGGAAGGAAGGAAGAAAAAGAAAGAAAGAAAGAAAGAAAGAAAGAAAGAAAGAAAGAAAGAAAGAAAGAAAGAAAAGAAAGAAAGAAAGAAAGAGGTATTATTGAATTATGAGATTCTCCTTTTAAAATTATAACAAAATTGTTTACATGAAGATTTTTTATACTGCTAGATATTTTTGTTTAAATGCAACTACTTGTAAGATCTTAAGATGGACAAATTCTGCAAAAGTTCTCCTTTATCATCTAAAAAATGTTGTGTTTTTTTTTCTAATTCCATTGATTGATAGCCATATTGTTAAGTTAAACATCAGCCTTAATAATGTTCTTATTTGTCAATCATGAGATTATTGTTCTACATTTTATCTATTCCTGAAAGAAACATGAATGATCAGTACACTGTCCCTTGTCCAGGAAAGTTAAACATCTTTCAGTATTTTCTTGGATATTATATAGCAATATTAGAATAATAGTAACAGTGGCTAAAATTTATTGTGTGATTACTGAATAACAAACACTATTCTAGTTGCTTTATATAAATTAACTTACTTAATTTTCATAACAACCGTACCAAGTAGTTGCTATTATTATTCCAATTTTACATATGAAAGAATTAAGGAAGAGAAAGATTTAGTGACTTCCCAGATGGTAATTGAGGAAGCCTGAATTCAAACCCTGGGAGACTTGCTGCAGAATCTTCACTCTTAAGTTGGAGGCCCTGCCACCTAGCTATCCACAAACAATATGCACATGTGATCAGGCCAAGGTCTAATGAAGGTGAGCCATATAGTGTAGGTTCTTGGTATATCACAAGTTATGCTAACCATCTCCCCACACACACACACCTCATCCCCACAAATGAACAGAGAAGGAAATCAAAAGCCCATTTCAAATATGTCTATTTAAAAACACTTACATTTTCTGAATAGTATATGGTTTCAGCATTTTGATTCATGTTTCTCCCTCCTAAAAATACAACAATCAGACTTGCATTCTTTAATTACTGTGAATTTTATGAAAGCTATGACACTATATCAAATGTCTATTGAAACCACAAAATAACATTAGTATTTAAAATCAATTATTCTGATGCACACTGAGGCTTACAAGACCTCAGGCCTAGCATACACCCTTTCTCAACATTTCATGAAATCTCTAAATCCTTGGAATACCCTAAATCAGAGATTGCTGATTCGCATACCTAGAGAGACCAGGAGGGTAAGTTTAATATATAAATCCTATGGAGTATATTCAGAAGTGAGAGAACCTGGGGTTAATTGGAGATTGAATACCCTCACCTAAACATATTCAAATTCAATTTTTAAAATACCATGTCAGTCACATAAAATATGACTGAGAACATATTCTGCTCTAAATGGAATAGCATAGCGATGTGCTTCTTGACCTATCCAATCTGGCCAATGAATCAGATACAATATAGTTCACACTACAATCATTTATTTGTTGGATACCAATGCTCCAAGTATAAATTCCTTAAAGGTAGAAACAGATTCTATCTCTTGCATTTTTACATTCATTCAGTCATTCAAAAATATTTTCTGAGCTCCTACAACGTACTATTATCTTAGAAACTGGAGATATAGCAGTGAACAAAAACAAATTCTCTGTATTCATGCCTATTGATCTTATTTTATGAGCTACAGAATAAATTAATACATAAATTAAAAAATAAATTATGTTAGATGTTGATAAGAAATATGGAAGATAAAGTAGACAGGGCAGAGGATATTTGGGACAGGACGGTATCTCTCCATGAAGGTGACATCTGAGCAAAGACATGAAAGGAAATAGACAAAAGAAACATTAAGCACATATGTCCTTAAGCAGGAAAGTGTTTTGCCCAGTATGGCTGAAGGAGGAAGAAAGGGTAAGAATGTGAATGTACACAGAGGAGTAAGATAAAGGTGTACTGTTCACACAGGGCCTAGTACACTACTGTGATGACTTTTGCTTCTCTGAATGAAATGGGAAGCCATTGGAGGAATGACATAATATGACTAGGTTTTAATAATATCACTGGCTACTACATTGAGAATAGATAGTTGGAGGGTAAAGGTAGATGAAAAAGACCAGATAGAAAAAGACCAAAAAGCATTGCCATAATTACATACAAGAAATGATAGTGCAGTGAACCAGAGTAGAAGCAGATAGGGTGGCAAAAGACTATCAGATTCTGGATATATTTAAAGGTAAAGCCAATAGGTTTCACCTGTGGGGTATGAAAAATAGAGAAAAGTCAAAAATTTGAACCTGGGGAACTCAACAGAGAAATTTGTTAATTTAGAAGACTATGGGACAAACAGGTTTGGGGTGGGAGTCAAGGGAAGAATCAGGAGTTCAGTCCTGGACAAAATCTGTGATGCCTATTGGGCATCCAAGTGGAATGTGGGAGCAATTGGATATTTATGACTCTGAACTTCAGAAAAGATGTCCCGACTAGATAGAGATCAATTTAGAATTAGCCAGCACATAGATGCTATTCAAAAACACAAGATAAGATGAGATTACAAAGGACATTATTATAGAAGGAAGGAGAAGAGCTCTAAAGACTCAGAGCTTGCCAAGGTTTGGGAGATGAGGAGAAACAAGTAGATTAAACTGAGAGAGTCATAGTGAGCACAGTACCATGGAGATGCACCTCTAAAATTCCCCACAAAGACTTGCTTCCTAGCTTAATGAAGTATGCTCAGCAGATAATCAGAGCTATCAGTTACTTTAGAGTGGGCCTCAGCAGTCAAGACCACCTAAGCCAAAAGCATGCCCTTCTCTGATGAGCCTGATGAGAAAACAACATTTTTTATATTGGAAGCTATTCCAGCAATTTTTAGTCCTAGCAACACTGAGGGAACTATCAGCTAAAGAGACTTAAACAAAACCCCATAATCAAATTCAGCTTTCTTACTTTTTTGAATTGTAGTCTTTAAGAACACTTTAATTTATAGTAATTTAATTCCTAGTAATTTATACATTTTATATCTAAATTTGAAACTATAGGTATTTCCCTAAATATTTTGAAATTTCTGTCATATTCTTGGTCAGGCAGTTTTAGACATAGAGGCAAAAATATAGATAAAAACAATTTTGAATGGCTTATTTTACCCAATTTCAATTATTGACTAATTTGTCTATATTTCAAATAGACAATGAGTTTCTTACAGTCAAGAAGCATGCGTCTTTGTATCAATGGTACCTAAGCATGTGCTAGTTCTTGGTATGTGCTCAATAAATCCTTGACAAATGAGCTAATTAAATCATGTATTCTTAACAGAAATATTGAGGAGCAAAATACAAATTATTTTAATTTTATCTTCTTTCTCTTATGAAAGAAATGCCAATAATGAATAAATGGCAAAAAAAAAATAAGAGAATGAGACAGGAGGCATCTAGATAATACAAAATTAATTAATGACTTATTGTATGATTACCTCTTTCACATTGCATAAAAGCCTAAAAATGTGGCATGGTCAAATAATTGTGCATAGAGCATAGATTTTATTATCAGTATATGAACCATTCGCCAATGTTCAACCACATATGCTGGACCATTTTGTTCACTTCAAACAATTGTCTTTCACGTTTATGATGTCTTTATATCTATAATATTTATATATTAATTGGAGTTACATATTTATTTTTAAATATATTTTTAATTTTAATAACAGTTGGCATATATTATATTAGTTTCAGGTGTACAACATAGTGATTACAAAGTGATCATCCTGATAAATCTAGTACCCATTTGACACTGTACATAGCTATTACAATTTTAGCAACTATATTCTTTATGCTATACTTTATATCTTCATAACTATTTTGTAACTATCAATTTGTACTTTTAGTCTCTTCTACTTTATCAGCCACCTCTCCCAAACCCCCATCTATCTGCCAACCATAAAAACGTTCTCTGTGTCTATAAGTTTGTTTCTGTATTATTTGTTTATTTTGTTCTTTACACATAAGTGAAATAATATGGCAGTTCTATTTTTCAATCTGACTTACTCCACTTGGCACAATACCTTCTAGGTCCATCCATGTTGTTGTAGATGACAAGATTTCAATTTTTTTATAGCTGAGTAATGTTTTATTGTATATATGTACCACCACTTCTTTATCCATGAATGGAAATCCAGGGAGCCTTCATATCTTGACTATTGTATATAATACTGCAATGAATAGATAAATACAATGTTCTTTCAAAGCAGTGTTTTGTATTTCTTGAGATGAATAACCATAATTAGGATTACTAGGTCCTTCTTTGTTTTTTGTTATAGCCTTTGCTTTAAAGCCTATTTTGTCTGGTATAAGTTTTGCTACCCCAGCTCTTTTGTTTGTTTGTTTCTATTTTCATGAAACATTTTTTTCCATCCTTTACTTTCAGTCTCTGTGTGTGTGTTTCAATCTAAAGTGAGTCCCTTGTAGGCAACATATGAAAGGGTCTTGTTTTCTTATTCATTCAACCACCTTTTTTTTTTATTGGAACATTTAATTCATTTACATTTAAAATAATTTTTGCTAGATACGTATTTTACGTATATTACAATTTTTTATCTTTTTTTTTTCTTTTTAAAGTAATCTCTCCAATATTTTCTGTAATACTAACTTGGTAGTGATGAATTCCTTTGGCTTTTCCTTGTTGGGGAAGCTTATCTGTCCTTCGATTCTGAATGATAGCTTTACTGGGTAGAGTAATCTTGGGTTAGATCCTTGCTTTTCATCACTTTGAGTATTTCCTGCCAATCCATTCTCTCTTACAAAGTTACTATTGAGAAATTAGCTGACAGTCTTAGGGGAGCTCCTTTGTAGTAACCAATTGCTTTTTTCTCATTGCTTTTAAGATTCTGTCTTTAAACTTTGGTGTTTTAAATGTGATGTGTCTTGATGCGAGCTCCTTTGGTTTTATTCTGCTTGGGACTCTCTGTACTTCCTAGGCTTGTAAGTCTATTTCCTTCACCAGGTTGTTCATTATTTATTTTTAGTCATTATTTCTTCAAATAGGTTTTCAATTCCTTGCTCTCTCTCTTCTGGTATCCCTATGATACAAATGTTGATATGTTTGATGCTGTCTCAGAAGCCCCTTAAACTATCCTCATTTTTTTTTTTAATTTTCTTTTCTTGTTGCTTTTCTGATTGGGTGTTTCCTGTTACCTAATCTTCTAAATCACTGATTCGGTCCTCTGCTTTATCTAATCTACCGTTAATTGCTCCTAAGGTATTCTTTATTTCAGGTATTGTATTTTTCACTTCTGACTGATTCCTTCTTATGTTTTCTATCTCTACTTTTATGTTTTCTATGTCTACTTTTATGAATTCTATCTCTTTGTGAAAGATCTCACTGAGTTTCTCATTCTTCCCCTAAGCAAATGGAGCATACTTATAACAAGTGCTTTGAACTCTGCATCTGGAAAATTGCTTGTCTCTAGTTTATTTAGATCTTTTTCTGGAGTTTATTTTGTTTTTTCATTTGAGATATATTTCTTTGTCTCCTCATTTTTTCTGTCTCCCTGTGTTTGTTTCTATGTTTTAAGTAAGACTGCTATGTCTCCTGATCTTAGTAGAGTGACTTTATGTAGTAGGTGTGCTGTAGTTTCCAGTGGCACATCTTTCTTGGTCACCTGACCCTGATGTTCCAAGTATGTCTCCTGTATGAATTGTGTTCAAAAAATTGCCCTTTTGTTGTAGTTGAGGCTTGGTTGCTGTTTGCTCCTCAGTGGGAGGGACTGGCCCTTGAACTAATTGGTTACTTCCATAACCTGGCCACTCTGAATAATGCTGCTATGAACATTGGTATGCAAAAATCTTTTTGAATATAGTTTTCAAGTCTTTGGGTAAATACCCAGTAGAGGAATTACTGGATCATATGGTGGATAAATTCTTAGTTTTTGAGGAACTTCCATACTTTTTTTCATAGTGGCTGTACCAATTTACAGTTGCCAACAGTGTATGAGGGTTCCTTTTTCTTCATACCTTTCCAATATTTATTATTACTTGTCCTGTTGATTATAGATGTTCTAACAGGTGTGAGATGATATCTCATTGCAGTTTTGATTTGCATTTTCCTAATAGCTAACTATGTTGAGCATCTTTTCATATATTTGTTGGCCATTTGTATGTCTTCTAGAAAAAAGTGTCTGTTCAGGTCTTCTGCCCATTTTTTGACTGGGTTGTTTGTTTTTCTTGTTCTTATTAAGTTGTATGAGTTCTTTGTATATTTTGGAAAGTAGGACCTTATCGGAGGTGATGCTTGCAAATATATTTTCCCATTGAGATGGTTGTCTCTTTACATTGTTGATGGTTTCTTTCACTGTGAAGAAGCTATTTAGATTAATGTAGTCTCATTAATTTATTTTTGCTTTTGCTTCTCTTGCCTTTGAGGTCAAATTCATAAAATCTTCTTTAAGTTCAAGGTTCATGATTTTAGTTCCTATGTTTTGTTTTATGAAATTTATTGTTTCAGGCCTTACATTCAGATCTTTATTCCATTTTGAGTTAATTTTGGTGTGTGGTGATAAACAACATTCTAGTTTCATTCTTTTGTAGGTGGCCTTCCAGTTTTCTCAGCACCATTTATTGAAGAGGCTTTTCATTCTCCACTATATGTTTTTGGCTTTTTTGTCAAAAATTATTTGGCCATATAAACATAGATTTACTTCTGGACTCTTGATTCTGTTCCATTGGTTCTTTTGTCTGTTTTTTTGCCAGTACCATGCCGTTTTAATCATTGTCAGTTTGTAGTATAATTTGAAGTCAGGCATAGTGATGCCTCCAGCTGCGTTCTTTTTTCTCTGGATGGATTTGGCAATTTGGGGTCTTTTGTGCTTCCATACAAATCTGATGATTTTTTGTTCTATTTCTTTAAAAAATGCCGATGGGATTTTAATGGGGGTTACATTAAATCTGTATAATGCTTTAGGTAATAAGGTCATTTTAATTATGTGGATTCTTCTAATCCAAGAACGAGGAATATCTATTTCTTTTTATCTTCTTCGATTTTTTTAATAGGGTCTTATAGTTTTCATTATACAGGTCCTTCACATATTTCATTACATTTATTCATAAGTATTTTATTCTCTTTTTTGCAATTGTAAAAAGAATTAATTTTTTTCACTTAATTTTCTGACACTGCATTATTAGAGTACAGGAATGCTATGGATTTTGATTATTGACATTCTATCCAAAAACTTTACTATATTTGCTTACTGTTTCTAGTATTGTTCTTATAGAGTCTTTTGGATTTTCTATACAGAGAATTATGTCATCCACAAATAGTGACAGTTTGATTTATTTGGTTTCTATTGGGATGCCTTTTGTATCTTTCTTTTGCCTGATTGCATTCCCTAGGACCTCCAATATTATATTAAATAACAGTGGCAATAGTGAACAGTCTTGCCTTGTTCCTGATCTGAGAAGGAAGGTTTTTAGTCTTTCACTGTGAAGTATAATATTGGCTGAGGATTTGCCATATACGACCTTTATTATGTTAAGGTACGTTCCTTCTATACTGATTTTGTTAAGTGTTTTGATCATTAATGGATGCTGTATCTTGTTGAAGGCTTTTTCTGCATCTATTGATATGATCATATGATTTTTATTTCTTAATTTGTTTACATGATGTATCACATTAATCAATTTGCGTATGTTGATTCATCCCTGTGCCTCTTGGATGAAGCACACTTGATCATGGTGTATAATTCTTTTAATATGTTTCTGTAGTTGGTTTGTTAGTATCTCATTTAAGATTTTTGCAGCAGTGTTCATGAGAGATATTGGTCTGTAGTTTTCTTTTTTTGTATTATCTTTACCAGGTTTAGGTATCAGAGTAATATTGGCCTCATAAGATGAGTTGGGAAGTATTGCCTCTTCTTCAATTTTTTGAAAGAGTTTGAGAAGAATAAGCATCAAATCTTCTTTGAATGTTTGGTAGAATTTGCCCCGACCCGCGGGACCTAGTTATTCGTGGGGGGGCGAGGAGGATCCAACCTGAAAGAAAATGGGCGAGAAAGAGGAGCGGAGGCAAGACAAAATTCTGATCAAGCCTCAAAGTTTATTTTTCAAACAAATGAATTTATACAGTGGAGACAAAGGGGGGCAGGTCTCCTAGGTGAACGGGTGTTTGGCACAATCTT
>PVKZ01002444.1:0-225678 GCA_004027375.1 Macroglossus sobrinus
CTTTCTTTCTTTCTTTCTTTCTTTCTTTCTTTCTTTCTTTCTTTCTTTCTTTCTTTCTTTCTTTCTTTCTTTCTTTCTTTCCTTCCTTCTTTCCTTCTTTCTTTCTTTCTTTCTTTCTTTCTTTCTTTCTTTCTTTCTTTCTTTCTTTCTTTTTTCTTCTTTCTTTTCTCTCTATAGCTTTTTTGAGGTACAATTTGTAGCATAAAAACATACCCATTTTAGGCATATGATTCAATGCTTTTAGTAAATTTACAAAGTTGTACAACTCTAATCATAATTCAATCTTTGAACATTTTTTATCATCCCAAAAAGACCCTCCACACTTGTTTGCAATCAATTACCAGTTCCATCCTGCAGTCTCAGGCAACTTCTAATCTGTTTTACTTCATATAAATGGCATGGTAAAATATGTAGCTCTGTCCAGCTTTTTTAACCATTTCAAGACTCCACACATATCTCACACTGGCACTTAGTAGGGACTTGATTTATATTTGAATCATGCTGAAAAACAGATCAAGTCAAGAAAGAATTAGCCTTGTGGATTTTTCATGTAAAATACGTTCTTAAGTGGCTGTGGTGAAACTTATCAGGTGGGATTAAAGCTTTTTTTTTTGGGGGGGGTGAATTTTTAGTAGAGTCAAAGAAAATTAATCTTTCTTATAAAGAATCTATTACATTTTATTAAAATATTTTGTTTGTTTCTCATTAGAAAAAAAAGATTTATCTTCACTGATTTTTGTACTATACTCTCACACATCTCCTGGGACAAGGAGATAAACCCCAGTTAGGAGGCAAAGGAGACAGGAAACTACAACACACGAGCTAGCTTGGATCTTGAATCAAGGAAAATAAAATACTATAATGATATCATTAGAAGTAATTAGTGAAATTTTAATATAGACAGTATACAGGAAGTAGTAATACATAAATCCTGGGTTTAGTTCACTGTGCTGAGAATGTCTTTGTCCTTAAGAAAAATATGACAAGCATCTGAGGTAAAGAGAATGATGTCAAAACACACACACACACACACACACACACACACACACACACAGAGAGAGAGAGAGAGAGAGAGAGAGAGAGAGAGAGAGAGAGAGAGCAACTGAAGCCCTGGGGACATAACTATATATTAAAGAAAACCCAGTTTCTAGTCTGCTGTTTGTGTCATTCTCATGTATACTAATTGCATATCCCATTGCTTAATAATGGGATCTAGGTATGAAGAAAGAAGGTATTGCTTGCTGCCTAACTATTGAAGAGATTTATTTACCAGTGTAACTACTCGTGACTCATATTATAATAGATTCTTGAGAATAGATTAATATGACTAATAGCAATATAATATAAATATTTAATTATATAACACAAATATTATTATATAACATTATTATATGACACATACTAATGATTGATAGCAATGGAGATATCATTTATTATTTCTTCAATCATTTATTTTCATTATTTGGCAAATGTTCCATATGTGTGATTTATTTTTATTTTGTTGTTTTTATTTATTTATTTATTTTTTACCCTAGTTGCTACCACATATTTTCTGTGGAGGAACATAACTTCAATCATTATTGTTTCTCTCATTCATTTTCTTATTTATTTCTAATTATAACTAGAAGTGCTTCAGAAACATCTCCTTGGGTATTGGCATTAACTTTTCTGTCCCTATACACACTTTTCTTTATTTTCTGTCATCTTCTAGAACTAAAAGACTATGTGAGAGTTAAATTTCACAATACATAGTTTTTTCAAAATTGTCACGTTTAATTTATATTCCTGGGCATTATACAAATATACAGTCCCTTAAGATACCTTGGTAACTGGCAACAATGTTATTGCACAATTTGATAAAAATACAAAATATATCCCAAAGGTGTGCTGGAAACAAGAAGACAGGACAGCATGGCTTTTCTTGAGCATCCAGACAATGGAATTTCCCAGTATGCAATTCTGCTGTGCAGCTAGAAACATATCCTGATCTCCACCCTTCACAGAATCCCTCCCCAGATTGAAGGCTTTACTAGTTAGTGAATTACTTCATTCTCACTTCCCAAGGACCCAAAGACCTTTATATCACTTTATTATTATAATGCAGTTAAAAAATGTATAATAACTTGGATTCTTAAGTATGAAACTTGTCAAACCATTGGCTAATGAAACTGAGAGAAATCTTTGAGATCATCTAAACTGACATCCGGTGTTCCAGAATGATGCCTCGTTTGCTTAGAGTTGGGGTAAAAACTGAAGAAAAGAGTAGAAGAGAAGTGAAAGAAATTTTTAAATGGCAGGGTATGGTGGTGATGATAGAGAGCAAAAGAACAAAAAAATGGAAGAAGTTAATTATCTTTGGGGAATTATAAAGTGACATTTAAATCCTGAGAGTGTGTAATAAAATGGAATTGAAAGATAATATTGAGAATTAGAGAAGTACCAAATAGGGTCTTTTGCTCTTTATGGATAAGTATGAATGAATTTTAAGAGACTCAATTCAAACAAATATTTAGTGAAATCTATTATGGCAAGGCATTCCTCAAGGTGTTATATTTACCAAGATGAGTCAAACATGATTCCTGATTAGAAAAAATTCAGTAATGGAGAGACAGAGACATGCCCAAAAAATAAACAAAGAAGACTTTATGTCATTTAGGGGTGGAGAAAAAAGTAAGAAAAGATTTAAGGGAGGATTGTATCTTTGGGCTAGGGCTAAAAAGACAAGTGAGATTATAATGGTTCCAAGTGATAGTCTAGAGGTGTGGTCATTCTAGGTAGACTGAATATCATGAACAAAAAGACTGATAGAAAAGATTAAGACTCATACAGAATGAACAAAAAGTCCAGTTAGGCTAGTACATAGATTTTATGTCAATCAATATTGGGAAATAAGGCTGCCCTATGCTGAAAGAGTTTGTAATATGGCAAAGCAATGAAGAACACTGGATATTAACTTTGGCATATAATTGACTATTGAACAATGTGGAGGTTAGGGTGCCAACTACCCTCAAAGTCAAAAATCCACATATGACTTTTGACTCCCATTGTCCCTCAGTATTCACACAGGAGATTGGTTTCAGACTTCCACAGATACCAAAATTTCTTATATAAAACAGCAAAGGACAATGCATGCAGTTGGCCCTCACATGCCTGGATTTCTAAATGTTGGCTGAAAATACTACTTTTGTTCTGAAATTTGTTGAATCTGTGGATGCATATCCCAAGGACATAGAGGGCCAACTGTATATTTACTGAAAAAAAAAATCCATGTATAAGAAGACCCATGCAATTTGAACCTCAAATTTGAACAAGGGTCAACTGTGTTTGCTTTTTAAAAAAAGTGTTATTTTACACAGATGGCTGTACATGAACAAGAGTTGAAGTAGTGAGTAGAAAGGAAAGAGTGGAGGGCAGGGTGAGGGGTAAAAAAGAGAATAGAACCAGAAAGTTATCCTAGGTGAACCAAAATGAGAGCTTAAACTAGTGCAATAACATAAAAAAAAAAAAAGACAATGGATTCAAGAAAGAGTAGAAAAAAAGACTGAAAATTGACAACTGGATAAGGGAAGGGAAGATTAGAAAAATTTTAGTTTACAGATTTTCTGCAGGGAAACACAAATTTTGTCAACTAAATTTTCTTTGATGTTTTTAATAAATAGTTATTTAGCATCTGCTATGGACCAGACACCCTGCTAAGTGCTCTGTGGGTTAAATAGATGAATTATGCAGATCTATGTTCAAGGAACTTACAGCCTGCAGTAAAGATAAAACAAGATACATAGAGGCATTGTAAAAAAATAGAATGGGATAGATTTTTTGACAAAGGTAGAAATCCAGTTCTATGGAATTTTTGTGGACTGAAAAGATAATTTCTTAAGAGGGAAATACTGAGAAAGGATTTGGGAAGGAAGAGAAATTGGGACAGATCCAAGAAAGAAGAAGAAAATTTTGACAGACTAAAATATTGGAGTAAGTGGCGGAAGGGAGAGAAAGATATATAAACTTACCTGAAAAAATTTTGGGAAGGGTTTAAATTTGTGGGAAATCTTAATGCTCATATCTTATATGGATAATATTACGATTAGCTAAAATATGTAAAGGACTTCCATAAATTCAGAACAAAAACACCAGAGATATATGTGTAAAATATAAATATAAATAAATAAGGCTGGCTTTCATTATCAGCTTACAAATACTTTAAATATAGCTACAAAGTTGACCATTTAAGATAGTCATTATCAGAAGACTTCTCATATGCTCCCAAAAGGGAGAAGATATATTTTATTCTGTTTTTTAAAAAATTAAACTTCTCTAAACTCATTCAGCTATAGAGATTGTTTTATTATTTGGGCTCTCCTGGAAGTTAGAAAATCTGGTAGGCAAAAGCTGATGCTTTTGAAATAAAACAAAACAAAACAAAACAAAACAAAACTTTACAATGGGTTTTTGTATCCCAAGGTCATAAATTGAAAAGCCACAATTCTAAGTTCAAATCAGAACTAGCTCATATTTAAAACCAAGCATGTGTTACAATGAATCTGAGTCATCTGGAAGACTAAATTATCAAGAAGCTACTTTCAGCCCTAAGCAAAGATTTCAGAACTAAATAAAACAATATCACATACATCTTATAGCAAAGAGTATTATGAGATTTGCATGTTATTTCTGACCCGGTTTCTCAATGAATCAACTCAAAGGGGGAAAAAATAATCACTAAGAAAAAAGAACTGAGCTTAAGCAATGTTTACTTACTCAGCTTCAAAGGAATTTGAATGGCTCTTCATGAAGTATGGGGAAGCCTCAGAAGCCAAGCTAGGCATTGATGTATCCTCACTGATAACAACTCAAGATAGTGCTCTTGGAGGATGGCCTGCAGAAGGCCAAGTGCACAGGGTTAAAAAGCATTCTCCAGTAGTGATTTCTGTGACTCAGGAAATGTTCTCTCTGATTTTCCCTTCAGCCATGAAAAACATCAGCTACTTGTTTTTCCCTCTTTCAAGGATTACTACTGGATTCTTTATTGAGTAGTGTCTTCATTTGCAGTGTAGGCGAAGAAACAGAATCTATAGCAGTCTTGTTCCTAGTGTAGAGGTTCATTAAGAGGACAGTGGCTAGGAGGAGAGATTGTCAAAAGTTATTAGCCAAGTTGGCTGTTCATGTATCCCCCCACCATACCCCAGCTCAACTTCCCATTCTCTTAACATGTCAGATTAGAAAACTCAGAATGAGGAAAAAAATTTAGTTATATGCAGAAAAATACACTGACCTCAGGTGATATGAACAATTAATATGTTTCCTTACTTGTATTCTATTTTTTAAAAAGAGGCTCCTTATTCTTGAATTAAAATTTTTTTTCATGGTTCCCAGTCATAAAAAGAGCCACAATACGTAATATAAATAATCAGAATAATAATTTCTTCCTAATATATTCTGCAACACCATATTGCCATGCATGCAATACACAGTAATACTAACTGTAGAGTCTTGTTTTTGATCACCACACATAATTGGTTTTCCTCTTGGTAAATTCACTAGACATTTCCTAGTCCATAATTCCTATTAATAGTCTCAATAGCTGTTGAGGCAGTATGTGGGGAAAACCAGATCCAAACAAACAATATACTAAGTTTACATGCAGTTCAGAACTCAAGAATGTGAGATGAACTAAACCTGTTTCATTTAGATATTGAATACTGGAACTATACTCAGGGATCAGGGAACAATATGCCAACTTCTAGTTAACAGATAATAGCAACAGAAAAAACCTGAAACATTTCAAAAAAGAAAAACTAAAAGTTGTCATAATTATAAGTTATTTCTTGCTTCTATGAGCAGCTATTCCTAAAGGAAGCCTTATCTTGATACCAGCCCCCTAGCCTTCCCTCCACATTCTTCATTTTTCTTTCGGTCTTTGGCCTTGGCCAAGAAATCTGCTGTGCATTAGCTCTTGATTGACTGCTCTCAGCACTTTCCATCTCCTGTTCTATGTTAGTGAGTATTGATTCTCAATATTGGATCTCTCCCTCTATGTCCCATATCAGGCACTATTAAGTCAGTAATATATTCTTTCTGCAATGCAACACTTGCAGTTGCTTGAGTATAAGTAGAAGCATAGTGTCACAGAATCCCAGAGCTAAAAGGAACCTTACTATTAATGCAGTTTAACTCCATCATTTTACAAATGATGAAACTAAAGCCTAGAGAGGTTAAGAGGCTTGCATGTGATCAAGATCAATCAAGTACTGAAAATGAGGGATCAAAGACTCAAACCTATGGATTCTGTTTGCAAGTCCAGCCCTATACTTTACTACCTTGCATAGTACTTATCTTCTAGAACTCTGAGGCTTACTAATGAAGTAAATCTGTCACTCTATGGGCTTTGGCTGTAACAAAAGGACATATTAAGGATGGAATCCAGAATAGAATGTTACACATAGAAGAAATTCAATTCTTTAAGATTTCTAAATGCCAGTACAATTATAAAAGATTTAAAATATTATTACTATTACTCCCCACCCCCCAAAAAAAAATTCCCTTGTGGAACCCTGGGAGAAGATAGGGAATTTAGAAAAAAAGATGTCTCTAAAATTTCAGGCAAATAAATTTCTTATGGCTGGCCAGTCATTCTCTGGCACCTGTCTAATGGCTTAGAAAATCCAGTTGCTTATGAATTTGTTCTCTTTTACTTGGGGTGTATAGAAACGTGCAGAAGAGAGTTAAAGAGAGGTACATGTTTGGTTGGATATGGAACAAAAGGAGGACATGGACAATTGTTTCATATTGTGGCTCATCTGCTGGTCTTTTCCCATTAGCCCACCCTTGTCCACCCATGCTCCACTTTCTAGGCATTGATATTTGCCTGGGCTGAGGAGAGATAGAAGACCTCTATGATCTCTCCACTGCATCGGCCAGACTTCCTTAACCACTAGCTTATGGTTGGGATAAGTCAATAAGAAGCCATGGTAGGAGATCAAAGGGCAAGAGAAGAGAGAAGATAGGGCATTTTTCCCACTATGTGCTGTGCTTCTGGCAATGTCTCTATCCTTCAACTACAACTTCTATGAAGTGGCTCTTCTCTGCGACTCTAGCTTTCACTAGAATTCCTCCTCTGCCTCTTCAGATCTTAGGATGGTCATAGCCTCTGCTTGTTGCAAGTCTCTGGGTGGTCACTGTCCCCTGGAGGTTCCCTTAATTCTGCTCTGTAAAGGGTCCCTTCACACTCTCTAAATTATTTCCTTATACTTTCATTTGAGCAGGCTTTCTTTGCTTGTCCGGACACTGACTGAAACAGTTCATTTGGGGTTAATCATAGTCTGAAGTCATCATTTATCTTCTTTGCTGCAGCAGCAAAGCTATCATTAAAAATTATAGGATCAATTCTTGTTCATTTTATATCTCACAGATCCACTAATCCATGGGAAATGCAGCTAAACTGAGCAGAGAGCTGACTCTCACCTCCTCTTGCATTTTTGTCTTTTGGGTTTGTTTGACATCAAATGTGAAAAAAGATCATTAGCAAAAGATACAGAAGAAAAATTTATATTTAGTTTGTGTCTATGTATTCTAACACTTTCTTCTGAATTATGGAGGCTGATTTAAAAACTTTGCCTTTTTACATAGAACATGGTAATAGTCAGTAAACAAAAATATGCCTAGTTATGTTGAATTATTGCAGGATGAGCAAATATATCTGAAAAAAATCAACTTTATTTCTAAAAGGGCATGGTTACTGGGTAGGTTTCAAACTGGCCTCGTTTCTCCTCCAGACTAGAATTATTATTGGCTTGTTTATAATATATTTTTTTCTCCCTTCTCAGTCATTAGAACAATCCAATGTTGATTAGTGAGAATTAATTTGCTAATGCTTCTAAATATCACGAACTGCTCTTTAGGCTGTGAGTAAAATTTCTGTTAGTGGAAAAAAATTAGCCATTTTGTTTGTTATTTGTTTATTTATGTTTTTAGAGAAAAAGGATGCTCTGTTTTTTCTTTTCCATTAATCTCTATTAGTTCAGAGAGCTCTGCAGAAGGACAAAGATGCTATTTTAAAAATAAGAAATGGGACAAGAGGCAATGTATGAAGCTTCTATGTCTATCCTAAATGTTGATTTGATTTCGGTTATAAGTCATTCATTTTTTTTCAATCTATTAACATTTATTAACTTAATATTTAAGTCTAATTAAGTACCAGTAGATGGTGGTAGAAAGATAAATAAGACATGCCTATGCCACAGAGGGCTCATGATCCAATAGAGAGGGAGAAATCTGGGAAGTCATTGTCCTTTACTAAGGGAGGAGATGGCTCCTGCTGTTACATATTATCATTCATCAAATTATTTTGGTTTAAGAAAAGGGGGGACTCAAGTCCTGGCTCCTGGCTTCATCATTTTGAAACTGATCTCTAGGGCAAGCTTGTGGCTGCAGTTTCCTATAAATTTCTTTAGAAGAAAATTTTGATTTCTAAAAAAAATAAAAAGAAAAAAAGAAGAAGGAAAGAAGAAAAAGAGAAACAAAGAAAACAGAAAACCTATTGGGTCAGCAAACATCTTCTGTCAAGGACCAGATAATAAATATTTTAGGCTTTGTGGGCTATATGGGCTTTGTAACAACTACCCTGATAAGCTTTGGAGCACAAAGGGAGCCAGAGACAGTAAGTAAACGAATGGGCATGGCAGTGTTCCAATCAAGCTTTATTATGGAACACTGAAATCTGAATTTCATATAGTCTTCACATGTCATGTAATATTATTATTCATTTCCAATCATTTAAAAATGTCAGACTCATTTTTAAATCATGTGTCATACGAAAAAAGGTAGTAGTCCAGATTATGCCTATGGGCCATAGTTTGCCAATTTGTGGTTTAGGGTAAGAAGCCTAAAGAATCAGGAGAAGCATTGTTTACCATTGCTCTGTTAGAATACCTAATCCTTGGGTCTCTAACCCCCTCCATTCAGCATTATGCCTGATGAGTACAGTATATTCCCCTTGACCATGTATCAGTTGGCCTATGCGAACTTCTCTTTCTTGCCTGTAAAATAGACATCTTTACGTGGACGGTTTAAACTCACAGGTTTTGATGAGGATAAATGGAATAAGACCTATGGAAGGTATTTTGTACTCTTAGGAAGGAAAGCATTATACAAACCCAATGTCTTCTTTTAAAAAAAAAAGAAAGAAAGAAAGATCTGTCAGAAGGAATTGAAAAGCCCTAAGCATAGTGCAACATGACTGAAAGTGCTGCTCAAGACGGAGCTCCTCCCGCTAAGATAAATGATAGGGCTTTCCCTCCCTAACGTGGTCTCCCCATATTTCATCATCTGAAGGCAGGATGACTTGACTGCCTGTTCTTTAACTTTCTTTTCTTCTTTTTCCCTACTTCATTAACGCATTGAGAGAACCAACTTATTCCTCAAAAGGATCACTCTGTGGCACTTTGCTGGCTCCCTATCTGATGCAGCTTACAGGGTTGTACTTATCTAGTCAAGGCCTGTGCTCACCTCCCAAGTTTAATAATTATTTGACAGATCACCCCTGTGTATAGCATGGTATCAAAAGCTTTCTTACAAAGTCCAGGTAAAATATGCCTGTGGTTTTTCCAGAGTCAACTCATTTTAGAAACTTTTTGTAAATTAGACCTTCCTTATTCTTGGTAAGGTGAGCATTTCTTAGCAATTTATAATGTTTTTTTCCCTCCCTTCATGATGAATTATTCTGCATCTTTCTCTATAAAAATAATTCTAAAATCTGTGTTTCCCTGATTCTTCATCCTTCCACCCCGACCCCAGACAGAGTAGACTAGTTACATTAGACTATGTTTGTCCACCATAAACTGCTCACATTTCTTGCCTAAAAGTTTTGAGTTTCCTGTCTTCAAATGTTATAATTTCCAGATTTTGCTTTATCTGAGTGCAGCTGTAATTTCTAAGAATGACTAAAATAAGATTCCATAATATCTTTGTTATTTTGTGGAAATTTCTTCTTTTTAGTGGAGGTTGTCTTGGCCTTCAGTTCTTTGTATATTTGTCTTAGAAGTGATTTATTTTAATTTTCTGTACATCATTTGTTGTTGTTTTAGCCTTCTAAAGCTTGCTTTTCACAGTAAAATTACACATAGAAACATTCAAATGCAAGATGATAAAGAGAATTTTACATAGTAAAAAGAGGGGCTCCCCTTGACTTTGGTGAAGGTTAAATTCTGGTCACTTAGCTTCTAGCGATAGTGTAATGAAACCTCATGTTTTCTGTAATAACACTATTCATGTGACATTCTTTTTCTTCCTGACCTTTAGGGTTCCTCTCTTTGTCCTGGATTTATTTCTCTGTGTTCTTGTTATTATTATACCAACAATATTTCCGTATAAATAAGTGACATGAATTAGCCTCATATTATTCTGTAGTTCCGCTCTTGCATTTATTTTTTCCAAACCTTCATTTATACAATATAGCTCTAATATTCTATAAATAACAACCATCCTGATTGTAGTTTGATGCAAACTTGTAATGTCAATGCAGAAAGAGTAAAAGATACTTTTCTAGTGCCTTGTTTCAGTGAAACTTGAACCATAATTTATATTACATGGAAAAAGATTGCTCCTAGTAGAGGAGAAATTGCTCCTAGTAGAGTAAAGAAGAAAAGCACTTCTTCCCTTTAAAAGGAATTTTGAGTAGTTTTAATAACAAACCATTCTGGGCCATTGTTATTGTGTCTAAGAGGTACCAATGTCTCTTACTTTTTCAGTTTATGCTTAAAACAGAGTCACTTGTACTCGATCAAGTACAGTCCTCTGATTACTTTTATTTCTGGGACAGATTTTTAAGAGCAACTTCTAATTTTAGGTATTGTAGCTGAGTTTCTTCCTATTCTCTGCACTCCATTGAGGTTCTCTGTGCATTAGCATCTCTCTAAAGGCAGCAATCATAGGCACTTCATAGATGAAGAAGAAAGCTTGTGTTTAGAGGCGAGGGAGGGCAGAAAGGGAAGTAGATGTCTCTTTGCATGTTTGTGTCTGAGTGTTTAATTTTACACAACCGTTTTTACAAATAAGCAACTTTTCAAAACTTGTTTTAATTATTGTAATCTTAGAAATTAGAATACCATCTGAAGTTATTGTAATGATTTAGAATAAGGTGTGATCTCTTTTTTTTCTTTTGTGTATGAATATCAGTTTTCATTCTTACTGTACTTATGATACATATAACACATACTACATCCTCCTGGATATATTAAATGTGCACATTACTCTTCACAATTCTTTATTTCTGCCATTAGTACAAACACCAGGGAAAATGAGCGAAAGAGGAGTCAGTATGGGAGCATAAATTAGGAAGTTTTAAAGTTTAATTCTGAAGTATGCACACCCCCTCAGTTGTGAGGCTCACTCAGACACATCCAACTGTCCTGAAATGAAGTCTTCTCAAGTCAATTTCCTCATGATTCTGAATTGTCTATATCTTTAAGTTCCTACCTATCTGAATGCAGATGGGCAAGAATTAGGTTCAAGCTGGGCATGGATTAGGTTCAAGGTGGGAATATTGGAGACTTTGGAAAGGAAGACTACGAGTGTTATAAGGACTGAAGACTAATGCAAGTGCAGAAAAATTAAGGATCTATTATTCTGCTGTGTTATGAATATGGTGTCATCACTTCTGTTTCTTACTTATGAGCTGGACTATTCACTATGTAGCTCAGTGTGGTTCCCATTGTCCTTAATCAGTGTCCTTGAAGTTGAATATGAGTACTGTACTTGCTACTCCCTGTGTGAATCAGGATCCCCAGCCAGAACTAGATGGAATTTTCCTGAACATTGACTGGAATGACTGCTTACAAAGGTGTGAGCCACAGCTGAGGAAAATAAGTACTAGATGATGCCTACCCCTGGACTGGTGAAAGTGGGAGGTCATTACCAACCACAGACCTGGAGGGCAAAAACAGCAAGCTGGTGAGGGTCCAGAACATCCTGAGAATAAGCAGGAAGGAGATAGGCAAGAAACAAACCTCTTCCTATGCTTGTCCCCTGATTTTCTCCAAATGTCTCACTTTAGATGATATAACCGCCTGTAGTGGGCTCAGGAGCCCCTGGCAATGCAGTCCTCAGAATCCAGCCTCCTGACCAAAGATTGGAGCAGAGTAGCCTAGAGCAGAGCTGAAGGGGTGAATGGAAGATGCCCGCACATTCTCCTTAGATAACCCTTCTACATTTTCCTGAAGTTCTTGGCTTTCCTTTTGATTCTCTCCTCCCATCCTTATGCTCTCAGTTTCCCTGCTTAGCAGTATTTCCTCACTCTCTGCTCACTGTCTGTGCCATCCCATCATGCGATTGGCACCCAAAGACCTCCTCCATCTGCCTGCTCTGGCACCTCGCTCCAGCTCTTGCACAGCTTCACTTCAACATCCAGTAGGCCCGTAGTTCTTCTCTCACACCATCGCCCTCACCTGCGGGGGTTTTGCGTGGTGTTTCTCAACTGCCTTCTGGAACTGGAAATCTTTCCGGCACCAATATTTTGAAGTCATGATTTGAGGTTGAAAATTTGTCACTTACATATCCTTTAACATAGCACCATTTGTATTTTGAGTGTTGCTTAGTAAATCCTAACTGCCACCAACTAAAATAGATATAGGAAATAGGAAGTGTGGGCATTTCTTATAATTTACCATTCACATTGAATCTTCTCTTCAGTGTGACTGTGATAACAGCTCTTGCATAAAACACGAAGTAACATGTTGGCCTGAACTGAACAAAACTGCTTATTTGCTCCAAATTGCATTAAACTTATAGTTTCAGGCCTAGTGGGTTTTCTCTCCACCAAAATTTTGACGATGCCCATTGATAATATCTCTAAAGCCCAGTTGAGTCTTTGAAATCATTGATCTTATGGTCACTGGAAGTGTATGAATGCAAGAAGGAATGCTATTTACATCACAGTCATCCTCATTATGAGAACTCAGAGGAAAGACCTTGCAAATCTCATCAGTAAGAATTGCCATGCTTCTTCTGATACAGCTGGTGCATTTGTATCCTCCGGTCCTGGGGAATCTAGTGTGTTGGAATCATGCTTTTCTCTTGGTTTCAAAAATTAAATAGCTCAGTGAAATTTAAGATTCACCCTTAACATGAGTTTTGTACACTACTTCATTCCCATCATTATTTTACTTTTTCACTTTCATTTTTCTCACATTCAATCTGTGAAAAAGTTGTTGATTCGACTTCCAAAATATATTTAAATCTGTTTTCCACCTCCAACTCTACTCTTAATGTCCACTGCAATGACTTAGGGAGCCACTGGCATTTCTATCCTGGACAACTTTGATAGCCCCCTGACTGCTGTTTACATTCTCATTTACCTCTCTCCAATTTCTTCTTCACACAGCACCCTGAGTAACTTTTTAAAAACATGAATCTAATTATTTTCTTAAACTTTTTATCAAAAAAAAGAAAAGAAAAAGAAAATTTGCAGGAATAATACAATAAATATCCATGTACCCATCACCAAGGCTCATATTTTATCCCTAAACCCTTCATCATATATTTTTTAACATAAGGGCATCCCTACATGACCATAATATCTTTTCCACAATCAGAAAATTTAACACCAATCCAATACTATTATCTAACAGATAGAGTCAAGTTTCCACAATTGTCTCTATAAGGTCCTTTGAAGTCATTGTTTGTTTGTTTGTTTGTTTGTTGCTATGTGTTTGTTTTATCCACAATTTAATCTAGGATCATGCATTATTTTTAGCTGTCTTGTCTCTTTACTCTCAATTTGGAGTCTAGGTCCACGGTGCTATAGAATATCTCAAAATTTGTCTGATTGTTTTGTCATGATTAGCTTTAGGTTAAATTTTTTATTTTTATTTTTGTAAAACTTTCATTTTTAGTATTAACTTGTGTCCTCAGTTTATCATAGTGGGGCATAGACTGTGAATTTACTCCATTACAGGTGATGTAAAATTTGAGCATTTGGTCAAGGCATTTCCCGCCATATTTTTCCATTGCAAATGGAATCTAACCTTTAGATTTATATTTTTAACTATCTTCACCCTTTGAACTATCTTCTTTGAACTATCTTCACCTGAAGACCTTTGCATTTGTTGTTCTTGCCTCTGTGTTCATTGCATAGTTCACATCTAAGACCAGATATTCACCTTCAGAGGGGCTTTCTCTAATTATCCAATCAAAATAGTGTCCTGTTTGTTTCCTTAAGATGTAATTTTTTTTCTTATTGTTCTTACTACTTACTTATCATCTATAGCTATAACTAAACAGTAATCTCTTGTGGGTAAAAATACCAGGACTGTTTTTTCCACTATTATAATCCAAATAGCAGAATATATAGGGCCATACACATGGTAGACTATCAAAGAAACATTTGCTGAATGAGAAAATCAATGCATGTATGAATAAACGTTATATCTTGGTAGATTTTATATATTCATACATTTTAAAACCATTTTATGGCAAAAAGGCCAAGAAAATGGGGCAGAAATATGGAGTTCTGTATTAAAATTTATGCTCCCTCTTCTATAGTATGAAGTTGTCACTGGGAAACAGCTGCCCAAGCAGGAACTATGTTTCTCAGCATTCCCCGCATCTAGGTGGCCATGCAACTAATTCTTGCCCATCAATGTAGGGAATGTTGTATATTTTACTTCCTGCCCCTGCTTAAGAAGTAGGTAGGATTTCTCCATGGACTCTTTCTTCTTGCAAGCTGGACACTGAGAACGTAGCCACAGATATTGGAATCCCAGATCCCTGAGTCATGATGAGGTAGAAAGCTACCTCTCAGACTATGATAAAAATAATTTTAAAAACTTTTAATGTGTGTATCCATTTAAAATTTATAATTTATTTAAAATAGTATCTACCATTATTTTGAATAATATAGAAATAAAAGCTGAAAAACTGGTGGTCAAAACAATTCTTTTAAGTAAAAATAAAGTTATGATTACTTAAGATTCACTATCACATTACTATTTTTTTGCAGTGTGTATTTTTTAGATTCCTCAAGTTATACAAAGCAGGATTAGACCTAGAAACACTCAAGTAAGAGACTCTGAAGAGAGTTTTATGGATAGAGTAAAACCAAGGATCACTCTTGCCTTTAGGAAAGGTGAAAATGCAATTGCTTAGCTTTTAGAAATGAAATGATTAAACCTCATTGTTTCTCAGATCCTATACCCACTGCCAAACTAATCTGTGGAAGTTCCAGTGCAATTTAAGAGACAATCCATCAAATACATTCTCTGTTGCCTCCGATAAATTTTGTTTGCTGTGGGTAGCATTACTAATAGAACAACAATCTATCTAGTAATTATTTATTATCAAACCAGTGAGTAAAGAGATTCCCTGAATTTTAGAAATGGAGGGCTTCTGAAGCTTATTTTATTTTACGGCAGGCCCAGATAATGTAAGTGCTTGCCTTTCAGAGTGTGATACAGAGTTTGCACTGGCCAAGCTGACTCCAGAAACTAGGGCTCTTGACCATAGTAGTTAGGCATTTGCTAGATGCAATTCTCTATGACAATCAGACCATGGCTCAGTAGAAGTGATTTTAAAGAACTCTAGTGGATATTATCTATGCCTTTGATTTGTTTCAATTGTAATGGGAGAAGGTTGGTAGTGTATTTATAAATATGTATCATATATGTGTACAATTCTACCTTATTTCTAAATGAATATAACTCAAACCACAGTTAAATACCTGTGAACCCTTAAAGGTTATGTATTTATTCTAGTGGTGGTGTCGTTACTCAGAATTAGTCAGCACTTTTAAAATTTATATTTAGAATTGTCTTTAAGAGCTGAAACTGTTTTTCCCCTTTGATTACAAAGTACTTGTATATACTATGGAAATTAGAGAAAGAAGAAAATTAAAACCACCCATAATTTGGTTACTCAGAGGTAACAATTATTTGTTACCAGAAGTAGTAATTCCTTGTATGTAAATGTGCATGGGCGGGGGTATGTTTCTCTGTGTCTCTTATATAATACTGCAAGCATGGTTTTGCATTTAAAGTTTTGTCATGTATATATACCTATAAATTAATTTCTTAATTTTAGCTATTACATTGAGTTGGATAGAAAATATAGATCTTTGTTTAATATGTCAGCTATTACAAGTTACTGAGTAAAATTTTAAAGGCTTTTGATCTTTAAGTGAGTGCATTTTTGAACTGTCCTTTATATTGATAAACATTCATTCTTGGAGCTGTCATTTGAAAAAAAGCAAAAGATATTGAACCTAAGTCTGATAAATAAAATAAATGATTAATCCAAGGAATGCAATTTGACTCAAATAGAGGATGATTAAAATGTAGTGAGGCACTCTGAAACTGTCACAGAAGGCAGGTTCAAAACAGTTTCAAAATATTTTTAATAATAGAGACACTTACTAATTAAATATGCATTATCATATGATGGCTACTTGACAGAAAAAAAAATCACTTCAGTGCTTACAATCTAAGGGCCTGCCAAAAAATCAGCCCTTGACTTCATAGGTGCACACCATCACATACAAGTGGAGAATGAGGAATCAGATTCTACATTTTGTGTGTGTGTGTGTGTGTGTTTGGCGGAGAGAAAGCTAGGTTTTGTCATTTTTAATATCCTGCCCTATTTAAAAGAGAGAAAAAGAAAGAAGGAGGAAGACAAGAAAAAAAGGAAGGAAAAAGAGAAATAAAGAAAGAAAGAGAGAGAAAGGGAGAGAAGAAATAAGAAGATAGAGAAAAAAGGAGAGAAATTGAAGGAAGAAAAGAGAAAGAAATTAAAGGAAGAAAGAAAGTTGGGAAGGCTGATTGTTATCCTGATATTCCTGGGAAGTAGTTTATCAATAGTAGTTTTTTTTATACTTAAAAATAAATGTATAAAGCCAGTCTTAAACTTAGTGCAGACAGATGGTTTTCAGATTTTTCAGGATAATAGCACTCTTCTATAATCTTTCCAATATACTAGAACTCCAGTTACAGTAGAGTTGGAGAATGAATTGGAAGTGATGGAGCAGATACACATTAGACACTACCTTCACAATCACACTAGTTCCAGAGAGAACAACGTTTGAAAGACAGTTGTAGATTGATGAATCCTATTAGTATAGTTAGCAGGTATACCCAGGACTACAAAAGAAGGGAAGCTCAAAGTTTTCAGAATTCAAGGTCCTTAGAGATAAAGCACCCTGGCCAGAAATAGAATGTTGGCACCTTTATTGACTTATTATCCTGTTGGTCCTCTAATAGTGTACCATTGTGCAGAATGTGCCCATTAAAATCCACTGACTGCAAGGATAAAATGTTCTCCAGAATTATAGCCATTTTTTAATCATATTGTTGTATAAGGCTCAAATTTGACCTTAGAGACACATTATTTTTTAAGATCTGGAAAATCCAGTCACTTTCAGTAAATTTAATTTACCTATCACTTAAGTAAATTCATTTTTTAAAAATTATGCACACAAACACACACAAAGAGAGACAAAATTTAGAAACAAAAATTACTTATCTGTTTCCATCTAAATGTATTACATGTTTCTGGAATCAAGCCAGGGTATATAAAATCCTTAAGACAGTGGTTAGATTGCTATAGAATAAATCCGACACATGTAACAATTAGAACGGTAGATGTTGGAAGGATTGCTCATCTCTTACCCTTTCATTTTATGTGCTGAAGTACTTTTCAGTTATATCAAAATAAAGAAATAACTGGTTAAATACTGAAAAAAACCTACTTCGAATTTCCTATTTTTCTAATTATGCATATCAATAAAAATTCATGGAAAAAAAGATAAATAATATAATTATTAAAGAGAATTTGTTTTTAAATATGTTTGGGGTTGAGGAAATTCTTTTCTAAAATAACAAAATAACCAAGGTCTGCTTTCTGGAAATTTACATTTTGCAAGCAACTGGGACAGAAACAGACTAACACACAGAAAAAATTACAGGAGTTAAACATTATAATCAGAAAAGGAAATAGGGGAAGTAGGGGTTATAAGAAAAAATGAAGTATCAAAAAAGTCATTGTTTGTTGCATTTTTATCTCAAACAACAGAACAATTATCTGCCTTCTTAGATTTCAGTAACTGAAAACATCAATAATAAAGTAAGTAAAAGATGTAGAAATAGTGAATGAAAAATGGATTTCAACTCACAGGAGTGATGAAGAGTAGACCTTCAACCTTAAAGCACTTTGAAAGATTTTTATAAGTCATGGTAGGGAAAATAATGGCCTCCCAAAAATGTACATGTCCTAATTCTCAGAACCTGTATATGGTACTTTACATGGCTAAGAAGATTTTGCTGTAAATTAAGTTTAAGGATCTTGATGTGGGAAAATTATACGGTGTTATCTAGGTGGGTCTAATGTAATCAAGGGGATTTTTATAAGGAAAAAAATTAAGAAAGCAGCAGAGTCAGAGAAGGAGATGAGACAATCAAAACAAAGGTAGAAGTGATGAGGCCATAGGCAAAGAGTGTGGGCAGCCTCTAGAAGCTGGAAAAGACAAGGAAACAGATTCTCTCCTAGAGTCTCCAAAAGAAATGCAGCCCTGCCAACCTATTTTGGACGTCCGACCTGCAGAACTGTAAGATGATAAATCTGTGCTGTTTTAAACCACTCAATAGGTGGCAATTTGTTACAGCAGCAATAGTAAAATAATACATTAGAGTCTGGGAGGAAGAAGTTAGTCTTAAAAGAAAATTCACACATGATCAGACTCAATTGTTTTCCAAAGAGATGATTTTTCAATTCATAAAGAGTTATGCCAGATGAATCAGTAATTTAATTTTTTTCTAATAACTTTTTTGGTCCAGTGCTACCTTTATAGTAAGAGAAGAAGAAAAAAAATGTCCTTTCTTATACCTCTACTATGTATAGTCAGAATGATAATTTTTTCTTACGATTTTATTTAATCTTTATAACAACTCTAAAATGGAAGTAACAACTCCTATTTACAAATGAAGGAAACATTCTCAGAGGAAAAAAAAAAACAACCCAACATATTTCAAGTTGGTGATAGAACTAAAAAAATGTGATAATGGGACAGAGATTAGAATATAGATAATTTATATTTCCTTTAGAGAGGCGAATGAGAGAGAAAGAGAGAGACAAGAGATGAATGAGAACAAGAGAAAGAGAGAGATGGAGAGGGGCAAGTAGATAAAAGAGTATTGGATAAAAGCACACAGAATTTTACAAATAGGATTCAATGTGGCCAAAAGTTTGCAGAGCTAAATCTGGCCTACATAGCTATTAAGAAAAAAAAAGTCTAACATTTATCCAACCTCCTGATTTCCTCCTTTATAAAAAAAGATGACAATAGACATCTCTTTCATAAAGAATTCCAAGAAATAGAACTGAACACTATGATATTGAAGAGCTCTTTAAATGTTGATTCAACACTCTGTGGTCTACTTGGCATCTCCAAACCAATTTGTGACATTCAATACTAAGAAGGAGAAAAAGAGACATTGTAAATTAGGTGGCAACAATTGATTCCAAAGGGAAGGGAACATATTCTATATCCAAGTGAACAAAAGATATTGGTATGAATTGTATGCTCTCAGACAGAAGTATACAGAGCTGAGGATGGTTACCAGAGAGTGAGCACAATGCAAGAGAACCTTCAAGAACAGCAGCTCTCAAGAAGTCTTGGATAAATATCTAAGTTAGGTCATCAAGATGAATGAGGTCACCTAGCTATAGTTTAGACAACTGAAAGCAGAACAGTATGACCCAAGGCTGGCTTAAGACCTTAAGGCAACTACAGAGCCAACAGCAGCTGGAAACTCTTAAAGACTAAATGCAAAGGAGAGAGTAATTTTCACATCAAAGGGATCAGTTTGACAAATGAAAATCAAATTGGATGGACTTTAATGCAAACAGCTGGATGTGATGCAACCTAAAGAGGCAGATTTCCTGGAGTTAGCCAAATACATTTATTAGAATCCTCCATACCTCCCAAGGAGAACATAAATACAGAATTTTAAATTTTTAAGTTTTTCCATCCCAAACAATGGAAGGGAGAGTATGGTAAGATAAATAATCTGCACCACTATCCTTGGAATGATTTGGTGGCTATGCTTACTCTGTCTGTGCCAAGATGTTTCTCTATTCCATCCACATTTCCCTCCTTTTCTTTCTCCCATCTTTTTTTCTAATGTATAGTAAATTATATCTTCAAATAATATATCTGAATGTGAGGTAACTGATTCAAAGAGTAAATATTTTCCTACTAAAGGATTTCTGATATTGGAAGAGTCTCTGAATGAATAGGCCAGGAGTCCATGACCCCGTCCATGAGTGAGAGTGACAGATAAATTTACTTTCTAACCTGTGCTTGGCAATCAGCCTTTTGTACCCAGTGCAGCATGGATCTACATCAGCAGTGGTTTAGACCAAAGGGTAGTTAACTCACTGGCCGATGGAGAAATCAGACTCAAAGTAAGTGGAAGAAAGAACAAAAGCTTATTATCAGCAGGAAGGCACTCTGAAATGGCTTCAGGGACATCTGTCTGTTCCCTAAATTCTGTTATCAGTGGGAACTCACCTGAATCAGAATTCAAACATCCAGTACAAAGGATTAAAGCTATTGGAAAAGGCAAAGCTATTATAAGTCTTATTGCCCTAAATCCCCTGCTATAATATAATAGAAGCTCTTAAAGACAGATTTACTTATCCAAGGAGCATAGAAGCTGCTTGATACTGCTCATTATCAGAGCTCCAGAAATTTAGCAAACTTTAGGACACCTAGTAAGCACACAATACATATTTAATATATTAATGAGTAATATGAGTCTAGACATGATTTAGTATAAAGGGAGAGATAATATATCTTCTGTTTCATTAAGTCATCATTATCCATTTAACTCAACTCATGTTGCATGCAGATTCTGCAGAGCCAATTCAAAGCCACAAAATCTGAATTCAGAATTAATTTGGGGGTTCAAATAAATCAAAGAGGAAAAAATTTCTTTATCTTTTGGTACCATTTAGCAGAGTCCGTTTGCCTCATTTCAGAACCTATGCAATGATGTCTGAGCAGCATGTAGGAGATTTTAAATTAATATGCCATTTATTGTGCTTTACTGGTGGATCAGTGAATGATGTCATCGACCTAAAGCTTAATTCTGGTACTTGTGCGCTCCTAGATTATTTCATTGATAATGTTGAAGACAGACATACAGGTGAGGACTAATGGGCTCAGCAGATATCAAGCCTGTTCCCTTTCTTTTTACTACTTGCAACTCGTACTGGTTTCAAGTGTTTGGTTTTTCATCTGACAGTAAGTTTTGCTGACATAATAAGCTATTTAGGGCCAAACCTGAATCAAGGTGATGATTTCCCAGCAAACTCAGGCTTGCAAATCAGCAAAATAGAAAATAAAGTAAATGAACAGATATTTGTGCCCAGAAAGTCCTGTGTGCAATTAGCTGATGAACCATCAAAAAGCCTTGGAAACGGAAGTAGAGGTATATTTTTCTAACTATATTTGGGGTAACAGCCTTTAGCTTTTTCTAGATTTAGTAACCTAAAAAGTTTAAGACAAAAAAATAACAATAAAGTGAGGCACTGAAGATCTAACTTTTCAAACTTGATTTTGCAACCCAGATAATGTGTTTATTTTTTTAAGTAGTGCAGAAGAGACAATGCTAGTGTTTTATGTGTATGTGTGTATGCAAGTATATGCATGTACACATCAGATATTATAAAGTCAAAACCCCTAACTATGGTTACATTAGTTTACAAAAGCCAACATGACTGGCAAAGAACTTCTAAACTGGAAACAAAAATGTAAAAAATATGTTTTGGATATCAGATAACTTTAGTATTAGTAAAGAGGGTGAGATCAACTTTATCCAGCTAAACAATCATGGACTTTTCAAACACATTAGATATCAGTTCATAGTAGCAGTTGATGTTAGTGTTAGCTGGATGAAATTAACATTTTTCCAATAATAAATGAGCTCACGATGTAATGTTGAGCAACACTTGGTTGGTCTAGATTTAATTTTAAAATAGTTTCCAGAATGCTTAGCTCCATTAAAATTATTTTCAGTTCACAAAAGTCATCTTTTTCCCCCCATTTTATCAAAACCTTTCCCTTTCTCTTTAACTTTTACTGCTAAGAAAATAAAATAGACAGAAATTTAACAACTTCACTGCCATGAACTAACTATATGCCTAAGATTGATCCAATTTAGGCAAATCTCATGTGTTTGGGGTAAACTATCCCTGTGTCATTTTCAGTTCCCATGAAACTTCTACTATTGTCTCTTAACCATTAGGCAGTGGGCCTATTCACCTACATGATGAGGAAGCTAGTTCACCCTAGAACAAAATAGTTTTAAGTCAAAATAGCTGTGAGACTAATACTAGATTTTAGACTGTGGACCAAATATATATATATATATATTTTAAAAGGTGGCTTTACAATGGCAGGAAAAAAATGTATAGGAGAAGAAGCTCAAAATCAGCATCAGTCATTTGTGGGTCATTCTGACTTTGCAGAAAGGGTTATCTCAGCAGTTAGGAGTTTTCTACATAGTTAGCAATGGGAGCCAGAGAGGTTAAAACAGCTCATCACTTTATCAGGATTACTGAGGCTATGAGGGAGGCCTTAATGGTCTGGCAGTCCTTTTTGTCACAATTTAATGGCATATCGATCTTGCAGAGTGAACAATCATGACCTTCAACTGTTTACAGATGCTTTGGAGGGAAAAGGCTTAAGGAGCTTATTCTAGGGAAGCTGAGAAGGTTCAGCCCTGAGCAGTCAAGTTGGAGAACTCAAACAGCAATCAAAACATCCCAGTTTGGGGCAACTTTCCACTGAGGGCGGCACTTAAAACTGGGAAGATCACAAGTGCTTCGAGAAAAGCCAGTGGTGTTACAGACAATCAATAAATCAACCAGGAGTGTCATTAACAGAGAGAGGAGGTAGTGTGTATGTGTGCATGTGTGTGTGTCTGTGAAAGAGGGGCTCTTGCATCAAGTTGTGCATTTCTGCTGGAACAGGATTTTAAAGAAAGATATCTTTTAGGTACCTACAAGGTTTGTAACCATCACATAAGCAGGCTAGGGACCCTAGAAGAGGTAACCAGATTTTATGAGACAAATTTGAGCAAAGAACAATATGACACGGAGTATTTTTCTTCATAACACAATTAATCTGAGGATCGTGGAAGGCATTTTTTTAAATTCACATAAAACTGCGTGCTAAGATCTAGAGAACTGCTTTTTAAGAGAAGATGAATGCACTGAAATGAAATTCTCAGAAGGGGTAGGATTTGGAATGTTTATTTGCACCATCTATTTTAATAACTCTGATCTATTTATACTATTGCTGAATCACAAAACAAAGCTTTTAGCCTTGACTCTGTTGAACCTCTATTATGTTATTTGTAAGGTCCTGGTTGCTAATCAAGGTATAAAACATAATTCCTGCCCTCAGAGAGTTTATATGTGCCCTCAGCAGTCACGAATTCAAGTACTGTTTCTGGCTATGAGGCTCTTACTCTGACCTCTGTAGCAAGCTGAATAGTAGCCCCCTCAAAAAGTAGGTCTCCACCTGATTCTCTGAACCTGTGAATGTGACCTTATTTAAAGAAGAGACTTTGCAAGAATAATTAAATTAAGGAACTTGAGAGGAGGTCATCCTGGATTTCCTGGGTAGTTCCTAAATCCAATTACAAGTGTCCTTATAAGAGATCCACAGAAAGGAGGAGGTGATGTGAAAACAGATTCAGAGATCTGAGTGATGCAGCCACAACCCAAGGAACACCAAGTGTTGCCAGCAGCCACCAGAAGCGAGGAGGTGTGGGCAAGATCCAGAGAAGGTGCTGCCCTGCTAACACTTTGATTTTGGACTTTGGCTTCCAGACCTGTGAAGGAATATATTTCTATTGTTTTAAGCCACCAAACTGGTGGTAATTCATTACAGTCAACCTAAGATGCTAAAATGACTCTTACCTAGATTTCTTTAGCCTTGCCTCCCATGTACTTGATTTTATGATAATACACAATGAGAGTCAAGATGTATATCTACAAACAGTTACTATACTGTAATAACAAAATCCATCTTTATTGCTCACTACTAACTTGTTCGTTTCCCCTCAGATTTGTATAGAAGGGGAAAAAACTTTATATGTAATAGATTTAAAAGGGCTGTGCAAAGGGAAAAGGAATTTGCCCTATAATCTCTTGAACGATAAATGAGAAAGAAGCAAGATGGCAGGCTTTACAGCATTGAAATCGGTGGATGGGAGGAGCCCTGAATCTCTGAACATCAGCATTGGACTGTCTAAGTGCACAGCAACAAATAAGCTAATATTTAATTGTCTTCAAAAAGTGTTAACACTTTGTAAAATATGGGCCCTGTGTGCTAGACATATTTTTTTTAAATGTCTCAAATTTTAGTTGCAGGAAAAGGAGCTCAAGCTTAGCTTCAGTCATTTGCAGGTCTTCCTGACTTTGCAGGAAGGATTATCCAAGCCGTTAGTTGTCTTCTATGTAGGTGGCAAGGGAGAGGGGAATAAATGTCAGTATATGCTGTGTGCTGATTGAGTCTGTTTGGCTGCTCAAAGCACAGGATCAGTGACAGAATATCATCAAGTCAGGCAGAGCCATATGGTATTTGTGCTGCTGTCAATGCTCTGGGAAACCTTCAGAGGCAGGACGCCTCCCCTCCACTTGCCCAGTTCTTGTATGAGATGGAGCCTAAGCTGTGAAACATCTTGTTCGAACTCAGCCTCCAGCCTCCCTTCTTTCAACCATTTCACTCTGAGGTAGATAGATAGATGTCTTTCTACCATGCCAATCTGATCACAGTTTTCTTTTACCTAAAGTCTCTCAGAAACAATACTCTGGCCATATGAAGCCTTAATGATCAGTCCTCATCTAACTCTACCTCCTGCCTTATATTCTCCCAGGTCTTCCTCCCATTGAGTCACATTTAGCTATTCTACACTATTTATATGATGTCTGCAAAAGTGCCATGCCTTTTGCATGTGTTAATATCACTTCTAGAATGTTCTCTCTGCTCATCCACTTGGCAAACACATCTATTCTTTAGAATCCAGCTCAGCAGTCTCCTGACATGAGAATCCCCCTGACTTCTAAAACAGAGTTAATTATTCCCTTATCTAGGCTATCACTAGCCTCCACTATTGTAATAATCACCCTGTGCTATAATGTGTTTATATAACCGTCGCTCATAATAGACTGTGAATGCCGAGGGTAGAAACTTTGCCTTCCCTGTGGAGGTGAAAGTATATCTTCTATATCATTGAATCTCTAGTGCCTGGCCTAGTGCTGGACAAAGAATTGGTATTCAATAAATGTTTGATGAATAAATAAAAAAATGACTAGTTCTTTCTGTGATTAGTAAACTCTTAAAATCTCTTAAGACGAGTACGTTTACTCACAAGTCATTACTGTACAAGAAGCTTGTCTCCACACTTACAAGATCTTTGAAGAAGTAGATTGCTTTTTTCTCTTGTTTAAAAATTTAATAAGCTTAATATTTCCTGGTAATAAAAGTAATATAGAAAATCTGAAAAATAAGAGTAAATATGAAAACAGATTCATCTCTAATCTCAACACTCAAAGATAAACACAATTAAATATTGCCCGCATGTAATTAAAAATACATCCATATGGTCATGGGAGCAAATAATTGTGACACAGTATGCTATATGTGAAAACACAGACACCATACTCTCTCTCTCTCTCTCTCTCTCTCTCTCTCTCTCTCTCTCTCTCTCTCTCATGCATGCACACACACACAAATTTAAATCATTGTCTATATTAGTTAAAGAATGCAAGCTGCTATAAAACTCAGCCTCAAAAGGTATATGGTTTAAATATCATAAGAATTTAGGTCTCACCTACATAATGTCAAAATAGATATTTGTATTCAGCAAGATGAGGAACCCAGACTACTTCTATCTGTGGCTCTGCAGTCTTCATAACAGGGTTTCCAAGATGTCATTGTTCCCACAGAACAGCAAGCATGGGTAATTGCATGTAGGAGGGTTTAAGGAACAGGCCTAGGGGTGGCATGAATTAGTTCCACTTACATTCACTGACTAGAACTTAATCCACAGGGCCCTATCCAAGTGCAAGGGAGGCTGGAAAAAAATCATTATCTGTGTGCCCAGGAAGAAAGAAAATGAGTGTGCTGGGCCATTAATCAGTCTCTGCCATACATTAAACGTATTCTTTTGTAACATGATATTTTTATTTAAAAAATATTTCAGTGGAATGATGTAATAACATTACCCTTATAGAATTACTGAGGCAAGTAGTAATCTGTTGGTTTTGCTGAACAGTCAACTTTTTAAAATATTTTAAAATGATTGTTTCATATATTGTGATCATACGTAATTATCAACATACAAATTTATGACACTTATATTTTCATTGTCCATTTTACTATTTATCAACATAATATGACTCTACTTATCACTGACTTTTGTCTTGGGTTCCATTTTGCTTTAAATAAATGCTATCGCTCCTGTTTCCCTTCTGTTTGCATTTGCCTGGCCATCCTCCTAATATTTTTGAATCACTTTGTTTCCTGTGTGCCATTTATAGATTGCATATAGTTGAATATTTTGACCCAATTTAAGAGTCTTTATCCTTAAATAGAGAACTTTAATTTTTTTGATATTCATTTGTCAATTAACCTGTTAGTTATACATCTATCATAATGTTTTGATTTCCAAGTCATTGCCTTTACATACAGAATTTATAATATATTTTGTATTTATTTTATCAATCAGCATGCTAATTTGTACTATTATTATATAGTATGATTTACTTTTCTTATTTTTATCTAGTAAGTTGGAAAATAATCATTTTGTTTTATATTTTATGACTGGTTGTCTTTTTTTAAAATGATGTTTTAATAGGAGATACTTCTGTTTTCCAAAGTCTTTGTTCTAATAAATGAATGAGCAAAAGAAATAAAGGAAGAAGCAAATTATCTCTAAATATAAGTAAAAAATTTTTATGCTTTTGTTTTCTCTTACTCATTCCCACTCACTGTGAAGTTTTAATGAAAGGGGTTTTGTATAACCAGAGATACTAGACCCAATTTTACATTAGTGATATTTTTATTGTGTGCCTCTTTCACATATAAAAAAGCAACTTTGCTAGCTATAGAATTGTTGGGTCTTATTACCACAACACTTCTATTTCTAAAATAATCACAGTCACATTTAGCTGGAGTCAAATCTCCTTCCTCAAATCCTCAGTGGAGCTCAATTCTAAAGTAAGAGTTAATTTATTCTGATAATTTCACAACAGAGATAGTTAAGTTACTGTGGTAATAAAGCCTGAATAAACACAATCCAAATGGGACTCCACACCATTCATCCAATCTTATTTTCATTGTACAAGGTGTAATTAATTCAAGTCCCACCTCCATTAATGGGATGTGCTTCTCCCTTTCAGTTTACCCTCTTTTGTTTTCCTATAATAGTTTGTTTCATAATTAAGCCATTAATTATAATCCAGTTTCTACTATCTCTCATTGTTGTTTGCATGCTTATCTTATCTCACCTACTAAATAGCAATTTCCTTGATGGTGGGGACATGTTTTATTTTCTTTGTATAGCCAGTCACCTAGAATGGCAGTGAACACTGTAGGCACTGGCTATGTATTTCTTACTTGTTTCAGATATTAAAGGTATAGTTGTTAGCTTCAAATCTCTTCTCTCACTTAAGTTTGTAAAAGTCAACCATAGTATAGCAGCCTAGTTCTGATCCCTCCTTTGTTTTTGATCATCATCCTATGTACAAATGACTGAAAAAGATGAAATCATTGAAAGGTAGGCAACTACCTGAAATGAGGAAGGAAATAAATTCTGTGAGAAATGAGAACATTGCCTTTATTTTTAATTACAACACCAACTATAATTACAATCAACAACAACAATAATAACAATGACTTTTAGTGAATGCTAGATATGATGTTAAGTGTTCACATTAATTATCAGATATAGTTCTTAACTTAAACCTATAGATAGCTACTGTTCTCTCTGTAAACATGAGAAATCTAAAGATGAGAGAGAGGTTTGCTTTTGATTTGTCTTCAGAATTCTGAGACCACACTTAGTGGTTATCCATTGTGAAAATACCTATTGATAAATCTTGCTTTTAGATACAGCATCCTATATTGGAAAAAGTGCAGGATTTTACATTAAACAGAAATGGCTTAAAATTTTGACTCTTCTGATTGTTGTCTGTGTGACCTTGGTAATATTATTTAATATCCTTGCCCCAGTTTTATCACATATAAAACAGAAATCATATTAACATTACAAGGCTATTAGAATAATGAGTGTTAACATATAGAATGTGTTGGCACATGGTAGTTGTTCAACTGGTAGCTATTATTATTGTTGAAATAATTATCACTCATTATCACTCTGCCCTTTCCCTGTCTCAGACTATCAAAATCTAATTCTACTGTTCAAAGCTCATCTCAAATGACATCTTCTTCTCTGATATTCATAATTGGCATATGATCAACATCCCTTGCCTTTTAATTTTAATATCTTCATATTCATGTTATGTATGTGTTTATAGTATGTTTTTAATACCTTTTCCTTTATCACTTATTTCTACATACATTTTCTCTCTCTCTCATAACTTTTTTACTTTTTTAGGCTGACAACTGCCTGTTATTTTTTTTTCACATTCTCTTCAGTCTCATGTGGTGACTTACTCAGAGTAGGTCTCGAACAGTACCTGTTGACTTTGATTGGCATGACACTGTGTATGTATTAATTTCCACATTTATTGAATTATTTAGGTAAAAATTAAAATTTCTTTTTTATCACTGACCTCAATATTTTGCTAGTTTACTCCATGCAGAATTTTATCTGTAGTTAAGTAGTTGAATCCAGTAAGTGAATGGGCAACATGTTTTTAAATGTATTTTTTTTAAATGGCTAAATTTTATATTATTCTTATAGAAGGTCTGTGATCTACTCAGTTTTGGTTAATTAGGTTGATACTTGACATGGTTTTTTAATAATCACCATTGCTTTGAGTGAAAATGAGTTCAAGTGGGCTAAGGGGAACTTTAATGACCTTTAAAATATTATATTCAATAAAATACAAGGAAATTGGCATCGTAAGCCAAAGTATTTTAGAAGGGAAGAAAAGTGTAAAAGATGGCGCCAGAATTCTGTAAATAGCCAGTGAAACTTCACCTTGTCTGTGTATTGTCCTAGGAGACACAATCTCATTTACATTTATTAGAAGTAATGATGTAGTGTCCTGCAGATAATTAACACAATAAAATGCTGCTAATTTCACATTGTCATTATAAAATTTGCCAGTTCAAATTAGAAAGTGATTAACCCTCTGAGTGAGGCAATGACATTTCCAGTCCCAGTTTGTGAATTAAAAGGGAGGTTTCCCCTAGTTAGAAAGCTGAGCTCTCTCACTCTTCTTATCTTCTTTCATCTTTATCATTTTTACCATGCCTTTTAAAGAATGAAGCTTCTGGGTCTAAGCAAGAGAATTTATAACAATTTTGTATCTCAGAGTGCCTAGGTTCTCAACAAAACCATAGATTTGTTTTGAAAAGGAATGAAGCTAATTTTCTTTATTTAAAATGAAGGATGGAAGGAAAGAAAGAAGATAGGAAGAAGGGAGGAAAGGAGACAGAAATCTCAGATGCGTTGAATTTCTTTGAGTAATGAACTTCTTGTTGGTGTATTCTCAATTAACAAGTTGTTTTCAGAATGTGCTTCATTTCATTTAATGGCAGTTACTCCTTAACCTTTGCTTGGGTACTACTTTATTTGTTTACTGCATATCTCTTGTCTACAACTGATTTTAATTAATTCCATAAAAAGGAATAAATCATTAAAGAGAAAAGATTTATGGCACTTCATTTAAAATATTTCTACTCAACTGAAATCCTCTTAAAGAATATTTAATGAGGGAATGGTATTGTAAATGAATGAAACCTCGAGTTAATGATAAAATTGTCCAACCTACTAAGACAATTATTAATTGAATAAATCTAATACATACATTTATAAAGCTGCTAAAACTATAGTGCCATGACCTTTCTTCTTCTTCATTTCTTTCCTTCTTCTAATGATTTAGGGCAAAAGAATATATAGCCAACATAAGTAGGATACTCTCTTAAAAAGTAGGAATTCATTTCCAAAGTGCTAAAGCTTGGTAGGTATCTTCAACAATAAAAAAACAATGAGAAATGATCAGAAAGCTTTTAAAAACTATTTTAAGAGCATTTCATTTAATGACATTCTCTGTATTTCTGAGGGTATTTGTTATTGCTGACACTGTCTTCACAAATCTGTGCAGTGCTGAACTATTTCAAGGACTTTGTCTCGATTTTTTTTAGGTTGAGCATGGCATGAACTAGTTTAAATTAAAAGAGGGAATCTCTTGCCTAATTATGCTGGATCCAGGGCCTCAGATATTGGCATGAAGACTCTGTTTCTCCATCTTGTAGCTCTTTTTTCCTTTATGTGACTTTATTCTCAGGCGCATTTTCTATGGCTCTCAGCAGCTGTAGGCCGATATCTTCTCTGCTAAGCTACCCTGTGGGGAGAAAACAAAACTCCAACCTGGCTCTCTGTGGCAATGAGATCAGGTAGACTGCATAGTCCGCCCTGTGATTCTGACTGGCCAAGCCTGGGACACATGCTAAACATTAGTGGAGAGGTTAATCGTAATGAAACCAAGTGATGGAGATTGAGGGAGAGGAGGTTTTCCAACAGTTAATGGGATAATATTACTCTCAACAGCTGACATTGCTCAGTTAAAATTCACCAATAACCTGAGCAGTTAGTGTATGCAAGCTTATTTTCTGAGCAGCCTGAAGTCTCAAGAGACTAAACCCACATAGCGAGGTAGTGCCAAAATTGTAGAATCAATCTGGGATTGTAGCATTCTTCTATCATTCATCTGAGTTTTAGAAAACTGATGGATTAAGTGCATCTTAATATTCTTAATCACTCTGAAATCCTTAGTTCCAGCTCCTAAAACTATGTGTGACTTTGAGAAATTCACTTCAGCTCCTTGGCCTTTAGTATCCTTATCCATAAAAAGAAATAAATTAGTATTAATCAATAGTTTTTAGAATTTTTATTGAGGTAGAACTATTTATTTTATAAAATAAATATTAAAAACCCTCAAATAAGCGGTTCTTGATTCACTTATAGTTAACTCATATTATGCTTAGATGCTTTATTAATACATCCCTGTTCAAAGAAACTGCTTGTCAGTAAGAACAAAAGCTACTATAAATTGTCATGACAGCACACAATGGGACTGTTACTACACAATGATATAGGTAATACAGAGTGTTACTAGCGAATGGCCCCACAAGGCACCCCAAATTCTTGCCATTCCCATTTGGGACATGAAGTTTGTCTACCTACACTGAGAAATTACTTGTGTAATTGGTGTCACTTGTGCTTTAGGTTTACAATTTGTGATTATCAGAAAAGTGTCTTTCAGGGGTGCATAGAAAAGCTTCTGGTGCTAGAATTTATAAAAGATGTTCCCAGGAACCACAAGGCCCAGAAAGGTGCATAGGTGAGAATATGGGGACCCTGACTGAGGAGTGGGCTAGAGCTAAGTGTTAAGGGACTGGAAGCATGCTGATTCCTATTTTTGTTGACAAGAAATAGTCCCTCATGTGAGTTCTCGGAGTTAACTACCTAGAACTGACACAAGGGAATCTTTCACCTTATTTGACTAGAAACAAATACTTGTTTTATGTCACAAGCTCTTTTTTTAAGTCACACCTGACTTTATATAACTGCACTTTTAAGTCACAAGTGTTCTCCAAGATGCATCCCTCTTGTTTGTTGGTGAGTCAGCCTACAACAGGAATCAATGTATGTGTATGGGGGTCAACCTGCTAACTCCCTCTGTGAAACCTTTGGGCTCTTGGGAATGTGCTTGGAAAACCAGTGAACTAGATAATCTTTCACTTCCCTCTAGTTCTAAAATGAGAAACACAATAAAAAGTTAGCTGTTCTCAAATTCTTAAATGTCCTACAGTGGCCAAGCTAAAGAAAGCACTTCTCACTGTGAATTTTTCATTTATTTAAAATGCACATGCACACATACACAAAGTTTTTAAATAACAGTTCTTATCTATAACCTAGAGGCACCGTTCTATGTTTGATATTACTAGTTTCTTTCCATTTCAACTTTGTAAAAAAGTAGTTTCTTTGCTTCATCTTCTGCTGAAAAGCAGATTGAAGAAAAACATATTTAAATTGGATTTGATTACAACTCCCACAAAAACCCATGTGGAGATTATGTCTTGTTGCTATGTCCTATTGCAACAGAAGGTGGCAAAGCACATATGTAAAGGTACTCCCTCATTTATGTGTGAAATCTTAAGGGTGGGTGTGCCTTGGAGCAAAGGGTGTAATTGTTGAGTATGAAGATTTGGAAAGATAAAGGAAGACAGAAGACAAACCTTTGGTTACACAATAGATTTTCAGTGCATTTAAACTGAGAATATTTCATCCACTGTTAAGGAGAAGGATTGCTTATCCTTAATCTACGCAATAATTTCTCTCACATGTAAATACCCTTTTGCCATTAAATCAAGTCTCTCCTTTCCTTCAAACTTCAGCTCCCAGCTCATTGTATCTTGTTTAGGAGGTTTGGCCCTGCTTATCTCCCATCCCTTCCATCATGTCTTTTATTGATGAACATAAGTCTCTCTTTATTACTGGATACTCACTTTATGTAACTTTAATAGTCATTATTTATAATACAATTATAGTTTAGCATGTATGTATTTTATTAACTAAAAAGCCTTAAACTCATCTGCTCAACCGTAGTTACATGAGTAAGTCATTCTGTTCTGGTTTGGGCTGATCTTTGGAGTAGAGAGGCTGGCTCCCTTGATTTCCATTTTATATTGGTAAAAATCTAAAAGAAGGGAAGAGTAAATAATGTGCTCATATCTTCACTTCTTTGAATACTCCTTAAATCCAAGAGCTGTGTGTTTAATTTTTCTTTTAGAGTTCAGAGAAAGCTAATGAATGTGTTAATATATTATATTAATATATTATACTATTGGTTATTTTTTCCTTCTATTCTGAGTAAAAACAAACTATACTATGTACGATGTAAACATTTTTCATACATTCTTTTGTTTAACCTTCATAACATCTTCATGGGATAGTTAATTTTATACTCATTTTACATATGAGAAAATTAATCTTCAAATTTAACTTGACTGAGCAAAGAATCAGACAGCTAGCATTTCGATTGGGTTAGTCTGAGTCTAATGTCCCTGCTTATCCACGGCCTCATGGTACTTTCTGTGCAAACCAATTATTTTTTATATGCTAAATTTATGAGAGTTCAGTAGACTTAAGTAGAGTGAAGCCTACAGAAGTATTATTTAAGCATTGACAGATATCCACTAGTCATGTGACCACAGACCCATTGTTTCCTTACTTGGAGCATCATTTTTCTCAATAATGAACTGAATAAGGCTATCTATAATATTTTTTCCAGTGTTAACAATTTAAGAATATGTACTATTTAATTAAATGCTTAAGCTTAGACTTGTGCAACTGTATAGGGATCAAAACCTGAAAAAGAAAATATCCAAATTCCCATGAGTTTATAAACCCAATATTTATTAAGATAAGGGTGTCAATGTAAGAAACATCCAAACCTGTAGAGAATTTTTATAAGTTTATTTAAGCCAAACTGATGACAAACTGATAGGGAGCAAGATCTTAAATGTTCCAAAAATAACAGTTTTGCAGTTTCTTTAATGCATTTGAAATTACGGAGGGAACATAAGGAAGAATGGAGAGAAGGCAAAGCTGGGGAGTGTATTACAGGGTAGTTAACGAGATTAGGTCCTCTCCTGAGGCTTAATACTTCCTTGGAGGGGTATTACTTCTGGGGTTTCAAAGGTGTGTTAACCTAGATGCACAATACAATGGACAAGACTGGATTAAAACCTTTCACTAAAGAAGTTATGGGCCTGGGGTGTGCCTACCCATCATGATCTGCCCAGTTAGGAACTTATGATCTGATTATTCTGCATGGTTACTTTCCATAGAACCCCGGTTTTTGGGGGGTCCACAAGAAGACTTACTTGGACAAAAAAGGCAGAAGAAAAGGTTGAGACTCTGAAGCTACTTTGCTTCAGAATTCCACCCCACACCACCCGCATCCCCTAGGGCAAGTTTGGGGAATGAAGCACAAGATAGTATCTTGGGTGTTTGCACTGTTACAAAGAGCCAAAGAGTTTTCATTTATTATTCCACCTGAAAATACTTTTGTGCTGCCATTGACTTAGCTGTATTTATTTCTGTTTGTCCTCTTTTTGGGTTGCATTAAAGTCTAGATAACATGCATCTCAAACAAATCAAGAACAAAGACTCTTTTAAAAATGTTGTAATCATTGTAATGAGGAACTTGGCTGAGTTAGTGCAGCCGCTGCCAAGACCCAAGGGGGCTGAAGTAGTTACTGCTGCTTGAGCACTTGGCTTGTGGCTACTCCTGCCAGGTCTTCCTACCAAGATGAGGCTTAGGGAGGTGGTTGATATAAAACCAGACACGTTTTGCAAGTTGACATGGAACATGATAAAGTACAGACTTGATCGCTTGCTTGCAAGACAAGAAAACAGTTTGAATAAGATACTCCTTTTCTTCCTGGACATGATGAGAAGGAGTTTTCCCAGGCGGGAAGATTAGAATAGAATGCCACGAAAAATAGGATAATTAGGAAATGCAAGGAAATATATAGATGGCTATAACAAAAGTTCTAGAGAGACATGGGCAGGACCAAAATGGCAATAGCAATGAGAAATGAAGGAAAAATAAGCAGAAAAGTACCTTTTTTAAAACAAAAATCTGGATATGGAGGTCAATTACATATAGAAGGTAAGAAAGAAGGCTCAAAAAATGACTCAGGCTCCTAGCTTGGACAACTAGGTAGATGGTGGTGCCACTGAGTAAGATATGAGAAGCATGAAAAGGAGTATAGGGATTGAGACTGAGTCATCACAAGATATGCCTCTGTGGTATGCAGATTATTTCAAGCTAAAGGCAGCTGAGACCCTGCGGGCTCAGAGAAACTTCTGTTCCCTTCCCCTTAACTACCTAGAAGAATTTGAATTATGGGCCTTGCCCATAATAAGAGATTATCAGAGATAATCTTTTTTTTTTTAACCTATCTATATTGCAGGGCAAACTACTAATTATTGAACATCTGCTCTTATCACCCTGCAATGACCCTCTGAAGTCCCGAGGTTCTTAGCTCGAGATGTCATACATACCTTATTGTCCCTTTCTGTCTCTGAACCTCTTATGTATGTGGGGTCTCTGACTCTCTTATGCATGTGGGGTTCCCATACATACATATGTGATTAAATTTTGGTGATTTCTATTGTTGATATGTCTCATGTAGATTTAATTATTAGGCAGCTGAAAGAACATTGAATGGTAAAGAAAAGTTTCCTTCTCTCCCACAGAAGCATGTGTAAAAATCATATAATGAGTTGAATTTAGGAATATGTTGAGTTTGTAGTAGTTATAGGTTATCAAGGCAGCAATATCAAGTAGAAAAGAAACCTGAATGAAAAATATCCAATTTGGGTGATGTCAATAAACAGGTGGTAGAAGAAGCTACAGAAAGATATCTTCCAGGAATATTGAATACAGTGAAGAAAGAGAATGGTGTTGGGCAGAACTCTGAGGAATACCGCATGTTAAGTATAGGTGAGCAGAGAAGCGTTGGTTACCTGTGAGGGGAATAAAAAATACATTGGAGGTAGAAAGGAGCGTGTCATGGAAGACAAGGGTCAAGAGAGCTTCAAAAAGAGTATAAGGATAAAGAAAAGCCCAGAATAGGAAGATGAGCCAAATAAGATATTCCAGCAATTTAGTAACTTTACCTGTTTCCAAGCCTATTTAAATTCATAACATAATGCATGGCTTAGTAGACAGGTGATTTACTTTCCACATTTCTAAGGCCTTGGACAGGTCTCTTAACTACTTGGAGCCTCATATTCACATCAGTAAAATAGGAGGCAAATTAACTTTTATGCTTAGAGGAAGGACTGATATAAGAATATACAAGAAATATACAAAGTTCTCTAAAATTAGTAATTTTTGTTTTTGTATAACAAATATATTGTCCAATAGGCCCTGAATACTTATTAAAACCTTCATGATGATTATATTATTATAATAAGTAATCCAAACCTCTCTCTAAAGCAAGAGCTTAATAATCAGAATCTGCTAAAGTAAAGTTAAATTTGGCAGCAAATATTTTCATTCAAAAAGAGAAATAACATACATTATGAAGACTTCTAGAATTGAAGTGCTCCCCCATTCAAAAAGAAGAAAATTTTTTCGCAGCCATTCTTAAATTCCAACCTAATTAAAGTTCTCATCATTTAAGTTGTTCTCTTCTAACCTTTGACTGGAATGGAATGCAACGATACATAGCAACTGTCTATAGTAGGCATTAAAGGTAATGAATTTCTTAGAATCCTATTTCTTACCTATAATGAAAATATCACCCATCTATATTATATAAGCAGATGTTAAATTAGCCATGAAGATCTTGGCTGCATTTGCTGAAGTGAGTGAAACCATCATTAGAAATTGTGTCTTGCTAATTGCTTTGCATTCTTCATTATAGGTGAGGACTGAATACATTCATATTCTATAAATACTGGTTCTTGTACCTAAAGAAGATACAGCATTTTTCATAGATTCTACAATTTTACTAACAGTCATTAAAACTGAACCATCATTGAAGATTTTTTTTCTTTATTCTGATCACCTGGTAAGAGTTAATAACTGTGTGCCATTATTTATGCCAAAAAACTGACAAGTCAGTTAAGTGGACATAGTATCATAATGTTTAATACTTTAATTCTGGTCTTTTGTTATAATGAACCTTCCTAGCTGATTTAAGTAATAGCAGAGATGGTCTGAAGAGGTAATAATAGCTCACAAGAAAGATTAAAGTGTAAGATATCTAGCATCTAGAACTCTGAATGCAAACTGCGTTTTAATCTAGGAAAAAAGAAAGAAAAAAGAAAGAAAGAAAGAAAGAACGAACGAACGAACGAAAGAGAGAGAGAGAGAGAGAGAGAGAGAGAGAGAGAGAGAGAGAAAGAAAGAAAGAAAGAAAGAAAGAAAGAAAGAAAGAAAGAAAGAAAGAAAGAAAGAAAGAAAAAGAAAGAAAGAAAAAGAAAGAAAGAAAGGAATAAAGAAAGAAAAAAAGGAAGAAAAAAAGGAAGGAAGGAAGGAAGGAAGGGAAAAAAGCTGAGATTAATTTTCAAAATCAATATAACACAACGATAGAGACAACTAAAAGTCACTGTTGTAGATTTTGTGGCACTAATGAATACTTACTGAGACTTTTTAATATGCCAGGAATGAGACCGTCACCTTCTATGACCATTTTTCAAGAAAATTCAACAGCTGTTTCTAATCTTTATAAAAGAGTCACTGAGGAATTCCTCAGTGCTAGCTACTAGTCCTGTGCTATGGATACAGAAATCAATCAGGCATTTACTCTGGCTTATCACATTTATACAAAGGGTAAGATGTACAGCAGAAGGAAAGAAAGAGTAAATTAGGGATCTGAAAGACCTTGTAATGGGTAACCTACAGTGTTCGAGAGAGATAGGTGTGCCTCATGCTCAGTGATCAACCATTCTAAGGAAAAGAATAGTTCACTGAAGTGACAAATGTCCAAGAATGTTACGTACTTTTTAGGGCAAGAAAATGAGTTTAAAGTAAGCAAAGCAGATAGTTTACTTATATCATCTGATCCTCTGAAAAGTGCATGTCTGCTTCTCCCACTTGCATGTGAGCAAACTGATTTAGAGATTTTAAGTTACTTGTTCAAGTTCTCACAGTTGTGCAGTTTTATCAACCATGACACTTTTGATTGACTGAGTGATAGAAACAACTTAAAATATATTAGGTGGAAAAAAGACTCAGTTCACTTAATCAAAACATAAGAAAGAAGAAGTGCAGCTGGGCCTCAAGTATGACTGGAATCAAGTTCAAATGCTGCCACGAGTCCCTTCCCCAATTTCCTTTATTTCTAGCTTCATTCTTTCATATAGCTCCCTCGTTAAAATTAGAAAAATGCTATTTGATAACCCAAAGTCTGCAATGACAAAAAATTCCTGAGTTTCAAGTTAAAAGGTTTTGAGGAAATTTGGATTTGGTGCTCATCCTTGAACCAATCAATTATTCTGGGTATTGGGTTATAAGATGACTACTTGATTCAGAAACCCAGGTAATGGTGGCCATGAAGCTACTTTTTAAATACCTGTTCTTGGCTGACAAATGCTAGAGTTCAATTACAATTTTTTTGCACCTATAGTTGCTTCCAAAGAAAAAGACCAGGTCTGTGTCAATTGATGGATTTAAAGTTTCACTGGGGCAATAAAGAAATTCAAATTCTGGCTCTACCGCTTACTAGCTGTGTGACTTTGGATAAATTACTTACTGTCACCCGCCTAAGTTCTTCACCTGTAAAATTGTAATAATAATGTTATTTAGTTCACAGCAATTTTGAAATTCAGTAGCTACAGAATTCAATTTAGCTTCTTTCCCCCAAACTGATGGACACTTATTCACAGCTCCCCTTTATCAGTCAATGGCACCTAGAATTCCTCAAGGTTCCTAGTCCAAATAACTTAAAAGTTATCTGTGAGATTTCCCTTTCTTCTGCATAAGAAAGAATACAAATCGCCTCCTAAACTTTCTATTTCTTCTTTGAAAATGTCTTTGTAATCTTCATTTCTCCCTTCCAACTGCCACCAGGATACAAGAGGGCCAATCAGCATTTATCAAGATTATAGTTATAAGCTTCTAACTGGCCTCCTTCCTTAGAAAGTTTCAATATTTCAATCCATTTGTGATAGTACTTCCAAGTTATTTTTTTGTTCTCTTTGAAATAGTCTCCAAATCAATAGTCTGAATAATAAGACAAAATTATGTTTTCTGCTACCCTAAATTACTTGATTTTTGGTTTCTTGAAAGTCTTAACTCTAGGGAAAAAGTGAATGTTAATGAGAAAAGGTATAAATATGTATACATAAATGTTCTATACTTAAATTTATGTGAGCAAAATATTGTATGCCCAATATTAACAATTATTTTATAAATATAACTTTATTATATATAATTAACAGACTATATTAAGAGCATTATTTTATAAGTAAACTAAAAATACATTATTTTATATTATGTGTTAATATAAATATATGGTATTAATATAGCTTATTATAAATTATTTATTCAAAGGCCAGATTGTACATTATTTTTTTATTTTATTTAGTTGCAAATACTTTTTTATTAGTTAAATTGTATTTTGTTTTTGTTAAGTGAGATATAAAATATTTATTTTAGGGGAAGGAGTTACAGAATTTTGAAAGCAGAGCAATTTTATCCAATTGTGAATGTGCTTGTTAAGAAGCTGATTCTCTTTGGACTGGTATGTTGAACGGGATTAAATATTTGGATGAAGACAGCAGGTCAGATGAATCACCGGATGGAAAAAGATCATCACATTGTTTTTGTTTTGTTTTGTTTTGTTTTGTTCTTCATTGTAAGTTTTTATAAAAGATATGCTAAAACACTAGTTCTTTTCTTAATTGCTGAAAAATAAGGGAAAAAGAAGAAAACAGAGAACTTTGTTTTAAATTCTGAAGGGCAGTAGAATAGGTAAGTTCTACATGGGTAGAATTTTTGAAGGGTAATAGAATGAGTTATCTTTGGTTAAAAGAAGAAGAAGAAAGATCATTATTTCTTGAGGCAGTGAGATTTTAAAACGTAATTAGAAACATTATACTATACAGGCATTTAAAAATTCCTACCATTAATCTAGAAAATATAGCATAAGTATTTCTTTATTTTCAAAGTTATTTAAAGTGACTTCAGTGTGAGTTTGTAGGTTATAAACACAAGTCATTGATACCACTTGAAAGTTACTAAAAAACGTATCTATAGTTCCAAGATGTAGTATTTCTTTAAATGTTGCTGTAAGTTGTATAACATCTTTTTAAATATGTAAAGTGTTAAGTGAATATTTTTGTTTTTCTGTGCTTATTAAGATTTCTCTTTTCATAGTAAACATATAATTGAATATAAACTTTGTTAATATTAACATGGAGCAAATAACATGAAGAAAATAAAAAAAATGTACTGAAAAGTATGCTATCTTCTCTTTGGTGTAGACTTCTATTTATGTTAGTATATATAGATTTGCTTTATTCTTTTTACAACCTTTATCATATTTCATATTATATGTATCATTTAGAGTGACTGAGAAGCTAGTAACATATAACCTGGTTGAAAATGTAAGGAGGATGTAGAGGCTCATTCATTGGCTAGAATATCTGTGGTGTGATCTGAGCTTTGGTTTAAATCAACAGGTCAACAATGCCATCAAGAATTCAGTTTATTTCCATTGATCTTTAAGTTTAACCTTGGATGGCGTCCCTCATGGTTGGAACAAATTCATATAGCAGGTCTAGTTTTCACATCTAAAACAATACTATCAAAAACAATAAAGTAGGTAAATGCATGCTTCTCTCCAACCTTACCAATGCCAGGTTTTACTACTGAATCACAAATCATATTTTTGTTGCATACTGTTGATCAGAATGTTTGAACTATATTTAGTACCTTGTAATACAGAGATTGGTGTGAAGTAATTAGGTTGATGTGTGGTAGAGATGATGGTTTTAATAAAGAATATGAGAAATTTGGGCCCAAAGAAAGGTTATATAGTGAGTTTGAGATGTTTTGTCAATTTCAGTTAAAGGTAAGATGAAAATCATATTTCTGTTATTGTGGGCTGGTATTCTAACAAGAGAGGCAAAACATCTCAGTTGAAAAAATTCTCTTCTGCTGGTTGATGCTTAAAATATAACCATAAGAGATTTGATCTTTCATCATATATCTAATGTTTTAAAAATGTTGCTGTATTTAGTAAAACTAACATGTATATTATTTTATGTCAAGGATGTCTGTCAGGATGAATGAAGCATCATACAACAGAAAGAGGAAAAAAGATACCCTGAGAACAACTTGACAAGTAGGGAGAAGGAGGGGAATGACGGGAAGAGCAGAAGTAGCCTACCAAGGAAAGAAAGGTTTTTAGTCACAAACTGCCTTTTTCGGAGTTCTATCTAAAGCTAGAGCTGAATCATCCAGTCCATGAAGCCTTATCAATTCAGTTCTCTCCAAAGAGAAAAAGTGTCACCCAAGATGGGAGCGGGTAACATGGCCTCTGTTCTGGGATGGTTTAGAGGGTATAGAAATGTAGTGCTCTATGAATAAACTCAGAAAATAAATTTAGCTTATAATTTTACATTAGTTATACACATATGCATGCACATACAGATTTAGGTCACCATATTCAGATTACTTACACACACACACACACATACACACACAAGTGCACACACATACACACACACACACACATATGAATTTAGGACTCTAAATTATCATGCTTGGCTAATGGTGTTAGCAATAATAGACTTAAATTGTAGCTGAGGGATTCCACTCTAGGGATGATGAAAGGTATTAAGGGCCCACAATTAAATCAGAATAGATGTCACTTTCCTAGTATGCACTGGGTGTGGTCTTGCCCCCAGGCAGTGAAACAGGCTCAAGCACCTACCTGTGAGCATAGGTTCAATGTTTTCCTCTAAGATGCAGGCATGTTTGGAGAGTTAATAAGATGGTATCTGCAAGGAATTTGAACTCTTAAGATAGGCCAAAAACTTCAGTGCTGTGTTATTATCACCCTGTGAATCACTCAACAGAATTATAACCAATCCTGCTATGATGAGATTCTGGAACCTCAACCACAATTGAAACTCTGGACTAAAATTTGGTTGCCGGAACTTTGCCTTTGATTACAGCTCTTGTCCAGTCTTTTAGAGAGTGTCTGTCAAAGGTGATTGTTTCATCAAAGACAAAGCTTCAAATCTTGGCTCACCTCCCTTTTCAACTGTCCCCCAGAGCTGAGAAGAGTTGGACAGAGACAGAGAAAACTCTCCATCTACAGAAGAGGGAACCTTCTGAACATAACTAATCACAATATAGCAGCCAAGTGGCTGGAAGCACCAAGAAAATTACAGGCAAGCACACAGAAGGTCAGCTGGTGAACGTGCTTGGCAGACAGTTTTGCAATCAGCTCAAAAAATGCAGCTCTCCATTTCAACTAAGAATTCCAACGACTGTTTCTCACTTGGTAGGACAAAGAGATAGCTCCATATTTCTTCAGAATCTTACACTCATTTCCCTTAAAAAGTGGGGCTTCTCATAAAAATTAAATATATTAAATTGAATATATATTATATATGGTCAAAATATGAGAATTCAGCATTTATTCATTCATGCATACATGTTTTCATTCATTCAATAACACATTATTATGTGCCTATTTTATGTCAGACTCTGAATTAGATACTGGGGGATATAGAAATATATAAGATTCTACCATCATGATTATTACCTTCAGTGTGATAGGGGAGACACATAAGTAAACAGATAAGTACAGCACGCAATGGTAATGGCAATGATACAGGTGTGTCCAGTATGCTATGAAAAGACAGAAGAAGGGCATTCAGGTCAGCCTGTGGCTGTGTGTTGTATATGTACATGTGTAGTACATGTGTGTGTGTTGGGGCAGATGGGGGATAGAAGTATGGAGATGGGCAATTCAAAGAAGTCTTCCAGGCCTAGCAATTCTTTAGTTGTATGAAAGAAAACAAATAGAAATTAGCCAATTAGAGAGGGGCTGAAAAACATGCAAGGCTGTGTGTACATAGGTACAGTGATGTGAGAAAGCAGTTTTAGAACCCTGCAAGTAGTTCCAAATGACTAGAACATTTAGTGCATGTGGGAGAGATTGGGAGAAGAAAGTAAAGAAGATAAGGTTTCTTGCATGCAATGCTAAGGGGTTTGGATTTTATCCCACAGAGATAAGGAGTCAGGGAAGAGCTTTTCAATCATTTAAGTATCATTCCAGAGACACAAAGACAAGTTAGAAGTTGTTGCTAGTGGAGGCAGTAACCAGTTAGGAATCTGCAATCTTAATCTGTGTGAGAAGAGAAAGATGTCCAAATTGGGGCAATTGCAGTGGTATTGGAAGGAAGAGGAAAGATAAATATATAGAAAATAATGCACACAGAACATTTTGGAGTGGTTTTAGAAAAAGGGATAGTCTAATATGACTATCTTATTTCTGCTTTGGACAAGATTTACTGTGTCACCTTTACCTGAGAGGCTAAAAGTGAAATATGTGGAATAAAAATATAAAGTAGAAATGGCAAGTTACAGGATGTATGGGATACATGGGCACTAAGGGGATTTCTGTACTGGATAGGTATTTTTGAAAATCATTAATATTCAGGTATACCCAGGTATAATCATGGGCATGAGTAAGGCCACTGAAGGAAAAGAAAGTGAATAGAAAAAAAAAAAAAAACGGCTAATGTAAAACCATATCAAAATTCAGTAAGTAAGCAGAGATGGAAGAGTATATTGTTGATGTAAGAAATGTCCAAACCTGAAGAGAATTTTCATAAGGGTTTATTTGATGCAAACTGACAACATGTACCAGGGAGCAAGATCTCAGATGCTCCAGAGAGTAACAGTTTTGCAGCTTCTTTTATGCATTTAAAATTTAGGAGGGAAGGTAAGAAAGGCTATTAAGAGGTGGGGGAAAGCAAAGTGGGGATTGGATTACAGGACAATTAAGATTACATGTTCTCTCGAAGGTGGTTACTGCTTATTTCAAAGGCATTTTAACCTAGATGCACAGAAACAATGGACAGCACTTGCTTAAGGCAAAGATAAACCTTTTACTGAAAAGTATAGGCCTGGGGCATGACTACACACCATGACCTGCCCTGTTAGGAATTTATGATCAGATTACCCTGTGAAATTACTTTCCATAAAACCTCCCCCCACCACCTGCTTTTTAAAAAAAAATCCACAATAAGAACATTAAGAGAAAAGTCAGAGAGATAGAAGAAAAACCAGAATAGAGTAGTACTTTTAGAAGCCAAGAGATGTGGAGAGAGTGGTTAACAATGCCCAGTTTTGCCAAAGGGTCAAAGAAGATCTGGAGAGTATCTGGAAAGTTAAGATGTCTACTTGAGTACCTACTAGATATTGGTGGAAAGATAAAGGAAATAAGGTATAAATCCCTACAAGAAGCTCCTAATCTTGTCTCTACATACTTATCATACATACATACATACTTTACTGTCCATAAACAGTTAATTGTAATGCAAAAGAAAGCTAGTTATAAACTGTAAAATAACTCTTTTTATGAATATTTCAATATTGTGATATCGATCTTCAAATTTTGATAAATAAGATGTAGGAGAAAAGCGCTAAAATTGCTCTTAATGATCCCTACCTCCTTGTCTTCATGCCCTTGTGTAAGCCCCTTTCCCTGAGTACGGCTGGAATTAGCGACTTGTTTCTAGAAAACAGAGTGCAACAGAAATGATGGGCTGTCACTTCTGAGATTAGGTAACAAAAAGTCTCTGGCTTTCATCTTGGGTTTCTGTCTGTCTGTCTGTCTCTCTCTCTCTCTCTTTCTCTCTCTCTCTCTCTCTCTTTCTCTCTCTCTCTCTCTCTCTCTCTCTCTCTCTCTCTCTCTCTCTCTCCTCTTTAAGCCTGATGGCATAGAACTGATATGTTCATGCAAGAGCCAGAAAGGATCTGAGAGCCTGGGAGTGTATCTGAGAGCTGACAACAGTCATGTAAATAAATTTGGAAGTGGATCCTTTCCAGTTTGAGCCTTGAGAAGACTTCAGCCTCAGCCAACACCTTCATTGTGTTGTAGCCGCCAGCCCCTGACAGACAAATGGACCACCAGAAACCAGCGAGTTATAGGAAACACACCACACTCTTTATTCAGCCAGCTGGGTCTGCCAGGGGTACGCAGACCCCAAATTAAGCAGTCCCGAAATGTAGAGGTACAGGGTTTTTAAGCCCTAAACTCCATTCTTCATTCTGTCTGAACACAAAAGTCTATTTTTCTTCTATTTACTAACTGTCAACCCACAGGTCGGTTGTGCAAGCAGGGGGTACAGAAGCAGAAAGCTTATTGTTAGAATGTTATGTTCCCATGGGTGATAGCCTATGTTCCCATGGGCGATAGCCAAGCAGTAATTTTCCAGGCAGCACAATTGGAGCTTTGTGAGAGGCCCTGGACCAGAGGCACCCAACTAAATTACATCTGGATTCCTGATGCATAGAAAATGTGAGATAAACATGTGTTGTTTTAAACCACTAAGCTTTGGTGTAATTTGTTACACAGCAATAAGGAACAAATACATAGGATAAGTATCAGGTATTTATGTTCATCAAAATAAATTTCTTAAAATATACCTTCATCTATAATCTCAACCATGAGTAAAAGTATTTTAATACTAGAATTTTAAGAATATAGCTCGACTCCTAGTTTTTTGAATACAAAGTAACAACTCTACTACTTAACCAAAAATCAACAGCAATTATAGAGTTTTTAGAGTTTCTTAACATTATAGTCACACGTGTACTCAATTCATAATGGAAGATTAGAGACGTAGAGAGGTCATCTTGGTGCATTCATTTCCTGCCAGCCAGAAACAGAACTAGACCCCTATCTCCCTGCTTTCCTAGAGATTAATTCATCACATCTTTCTTTCCTATCCTATACCTTCCGCAGCTGGCATCTTGTGCTTTCTGTTTACTAGACTCTAAAATGCCATGTTTCTTAATCCTCCAATCCTCATGTATAATCCTGTGCTCAACTCAAATGTTTCTTGATTGTATTGGATGTTATCACATCCTATTGACTGCCTGGAGTTTGCTGTTATCTCCAGAGGGTGTTCATCCTTTTGTAATTAACAGCTTATTTGATTCAATGGTAACCGCGGTCAGGTTGTGTGTATTTTACCATTCTGAGTTTGCAGGGGTATTTGCCCTTCCCTTTGATATCTTTATTTTAATTACTTCTGAGATTTGTGTCTGTATTCGTAGGATGTGGAGTGTGAGTTATTTTAAATATCCCTCTTCTTTTTAATATAGTTTGTGAATACTTCATTCACTCTTGACAGATGTCATGCCAAGTTTATCAAGCATTTGCTTCCTGTACTTATTTTTATCTATTTTTTATTTTTTGGTTTTGCTCTATTTTCCTCCAACCTTAACAACCAATTTTCAGTTTGCATATTTTGATGCAGACATCACAAAACGGTGAAGTATGTTTGAAATTTAAAAAATAATAATAATCGCTCCATGTCACCTGCTTTTGGTATTAGTCATATAGTTTAATAAAATATCCTTTATTAAATGCTTACAATAAAAGCTCAATGCAAAATTTATAACATGAGAATATTTGTAGCATCCAAAGAACAAATTAAAGATTTTTTTTTCCTTGAGGATAATAACAATAATAGCAAGATTTTATTTATTCCTGAAGATATATTTTATACTGTCTGTTATAGAATGCTTCCAGTTTATTGCAATAAACAGTGCCATATTTTGTCCTCAATTAATTTGGCTTTTGCTCTTAGTTAGGGACAACCTAATTATTCAAAGATGGGCACACAGACGGGCCAATAGGGGTATTTAATTCTGTAACCAATTCATATGATTATAAAAGATCATTAAGCAGGACTTATAAGTTACTTGGGGCATAGGTATTTACAAGTGATGATGGGGCATCTAAGCAGTTAAACAGCCTAAAAGAAAGAACCAACAGTAAATTTCAAAAGTCAGAGTAGGCCATGTCATGACTCCAGGTGGGTGGGATAGTAATGAAAACTTGGCTACATAGTCCAGAAAAATAATGAAGAGACAGATGTCTGACTTAGTTTTCCCCACATTACTGAGATGTGGACAGTGCAGTGAAATTTCTGTGGATATATTTTTATTTAGTAACTTTCTGGACAGCTATGGCATTCTACAGAGTCATCAAGCTGACTCATCCTTCCAGAACATAAATGCAATAACAGCAGACACATTTATTTTTTACATTCAAGTTATGCCATAAGTAATACAAGTGAACTATATCTCCTACTCCTATTAATTCCCTGGATGTTGCTAACATTTTAAAGTAGTCAAGTCATATGTAAAACCAATTAAAATCTCAATAATTAAATACTGTGGTACTGGGGCATCAAAACAATGGAAGAAAAGAGAAAAATTCAGAAATAGACCAAAGTTTGTAAGGCAATTTAATATACATGATCAAGGAGACATCTTAAATCAAAAAAAGGATAAAATATTTTTTAAAATGGTTTTGGAAAAGTTAGGTAGAATGATGAGTATAGAATGTTTTCAGATGTGAAATAGAGAAATCTCATATCAACACTACAAATGACTTTGAATTTTGGATTATTAAAAGAAAGAACTTTTGAGAGCAGCCACAACAAGTCTTCCCTTTATAGACTGATAGGTCTAGAATGTAACTCGAGCCTCCCATTGCTGGATACATGGATTCCAAACTCGGTGGGCTTTCCTTTGTAACCTATTGTTTTCAACAATTATATAGCAGGAACTGAAAGGCCCACTGACATTAGCTACGTAAAAAGCAAAAAGAAGAAAATATCTAAATTAGCATTTCCCAAAATGAGTTTCTTACAGTATCAATCTGGCATGGTTAAGACATTATACTAAAACACATACACACACACACACACACACACACACACACACACACACACACACCCCAAACTAAACCAAACCAAACCAAACCAAACCAAACCAAACCAAACCAAACCAAACCAAACCAAACCAAAACTGTCATAGGCAACTAGGTTTGAGCAAATGCTAGTCTTTTCTTAAATGGTCAGTGCTCATAAAAACTCTCAGAAGTCCTGCAGTAATAAACCCTGCTTAACTTTATTTAATGCATTTCCAAAGGACCCCTTTCCCTTATATCATTTATTAATGCAGCAAAACAGAGCATAATTTAGAATACTGCTCTAGACTATCAGGCAAAAGTAAAACTATTTTCCAAAGTAGGCAGATAAGAAAAAAAAGTGTGTGTGTGGGGGGGGGGTTGGGGGGGTGGGGTGGGGGTGGGGTTGTTAAGATCCTGTTCTTCCCAAACATCTTTGGTAATTACCTCAATTCTTCACTCTGCTTTGTAGTTCCAGGCCTATAATTATGTGTGTTCCCATGCCTTTCTCAGCCGCATGCGACTGAGTCACTGATGCCTGCCACTTGCAGTCTGGGACCTGCCCAGATTCTGAACTGAGCCTGCAAATGATAGGGAATATGTAGGCAACTTCAACCCTCCAGACATGGGATGTGGAGTTAGTCACACCGACATTGATCTCACTGAGTCATAAGGTTGCTACACTCCCTTGCTCTGCTGGCTAAAGTCATTTGAGAGTTTTTACCTCCATTTGGTTTCTGGTATAAATTTTATTCAGAATCCCAGAGCACATGTTCAGAAACCTCTTTTTCCAGGACTACAAACTCCTACTGGCATCCTTTTCACATTCCTAAATTTCTTTCAAGTCATTGGCTGGGGTCTGAATAAGAATTAATTATTATTATTGTTATCATAATCATCATCATTACCTCAACCTAGTTCCAAACTCTTTCATCACCCCAAAAGGATACTCTATACTCACAAAGAAGTCATGTTCCATTCCCTCTTCCTTCCAGCTCCTATCTTATGCTTATTTTCTTGCCTAATTCTTGGCTATAACTTCCAGTACAATGTTAAACAGAAACAGTAGAAACAATCATCCTTGTCCTAGAGCTGATCTTAATAAGGAAGCTTGAAGTCTTTCACCATTGAGTATAATGTTAGCTGTGGTTTTCTCCCAACCACTCTATTATGTTGAGGAATCTCCTTTATACATACAGTTTGTTGGTATATGTTTTGAGTCATATGAGGGTGTTCACTTTTGTCAAATGCTTTTTCTGCATCAATTGATGTATTCATGGTATGTCTGGCATCATAGACAGAATAAGAAAGTCTTCTATCTTCTAAAAGAGTTTGAGAAGAATTGGTCTTCATTATTTTTTAGCTGTTTAGTAGAATTCATCAGTGAAGTCTGGCCTTGGGTTTTTCTTGTTGGGAAATTTTTAATTACTGATTTAATACCTTTACTTGTTCTTGGTCTGTTTAGATTTTCTATTTCTTCATGATTTAATCTCAGTAGGCTATATGTTTTTAGAAATTTATCCAATTCTTTTCAGCTATCCAGTTTGTTGCTATATAAGTGTTGATAGTTGTCTCCTGATATTTTGTATTTCTGTGGTATTAGTTATAATGTCTCTTCTTTCATTTCTTATTTTATTTTTTGAATGTTCTCTTTTTTTATGGTTTTTTAATGGTTTGTCAATTTTCTTTATCTTTTCAAAAAAACAGCTGAGTTTCATTGATTAGTTCAATTGCTTTTCTAGTCTCTACTTCATTATTTCTGCTCTGATCTCTTTTATTTCCTTCCTTTTGCTAACTTTAGGAGTAATTTGTTCTCTTTAATTTCTTGAGTTGTAAAGTTAGGTTGCTTATTGGAGATTTTTCTTTTTTCTGAATGTAGGTGTTTATCACTATAAACTTTCCTCTTGGAACTGCTTTTGCTGTGTCTCATGCATTGACATTATTGTCTATGTAGAATATTCAAAAGAATTAAATATTTTAAAAAATATCTGACAAAAAGCTCCTAGAACTAATAAGCTATAATAGCAAGGTTGCAGGATACAAAGTTTATATGTGAAAGGGAATCACTTTCTTATATGAGCAGTTGGAATTTAAAATTAAAAACATAAAACCATTCATATAAGCACCCACCAAAATAAAATTCTTAAGAATAAATCGAACAAAAATGTATATATTTATGTATATATTTACATATATACATATTTTACATATGTATTTCTACATGAAAAAATTACAAAAGGTCTAATAAATCAAAGAAGTAAATAAATGAAGACATAGTCCATGTTTATGAACAAAGAAACTTGGTATTACCAAGATGTCAGTTCTTTTCAACTTGATCTATATATATGATGCAATTATAATAAAAATCTATCAACCTTTTTTGGATATTGACAAATTTATTCTAAAATTTATCTAAAGAGACAAACGACCCAGAATACTGAACACAATGTTGAAGAAGAACAAAGTCAGAGAACTGACACTACCTGATATCAAAACTTACTATAAAGTTATGGTAATCAAGGCTATGTGGTAGTGGTGAAAAAATAGACCAATAGAACAATGCAACAAAATAGTGAGCCCAGAAACAGACCCACAGAAATATAGTCAACTAATCTTTGCAAAGAAACAAAGTCAATATAATGGAGAAAAGATAGTCTTTTCAACAAATTGTGCTGGAACAGCTGGACATCTATATGCAAAAAAATATACATACACAAAGCCTACACTCTTTATAAAAATTAGCTCAAAATGGATCATAGATCTAAAAGTAAAATACAAAGCTATAAATCTCTTAGAAGAGAAATAGGAGAAAATCTAGATGACCTTGAGTTTAGTGATGACTCTTTAGATTCAACACCAAAGACATGATTTATGAAAGACATAATTATTCAGTTGAATTTTATTGAAATTAAAATTTTCTGCTTTGTAAAAGACACTGTCAAGAGGATGAGAAGACAAACCACAGGCTGGGAGAAAATATTTGCAAAAGATACATGAGATAAAAGACTGTTATGCAGAATATACAAAGAACCCTTAAAATTTAATAATAAGAAAATGAATAAACTGATTTAAAAATGGGCAAAAGATTTAAATAGACAAATCATCAAAAAATATATACAGATGTCAAATACGAAGGAAACAAATATAAATTGCTGAGTGAAGTCAATCTGAAAAGGTTACATATTGTATGATTCTAACTATGTGATATTCTAGAAAAGGTGAAACTATGAAGACTATAAAAAGATAATTGATAACTAGGGGTTATAGGAAAGGGAGGTATGAGTAGGCAGAACATAGAGAATTTTAAGGCAGTGAAACTATTCTGTGTTATGCCATACTAGTGAATATTTGTCAAAATTCAGAATATACAATACCAAGAGTGAACCCTAATGTAAACTACAGACCTTTGGTGATAATGATGTGTTAATGTAAGCTCATTGATTGTAACAAACATACCTCTCTGGTGAAGGATATTGATAATGAAGGAGGCTGTGCATATTTAAGGTCAAGAGTTATATGGGAGTTTTCTGTACTTTCCACTCAATTTTGTCATAATTCTAAAATTGCTCTAAAAACTAGTCTATTTTTAAAAAAATTACACTGGTCTCTCTCTTACTGCATTGCAGTAACTTCTTTTTTATTCATTTCTCTTAGTTGTATTTATGACTATATTCCAGAGTTCCATAAAAGTTGATTCTGACAATTTTTTTTGCCAGCTTATTAGTTGCTTTTGTGGAGGAACGAAGACCTGGAGTTCTGCACTTTATCACTTTTGGTGAACTATAATGGCCTTTTATTTTGAGTGAAGTAGGGAGCAAAGAGTAATTCGATCTGACATTTTTAAAGGTCCATTCAAGTTTCTGTGTCAAGCTAGATGATATGAGGACAAGGAGAGACACAGGGAGACAAGTTAGGAGGATATTGCATAATCCAGGTAAGAGATGCTGATAGTTTACAAAAGCATAATAGAAATAGAGAGATGATTGGGCTCTATACGTAAATGTGTACATACATACAGCCTAAAGGTTTGAATGTCAGGTGTCATGTCTTATACCGTCACACAAAAAATCTGGGCACGAGGCCATGTCTGATATTTGATATGGTCAACAGAACTTCTCTCTGAAGCTAGGACAGCCTTGAATTATTTCTGTGTAGGAGATGCACTCTCTTGGTCACCCCACCTGGTCACCTGCTCTGTAGTGGGGAGACAGATAACCCTGGAGCTCCAGAGGGCTGTAAAAATTTGCCCACAGGAGAAGCACTTAGCTACTTGGATGGGATTAAAGAAAGATCTGAAAAAGCATAGAGAGAAATACTGTCTGGCCCTAAGGGAGAATAAGGACTATATAACATGTGCACTGGCAATCCCCAGAATAGATTTTTCATCAACGATTTTTCTCATTTAGTCCAAGAGTAAACCAATGGATAGACTAGTACTACTGACTGACGTTTTGGCCCATTCATCTGCATAAGTTGTCTGAAATTTTAAGCTGCCAGCAAAGGATTAATATTGATTTTTAGGCTGTCTTTGTTAAATACCTGCTATAAAGTACCACTCTCTTATTCTCTTTGCCAACTCTTTCCCCAATTGTCACTAGCATTAAAATGAAACCTACTTATTATTAAATCAATCGTGTCTGGCAAAACTATTAAAAAAGAAGAGAGCATCCATCATTTTTAATATGCACAGGAAGCATGTTTCTTTTTTCCTTTTTGTTGGCCAACCCGGAATTGCTGGTATAATTAATTAAAATTTCCTTAAAGAACATAAGAAACCAAATGTGAGCAAATGTGAAATATGTCCATGGAAGTTCATTGAGTTTAAGAGAAGACAAACTAATATTTTTATAGATGATGAGTTTAACCTTGAGCTTCTACCAGCTCAGACCATGAAGGTGGGCTGACATGTTTGACTCTAGAGGCCCAGTTTTTAAAATGTCGGCTCTGTAAGCAGCATGTGTGAACTTATACATAATACCTTTAGTAAATTTATGACCTTTTTCTGTTCATATTCTATGTTTTTGCTGAACCGTTTACACCAAACACATCAGCCTTGATATTTCTCACTCCTGCATTTTCCTCCAGGCTGTTCTAGTAAACCCCTACTCATCCTCCACAAAAATCTCTCAGTTCTACAAAGCAATCCCAGGCCAACCTGGGCAGGCTAGGGACTCACTGAAAGTGTCTTCACTGTCCCTGGCTCAAACCTATTGCATAATCTTCACGATCTTGAATCACCCTGTAAAAGGCAATAAACACATTGAGGATAGAAGTTTCTTTTTGCCTTTGAAACTCCAGTAAGGGATTGTTGAAAAACCTCACAAAATAGAGAGAGGATAAATATTTATTGAATGAATGAGTGGGCTTTGAAGTACATGATTCCTATATAACTTTCTTGTACAGAATCTATATTTTCTGAGTCTATTTAAATTACAGTAGAGCATGATGACTACTAAGACACCAGGTTGTAAACTCAGACTTCCCTGTTTTGAAATCAAGATCAATCACTTATTAGCTGTGATATTGGGCAGGTACTAAACAATAGTTAAACCATAATTCAACTATACCTCAACTTCCTCATTTATAATCTGAGGTAAAGAATAGTCCTCAGTAGGGTGGACGTATGGATAAAAAAGAGAATCCAAGTAAAGCACTTAGCATAGTATGTGATGTGGATATTAAATACCTACCGGTTATTTCCACCTGCAAACCTTGCAGTAAGTTTGCTGCATATTTTAGGAAATGAGTTTTACATATTGTATACAACTTACAGGATACTCACCTAACAATGTTCCTAAAGGAGATCATGCATTAAGTGAGGTAATTAACATAAGCAAATTCTTTAAAGCAACAAAATACATTCACTTAGGAAGTTCCTTTTGATAAATATTTATTACATACCTACCATACATACCTAGCTTTGTACATTCAGTAATAAACAATACATGGTTCCAGCCTTGAGGGAGTGCACAGTCTCCAGAGAGATTCTTATAACAATATATTAAGTGATTTAGAAAGTTAGGAAGTTAAGATGAAACTTACCTGCATCTTATCTTCTTTAAATAAGAATACAGGCAATGTGTACAGTAAAGATTTCCATCATGTGAGCTTTATATTGAAATACAATAAATAAATACAGGAGCACTAATTGAAGTTATCCTAATGACCACTGAAATGAACTATACAAATAAAATGGATGCCCCTAACAGTTTAACTATCACATACAATTCATCGTAAAAATGGTTATAAAACAATGCCATGAAAACAAATATTCTCTCTTGCTATTTGTGTACCAAAACATGGCATGCCTTACTTAGAAGATAGATTTAGAGGATCCATAGATGTTCTAAGCAAGCTTTACTGCATATGATAAATTAATTGTTTAATTTAATATTAATGGAGTTCAACTGTATTTTTAAAATACTATTTCAAATAACAACTAACAGATTTCATGTTTTAATTATTATTTTTCTCATCTTGGACTCTGTCCTATTCTGTGCCCTAATAGCTACTGGAGTGTATATAGGTTCTAAGGCAGGCTTGTTTATTCCTTCCTTGGATAAGAGAAATCATAAATAAGGACAAAGAGAAAACAAAGACTACAGGTGTACAGTAGCACCTTTCTACCCTACAGTCACTCAATGGAAATAGAATCTGCAAAGAACCTAAGCAAAATTTTGTCTTAGAACCTTTTACCATTCATTTTCATGATCAAATTAGAGATGTGTTCTCCTGGGACAAAATTAGATGTGAGCATTAAAAATAATCATACAGAATTCTGCAAACTTTTAAACACTAATTATGTATAGAAAGATCATTATTATGTTCATATGGGTTTCATATTTGATACATATCAGTATGTATTAGCTAATAATGTGGACAAAATTCAATATTGGTTTTCAGGTGTAAGTTCAAAGGAGCAAGGCATATTTTAGTTTAGAACAATAGATTTAAGTCTGAAAGGAGACCAGCAGTTTTAGTTTAACGAGGCTCAGGAACTAGCTAATGGCTTCAGCTGGCTTTAACATCCTTCTCCAGTAGTAAGTTCCCTGTAAATCTTCTTGGTTATCAACCTCTTTAATCGTCCTTTCTCTAACCTCATACTTACTGGCTTTTAAGTATCTGAACATTTTTTATTGCCAAAAAACAAACAAAAAAGAAAAACAAACAAACAAAAAAACACTTAGGAAAATAGGCACTTAGGGATAAGGAAAATGAACGCTATTTAAAAAGTTTACTTCAATAAATCATGACCAGATATGTCCATACTATACCCCTAAAGGTGAATTTTACACTTGTTCTTGTATCACAGGTGCTATTTTTATGTTACCTTTACCCCAAAACAAGATTAACTATTGTGAGATTAGATATGGGAGTCAGAATTCATTCACTGTGTGTTTCATCCATGTACCAAAAAATGAAGTCATTGAACATCCACCATTCATATATAACTATGGTGGACAGAGAGATGAAAAAACACAATTTCTAACCTCAAAGAGCTTACCAACTACTAGGGGAGATAAATCTTATAAATAAATGATTATGCTTTAAAGCTATAAGGAATAAACTCAGACCAAAATCATAAACATAATAATAATAATTTATCTAACTTAATTTTCAAAACTTATTGAAACTTTTCTTTTCCCCATTTTAACAGACAATGGCATTGAGGCTTAGAAAAGTCAAGTGACTGGGCAGCTCCAGAATCTGTGCCTGTAAACTGTCCTGTGTTGTGTTTGTTTTAATAACATAGGGGTCATTTCCTACTTGAATAGTCAAGGAATTTATCATGGAAATGTGAAGTATCAATTGGTCCATAAGTAATTTTTTCTCCAGTTTTATTGAAATTTAATTGACATGTAAATTGTGTAAGTTTAAGATGTATGATGTGATGATTTGATATACATGTATATTGTAAAATGATTACCATAACAAGGTTAGTTAACATCCATCACCTCATGTAGTTACCTTTTTGTGTGTGACTGGTGAGAATATTTAAGTTTTATTCTCTTAGCAATTTTCAAGTTTTCAATACAATATTATTAATTATATTTACTATTATGCTAAGTGAAATAAGTCAAAGACAAATACTGCATGATCTCATTTGTCTGTGGAATCTAAAAGTCAAACTTGTAAAAACAGAGAATAGATTGGTGGTTGCCAGGAACTGAGAGGATGTATCTAAATTATTTCTAAGAAAATGGAATAGAATGAGCAAAAGCTCAGAGGCTAGTACATCTACCTTTATGAAGAATGAGCTGTCTGATTTGGCTGGTATGTAAGGTACATGTAGAGGATAGCAGAAATAAAATATTGAAAGGTAGAGTAGATTCAGATTATAATAAGATATAAAAAAAAGTCAGTTTATGGTTTTGTTTGTTTGTTTGTTCGTTTATTTTTTAGCAATGGAACACTATTATATTTATTTTCCTCCTCACAGTGGTCCCAAAGGCATTCTTTCTGAGTTAAAAATTCATATGCAAAGGAGAGGACAAAATGGTTAAAATTGATGACCAAATACTATATGAGACTGTGTAATCACAACACTGATAAAGTCCACTACTATTTAGCACAATTCATTTGAAACTCCAGTTTCTAAAATGACTTGTTTAGCAGATACAGCCACTTTCATATTTACTTTTTATTATCCTTCCAATTGCTATAGTTAGCAATCATCCAAAGGAAGCTGTCAAGTTTTATTCCAAATTTAGCAGTATGAGAGTAGGTAAATAAATTGCAAAGAGAGATAATTAGAATGTTAGACCTAAATTAAAATATTTACATATCAGTTTTTAAATAATCTCTTTAATATCCATTTAAATATTATTAATTCTTTCTAAAACATATACTCTGATAAAAATTGGAAAGTATTATTTCATCTGCCATAGGCCTTAAGATGAGCAGGAAATTAATTAGGGGAGAAAATAAGAGAATATGGGAAAGGGAGCCAGAAGAGGCAGAGAGAGTCAAACCATGATGTAGGTCTAATACTTGCATCATGGAGACCAAGGAGAGAGGGCAGGAATGAGGATAGAGTAGGGAGAATTGTAGACTGCAAAACAGTTCTAAGAAAATCTAGCCAGGCCAGTGGGAGTTTTTTAAGCCAAAGTCACTATATAGGTTCTGAATATCGTTTAAATGGTTCTGCCTTATTACCCACTCTGTACTCAGGCATTAGGTAGAAGAAGAGTATGAGAAGTGTGGCTTTGGTACAAATCTGATGGTTGATCCAAGGGGTCAGCAGATGGGGCTGACTTCATATCTTATCAATATTATAAAATCAATTACATTCTCCAATATGAGTAGCCACCAAAGGTAACAGTAAAAAAATTAGCATTGTATATACATATTTGCTTCTCATAATTATTATGCTGAAGATAACCAGAAAAAAAACTTGTGATATTTATTAATCATTTCCATTATATAAGAAATTCATTTAGTTTCTACATTATCATATATAATTAGATCTTTTTACAAGAATATAAAAATAAGTTAAATGTATAATGTCTTTTTTTTTCTACTTGCTTTCAAGAGTATCACAAAACCCAAGGGCAACTGTTTTCAACATATTCATACTTCAGCACATTCCTAGAAAAGGAAATCCCCCATCATTAATGGTGACCTCCCTGGCAGTGATTCTCAGTCCTTGAGACAGAGATATTCCTTGTGTTATATCATTATTTCCAAACTGGGATGTGGTGGGATAGTTTAAACTCTCCTATTCATCACTATCACCACTAAATCTAATATATGAGCTGCCAGTTCTATAACAGTTATACCTGAATTTTTAAAGAACTTCCCAGGTTTGTGCACATCCCTACTCAAGATAGCTGCTCTAAGGAAGTGAAATTCAAATTTGGATAAAAATGGAAAACAGGGAGGCTTAAATCAGATCTTTTTCAGTAGATCTGGGGTAAGTGTCCTAGATGACTATGTATTCAGGTGAGCACAGAAATATGTTTCCAGAAAGACTAAATCAGGGTCATGATTGGCCATCCCTAATTTATAGTGACCCAAATGTCCTTTAGACCCAATAGAGCCATGTAGTAGAATGAGGCATGGGAGGGTGCAGAGTGAAGGCACCACTATATAGAAAACTAGCAAGAAGGTGAGGCACACACACTTACTCTTTTCTTAGGTCTTCTTAAGTTTATTTTAGATACAAAAAAATGGTAATGATCTTACACATATGTCATGTATTATAATACAAGATATTATGTATCTGGTTATTTGTACTCATTAGAGGTCTAGAGTCATGATTATTGTGTAAAATTATCTGCACAATTATAATATTAGCATAAGTGCAGTCTTATCCTTGTTTTATAGTTTTCAAACTATAAATCAAGTATGAATGCCTGAAAAAAAGCTGAAACTAAATAAATATGCATTGATGATAAACCATTTTAATAGAAAGACAGAGATTCATGTTTATTTTTTGGTATCTATGTTATTTACAAACACTTTTTTTGACTACTGATACAAAAAATCATGCCATCTATATGCTGCATGACAAAAGTTTTGATGTGTCTCTGTATCCCTTGGCTTGCATTTCTGTTGTTATCACCCAGCTGATATTATTGTGACATTTTGAAACTGCATTGTGACACAGTGACCTCATGCCTACAGCAGCCCAGAAGAACAAGTTGACAGAGGTACATGGCACATTAGGAAGCAATGAAGCAGTTCATTACTGCTACAGAGAGAAAGTCTGCTCCGGAGACAAGAATTCTTATCTAAGGCATAAGACACTCTCAATTGTTTCTAGGTCTACAACTGATTCACTATGAGATCTATCACAAATAATTTTACTTCATTAGTGACTCAGTTTTTCTGTCTATAAGATGGAAATGATCCAACGTACATAATTTATTGTTAATCCTAGGGCAGTGATTACATTTGCATCCCATTCTCAGTAAATAGAAATTTTGGAAGAGCACACTTTGAGGAACTAAATTAAATGGTGATCACATGTAATTAACCTCAGTACTGACATAGTTTGAGAACTATTTAGTGACTTGCTTTCATTTATGCCCTGCCTTATAAGTTTCCCATGATAGTCTAGTCATGAAATCCTTTAATCTTTGTTGAACATGAAAGTTTGTTCCTTACATTTTATTGATAGTAAGTTGTGGCTCAGTCTACATGGTATTACACATCCCACTCAGTTCAAAATTCCATCTAACAGTCTCTGATAATATGTAACCTCAAACGTTACAAAACAATTATCTGTTGGTTCTGACAAGCAAGGTTTATCTTGGAGATCATGCCACAAACTCAAAGGACAGAGTTGCCTTCTAAAGTCATGGCTTTTCTCAAGTGCCTACTCAGCCAGTGCATGACCTATTTTGCAGACTCAACCTTTCCACATGGAAAATGCAATCTTGGACCTTCTGGGCATAAAGTCCATGCTATCTCAGGCCATTTGTGAGCAGGAGCACTTTGGAGCCCACAGTCCCTTAAGAAGCAAATGGTTTCCATAAGATAAAGCCCAGTCACTAATAAAATGTCCATTTATTCTGCCATGAGTGGCACAGCTGAATCTTGGACCCTGTCTTCCCCAGCATTTCAGAGGCAGGCAGAGTAATGAGCCATGGGGGTAACCACAGCAGGAGTTCTGTAATCAAGCCACAAGGGGGCAGGGAAACATGCTTGCTTGCCACCTCAACCAAAGGAACTCGGTGTAAGCTGTATTTTGATAGCCTTGTTTGTTTTCTTAGCTGTCTGAAGAGCATACTAATAAGTGTAGTCACAGAAGGGGAAGATGGGATTAAATACCAAGGAAAGTCATTAAAATAAAAGAATGGGATAAGCCTCACAACTATTTTCAAAGCTTAGCTATTTCCTGTCCAAAGCCAAGTTCTCTTTATTTTGTAAAAGATGAGTAAAATGAAGGCAAAACATGCTTATTTCCTTGGTGTCCTAGATTAGCCAAGTCCTGCTAACAGGAGAGGGTTCAATGAGATGAATTGCTAGATGCCTCATCCCTTTTCTTTTTAACATACAAACTTCATCTGGTTATTTTTAAAGGAGCTCTGTGAATGTTTCTTAGTGCTCAAAACTCACCATTTCCAACCACAACAGCCAGACAAAAACAGCACTAAAAAAATGCAATTGGATTCTCACAGGAAAACATTGCAGAGCCCAGTTATCATTGATGAAGAAGCAGTACTTATTAAAAAAAAGCTTGACTCTTGACCTTTTACTATCAAACTAACTAGGACATGTCATAAATATCTTAATCGGTCATGGAAAAAAATTTATTATTTATGAAAAGTTCAAGAAGACAAATTCAGTGTCACTGATAATGATTATACATTCCAGAATAGAATGATGTTAGTTGATTTTCATGTGTTTTTATATTTAATTTTCTTTTTAATTATAAAGTAATTTAAAATAGAGAGAATACTAAATATAATAAATTCTCAAGAATGTATCACCCAGAATTAATAGGCAGATATTAATTTGCCCCCCAAATTCATATGTTGAAACATAATTTCCAATAGGATGACATTTGGAGGTGGGACCTTGGGAGGCGATTAATCATGAGGACAGAGATCTTATGAAAGGGATTTAGTGTCCTTATAAAAGAGGCCCCAAAGAAATCCCTAACCCCTTCTACCATGAGTTGACAGCAAGATGTCAGTTTATGAGCCAGAAAGTGGGCTCTCACAAGACACTAAATCTTCTGGCACCTTGATCTTCAACATCTCAGCCTTCAGAACTGTGAGAATAAATTTCTGTTGTTTATAAGCCACCCAGTCTATGGCATTTTGTTACAGTATCCCAAACAGACTAAGACATCTACTCGAATAAGTACTGTGGAGGATAAAATGTATGTGACTTAGGATTCCTATCCTCTAGTGTGGGAAGTCAGATTAAATAGAAAGTGACAAGTAACAGGAAAGATAAAAATTAATTATTACACCAGTAGGGTAGCACCTCACAGTGATTTAAACAGATCTTAGCAAGTAAAGTGATATTCAGTAATTGTTGCTGATTACTGTTATCTCATTTAATGGATGAGAAAACTGAGGCTTAACTAAGTTAAGTAACATATCCCAAATTAGTGTGAGTGCTAAGATACACACATAAAGCTCCTTTAAAAAGGGCAGAGTCAGGATTGGAACCTGCATTTCTCTGACTAAAGAACTCCTCCTTTAACTACATCTTATTGTGCTAATTGTACCTATTTGAATAGTTCTTCTGAGAAAGGAGGATTATTGTTTTTTTTTATGTAAATAAATCTTTCAGGACTAAAGGCAATGCTATAGAGACAGAAAACAGACCAGTGGTTGCCAGGAGTTGAGGTGGGGTTGTCTATAAAGGGTTGGAGAGACTTGGAGGGTAATGAAAATGTTCTCTCACTCAATTGTTTTTATTTGTCAAAACTCAAAGAACTGTACACTAAAAAAAAATGGCTTTTATTCTATTTAAATTATACTTCAATAAACCTGACATAAATAAAAACAAACAAAAACCCCGGCAAACAAAAATTTCCAAAAGCTCATGGAGAAACACCTTGTACAGGGTGCAGAGACTTCTTTTTATCACAATGGACAATTTTCTCCTACTAAAAAGTATGGGGAGAATATCAAGCGTCCTCAGTTTGTGCCCACAAAGTCAAATAATACCTGGCCTTTTTCCATTGCAGTTTCTGTTTGAAAAACCAGGAAAGCTGGGTCTGCATTGAGATCTTTCCTTTCATTGAAGGTAGAAGAGAGAGGTCATCTGAGAAGCTCTGCTGTGTTGTCCAGGGAGCTCGTCTTGTTGAGAGGCCTCAGGTGTTGAGTCGGTTATTGCTACAGAGGAGGGAGGTTCCCCATACTCCAGGGAGCCACAGCACACTTGAGCTACCCTCTACCAGGTCCTCCAGTCAGCAGGGTTCCTGAAGATCCACACTGGAAAGCATACACATCTTGCAGAAGGAAAGAAGAAAGGAAGCCTTTCTAATATGCAGCCTGAATATCTATCTCACAGTACAGCCCTGGGATCCTGGCAGTTTAGATCTTCTGATGATTGCTGGGACAGAGGCAGAAAGATAACGCAGGAAGCAATTTAATCAAGACAGTCAGAGCCATCACCACAGTATAAAACCATCTGTTGTGTAGTCCAGGACTTTTGGTCTTCCTCCTTGAAAACTGCATTACTTATAATGCTGGGTTGAGGAGTTGCAGCTATTCTGAGTCCCTTGTAGAATCCAGCAGGATAAAATATTAACAAGCTTAAAAGGTATTATCAGGAGACTTGCATGGCTGTGGGGGCTTCACATATTTCTTGTACTTTCCTGAGAGAATTATTTAAAACTGCCAAGGTGGAAAGTATTCGATTTAGATTAATCTCACTTTGCCAAGCGGGAGAGCCTCATTACTCTGATTGGCTGTCTTAGCCACGCTGCCCTTCTTGGTCGAAGAAGAGGGAAAAAAGCTTCTGGTTCATGGCTCTTAATGGATAAGCAAAATAGGTCATTATCATCCTTTCATGAAACCCATAAAAAGCACAGAATAAACTAGAGAGCTAAGTCAATGGACGGGGTGGTGAACCCACAACATTGCACCGTCTTTGGCAGGGCCAGAAATGCAAAAAAGAAACATGCACATGCCATGTTGTTGGGTGCATTAATTCTCCCTAGACTCCAGGTCATGATAGGCCATGTTTTAAGCCCAGTTAAAACCATCTGGAAAAAAAGTATCCATTGATGATTTCAAAAGGCTTTATTTGTTGCAAAGGGGAAAACGACTATAAAAACGTCTTTTAATTGATTCAAAATGGGGTTTGCCATTCTAGGCTTTATGTAAAAGCAGAAAGCAGAAAGATGCCCTTTTCAGAGAAAACAAATTACTGAGATAAGACCTTAAATAGTGCTTCTCAAATTTGAGCGTGCAATCCAATCTTCTGCAGACCTGTTAGAATGCAGATTCTGGCTTAATGTTGAGATTATGCATTTCTAACAGGCTCCCAAGGGATGCTACTGACATAGGGAACATGCTGTGGGTAGTAAGGACCTAAGATTGAAATGCTGTGAAAAATGATTTGCAAACTGAAGGGCCTAGACCATGCAAATTACTCAAATTATTCATTGTAACATAGTTTGTATTTATATTTTAGTTAAAACTTGGTATCAGATTTCTCTCCCTTTCACTTATCTGATCATCTGTGGACAGCTACCAGGCTGCATCACACAGAGCCAAGAACCTAAAATCATCTTGGCCAGTCACTGACGCCTCAGTTATTTTGAGATATCTGTTTTTTATTTCCTTATCATGAGGATAAATCCATAATGACATCACCTTTCTAAATGCTTATGCACATTTATGAAATCATTGCTCCTTTCCCCTCTTAAATCAGAATAAACTTCTCTGTAAATCTTCCAAATATTTGAAATTTTTGCCTCCACAGAAATCTGTTTTTTAAGAAAATGCTATAAAAATAATGTGGTCATCTTGTTTCAATCCATTAGAACTCTGTTCTGTTCTACATGGCCTGAACGTGGGTGACTCACATTTTATAAAGACATGAACGATTTGCGGAGGGGTGGGGAGGGCAGGGAACTATACACAAACCACAAATCTTTTGTTTATTTACTTTGAAAGAGACAAGCTCTGCAAACAGATAACTATTTTTTTTAATTGTATAATTGTTAATAGGTACTATTTCTAGGCATAATTACATATTTTAAAATCAAGGAGAAGAGGTGGGTGTTTCTGAAATCTTGAGCAACAACTGGACCCATTTCTAGTGGTTTATACACACATAATTAGCAGTTTAATTTCCTCTGTGGCTACGTTAGCCTTAAGATTTCATTTAATAACAAGAACAATTTTATAGCCGAAGAAAGCTCCCAGCACCAGTTTCAGCTCAGCACTGCCCTCTGCCGTTCCCCAAGCAATTCACACCACCTTGTTTGGGGTAAATGCATCAGAATTGCAAATTGCAAAGCGATTTGGACTGCACAAAAATTAATTGTGAGAGAAATGGAGAAACAGAACTCATTTAAAACTCTCTTTAATGAGACTTTTATTTTTAGCTGAACAACAACAAAAAAGCATGAAAAATTACATTATTGCCTCTCCTCTAGTCTCCCAGATAATAGACATTATCCTATTAGCCTTGAAGCAGGTTTCTCTTTTACACTACTTAGCACAATTATGTCGAATACCTCCATGAAGAGGATGGCCAAAAACAACTGTTGCTCAAAATAGCTGTTTTTATCCTTTAAGGAACCAAACGAAACATGGTCCATTTTATGCCTGGCAAGTCCAATTTTGGCCTTGTACCAATCTCTTTCTGCAATTATTTTTTAATGAGGAAATAAAGTTATTTCTTTAGCCATAGGGCCAGTCGTTTGTGTTAATGCTGAGTGTGACTGACCACCAAGAGCTGGAGATGTGTCTGGAAGACTCCTGCTAATGAGCTGACAAATGTCAAAGGGTCTCTCTGCTCAGACTGTCCTCCCAGCCTTCACTTTTCATCAGAATCAGAGATTTGACAATTATATATAGTTTTCCATTCAAAATTTCAAAAAGGCTTTATGCCAGGTACAGAAATGCTATCTCTGTGTTAAGTAGCTGTCTGAAACAGGAATCAGAATTCACTAGGATTTGGAAAAAACAAATGAATATTCCTACAGGACATGCAGATAGATTGGAAGTCCAGGTACGTTTAGCTGGTAGTACCCTTCCACATGCCCTGCCAGCTACCTCCAACAGGATTTTCTGGGCTGAGGAGCTAAGGATAAATTACCAAAGTGTATTATTTATCAGCATTTATAAAATTGTGACTTAGGTTAAGACGGGGGCTCATATGTCAGCTCTGGTGCTTTATTCACTGGTTTTAATCTCAAGTAAATGACTTCCATTTTCTACATTTGTTTGCTTATCTACATAATTGAGGTGATAATATGACTCATGTTACATGGTTGGTATGAGGTTTAAATTAGATAGAGCAGTCCTCCCTTACCCATAGTCAACTGAAGTTCAAAAATATTAAATAGAAAACCATATGATGAAATCTTTTGCCTTCTACTTCATCCCACCCAGGATATAAGTCATACATTTGTCTAGTGCCTCCATGCTGTATGGGCTCACTGCCTGTTAGTCATTTAGTAGCTGTCTCGGTTATCAGATCAACTGTCATGGTATCACAGCTCTTGTGTTCAAGTAACCCTAATTTTACTTAACAATGGCCTCAAAGTGCAAGAATAGTGATACTGGAAATTCGATTATGCCAAAGAGAAGCTGTAAAGGATAGGTATGTAGAGGAAAAAAGAATCTATATATCTATATATATCTATATATCTATATCTATATATGTGTGTGTATCTATATCTATATCTATCTATCTATCTATCCATCTATCTATATATAGTTTAGTACTATTCATGGTTTCAGGCACCCACAGGGGGCGGTGTCTTAGGATGTAACCCATGTGGATAAAGGGACTACTGTACTTTGTGAAAATACACAGTCAGATATTTTAAGTACTCATAGATTCTGAACTAAAGAATCAAGACTATTGCAAAAGGGATGGTAAAATAGAGGTGCAAAGAGAAGAGACTAATATTTCTGCCAGTAGCTAAGAGCCTGGACTTTCTGATGTTTAGGGCTACATGTAAATCTCAGCCCTACCACTTTCATTCACCTTGGGACAGTTCCCACAACTTCTTTAAACCTCAGTGTCCTCATGTGTATAAGATGGATAATGTTAACTCTAACTCCTAGTGTTATTGTAAATGATAGTAAGGAAAGTCATCACCATAGGACCTTATTCATAGTAAATGTTTCTACAAGTAATACAGGTTAGTGTGGAACTAAGCTGATTTTGGGATCTTTCTTCAAATTCCAGAGTCAACATTTTGGTTGGCTTAATGTTCTCTTGTGTCACATAGCTAAATGCTATAATCACAATTGTCCTATTTGAGTTCACAATAAGGTTAACTTTATTTTATCTAACAAGTTAATAATGACAAAGAGGAAAGAGCTGCTTTAGAAAAATTCTGATCCGACTATATAGGAAGTCAGCCAGTGTCTGCAGAGCTTTGTTAAGTTTTATGCCTGGTGGCGAAGGAAGGATCTTTACAGCTGGTTTACAGAAATCATTGGATGCACAATGATGACCTTGACTGTTATCACCTCATATTTTCCTCCTCTTTTAAAAAGCAATGATCCGACTAATTTATAGCCCTGATTCGAGGACACTGAGAAGGAAGAACATTTCTGCAGCTTCTGTCTGGCATCTGGTACCAGTGCTACTTAAAGGATAATTAAGAACCCTCCTGGGTGGAGATTGGTGCTGCTTGTTTTCCTGCATTGTCTTCTTTATACCAGTATATCCCCAGAAAAAAAAAAAAAAGGAGATAGACATACAGACTGGTGAAGTTTTAGAGGGCCAACAAATGATGCTTATTTTTGCAGTCTGAGTTTGGAATTTGGGACCAGTTAAGAAACAGATAGAAGAGAGACAGTTGAAGATCAATATTAGCTTTGAGAGTGGTAAAAGCTGGACTAGAGCACGTGGCACTAGCTCTGTGTCCATGTGGGCTTTCAGATACTTCAGCTCTGAATGAAACAAACACACTAGCCAGCCAGGGACATAGCTGGACCACTGTGGAGCCTAAGGGCATGATGCAGAGCATGAGGGGGCTTGTGAGCTCCAAACATAGTCAGATACAGCAAGAGGGAAGTAAGACTTCTACAGCTGCTCTATATCTCACCTCTCAGATTAGCACTCTCTTCCTGCTGGGAGCGCTGAGTGAGGGGAGGAGGCAGAGACACCTGCCTTACCATAGTAGTAGGTCAGGGGTTTACACTTTTTGTGCCATGCTCCTTCAGTGATCCAGTGAAGGAACTCTGGTCCTCTTCCTAGGATTCACATTTAAATACATAAAATAAATTATATAGACTTGCAAAGAAAATCAATTATATAAAATACATATATCAAATATTTTTTAAAACTTGAGCTATAGTAAAATGTGTGTTCAACATATTAATAATAAGATTTAGTGGCAGGCCTAATAGTTACCATAATTTCAAAAGTAGCAATGAATGTTAGTGGTATTTTGAGATATCTGCAACCACTGGAATGAGATATGAAAATATCTCTGATTTCTACTAACATACACTGCTAAATATCACTCTAGATTTTTGCCCACAATGTTAAATGCTAAATTTTGGTTAGAAGTTAGTGAAAATAAAGGTGATTTTTTTTTCTTTTCTTCTCATCCAAGTTCATGAACACCCAGTAAAAGATACTTTGAGAATGCCCTGGGATCAGGGCTTTCTCAAACTTAAGCATGCATCAACATTACTGGGAGGGCTAATTAAAACACAGATTTTTAAGCCTCACCCCTCTGAGTTTCAGAGTCAGGAAATCTGAGTCAGGGCCTGAACATTTGCATTTCTTACAAATTCCAAATGATAGTAAAGCTGCTGGTCCAGAAATCCCACTTTGAGAACTTCTAAATGAAATCCCTCCACATAGAAACACCTAGAGTAAGGGAAGTGTTCTCCCTTGAAATTGTCAAGTTCTTGCATCTCAGGGATTCCCACCTGGTTCACAGACACAGCAGACAGTCCTCAGGTGGATATTAGTACCATTATTGTCACACATTTTCTATTTCAAGAGCCAGCTCAAATTTCACCTTTTCCACAAATCTTCCCTAATAATCCCATGTCAAAGTGACACTTCATGCCTCTAAACTTCTCTAACACAGTAGTTTTTGTTTTATAACAAGCCCTTGGCCATATGTGGTATCACTTGGCCCATTTTCCTTTAGTTTATCTCAGTAATTTATTTCCCTTTCCTCTAACTAGATTTTATGATCTACGGAGAATAAGTCCCTGTATTAACACTAACACTCTCCACATTGCCTTTCACCTGGACAGCTTTGAGTTATATTTGCTAATTACACCATCTCATGAACCTGCATATAGGTTCAACCAGTCGACTGACCATACTGAGGGTTAATTTTTACACTTATATATGAATTTATATATATGTAAATATTAATTTTTATGCATACCATATTGTGATTGTTAACATATATGAATATATCATATCATATATATGAACATTAATTTTCATATATATAACTAGATATTGTTAAGATATTTATGCTGCAGGTAACAGAAAACCTGTTCAAAATCAACCTAAATTTAAAAAGAGACTTAATGATTCAAGTATATGTATGTCTTCTGGTGCAATTTGATGCTGAGATTCCTAGTGCCATCAAGCCTCTGTTTCACTGTGCTTCACCTCTATGTGTTTGCCCTTCTCTGTACATTTAATTTATTCTTTGGCTGAATCCCATGATTGTATGAGAAATGGTTGTTCTAGAACTCACACCTCAAGTCCACGCCACCCAGAGGTAGAATGGCAGCCTCTTCTTGTAGCTCTCTCTACAGCATGTGGAAACTTCCCTTCCAGAAATCTCTATCGAATACCACTCAATACAGCTCAGGGACTAAAAGAGTTAGAAGATTACATAGGAAAGTACTTTGACCAAACCCATTGCTTCAGATAGTTGTGAGCCTAAACTATAAAAAGTCTATAGTCCCAGGAGTGAAGACTTGCCCATTTAAGTCAGAAGACCATAGCCATAAGTAGCTAAGGGACTCTGCATATAGAAATTCATTATTCTGGACCACAGTCTCTTTATCTTTAAAGTAAGCAAGTGACAATGGAGGATGTCTAAGGTTTTAGCTTACATTAAGGCTGCTATTAATCTAATCTATTCTTATAGGAGTGTGTATGTCTGTATTTGACGTGTGGTGTGGTGTTGTGTATGTGTATATTGGAGAGGAGGGCCTTTTGAGTTTTTTCTTATGACTGGAATTTACGCCAATTCTATTATCCTATCCTCTATGATGAGCCATCAAATTTAGCCAAGACACATGTTTAAGGAATTTGCCTTTGCTGCTCTCAGTTTCCTGAATTGCATCTTATTCTACATTTGGAGATATACCCTTTCACTCCTCCCAATTGTTCAGTTCTTACCTTTTTTTTTTTTTTTATAATACCCCCTTCTCTCTCTAGGTTGAGACAATTCTGAAAATCATTCACACTAAAGTGTAAAGAATTAGCCACCACTAGAAATGCCAACTTTCTCAAGGTTATAAAAAAATAGTAACTCAAAATACTAGCCTTTTAATGTGGCACAATGGAAAGAACATAGGTTCTGAAACTGACAAACCTAGCTGAAAATACTGGCTTCAATATTGATCAATTGTGCGACTCTGGATAAGAGACTTGGCCTCTGTGAGCCCCAGTTCCTTTGGTGTAGTATGAAGATGATAGGGCCTCCATGCAGAGTCCTTGAAGAACATGTATGACATAGGTCATACATAGTGTTTGGCTCATAGAAGTGACTAAATCCATTTAAGATTCCTTTTCTAATGGTGGAAATTCAGATATCACTCAGTAGTTAGGGCTAGCACTTTCTGGAATGATAGATTTGGTTAGCTCTCTTAGAATCATTCCAAGCAACTTACTTAACCTATGTACACATTGAACTAATCTTACACCTAGTATCCAATCTTTATTCTGTGTCCAGAATCCTATCCTCATTCTTGTATATATGGAGAACAAACAAAATTTGTTCCTTAAACAACTATTTTTTTTTCATTCAAGTACTATTAAGTAACTCAAACTGATTTATCTCAAATATTTTAAGCCTGTTTTAAACTTTAACATGAAGCCTGATGAGCATGGTGGGAGGATAGGGTTATAATTTTAGTATGAGAATTCAGCCAACTTCCACATTCATATAAATGATAACCTCTGCTATTTGCTCACTCACATGGCCTCATCCATCTCTCTTTACCTTGTGTTCTTTATTTTTCATTGTTGACCCCTGCCCTTTTCTATATTAAATATGTTTAAGGGGAAAGGACATTATTCTCACTCATTATCATTAACTTGAAATTGTATTAATAGCTTCTTCCAAATGAAGATCAAAGGTTAGTGCTCTCTTCAATGGCCACTAGAAAAGACATTAACTGGAAGGACCACAGTGGAATTGCTCTTATTTTTTCCCTTTCTGTTCAGTCCCCTTTTGAGTACAATCTTGGAGCTAGCCTATATCTCCTTGACTTGTTAATAAGAATGTCATGTGAAATGAAATCAGAATCACAACTCTAGCTGAATTCCAGGTAGATTACAACTATTGCTTTCCCTTTATCACCCTGGAATGTCACTCCAGCCCAGAAGGAAATAAAATTGTTCTGGACAATTTGATCTTCATAAAGCTGTTGTGGTTGCAACTCAGAATCTTGTTTTCTCATAGGAAGTTGCAAATTGATGGTTTGATTATTTCTTCAAGTACCTTTCCAGGTCTTAAAGTAAGATACAGAGTTTGGAGACACCAAAGATAATTCTTTTTCTCTTTATTAAATTTTGGCAACTCATTTGTATTTGCCGGCCTTCAGAGTTTTTTGGTTTTTTTTTTTTTCCTCTGTACTCTACAAGGTTTATAAGAGGTAGAAAACTCAGTTATCCACAAGTATCCCTGTCTTGAAATGCACACATATCAAAGTTTACAAATTATGTCAGTTCTACCTTTTAAATGTGTTTCAAAATGTTCTGCTTCTTGTCTTTCAAATTTGAATGCCTTAGTTTAGGCTCCTGCCATCTCTCATCTTATGTTTCATCGCTTGGTAATTGATCTTCCTTCTATAAAATTTTTCTCAGTTCAGTCCATCCTCCACACTTTAGACAAAAACAGAAACGAACAAAAAATAAAATCCCAAAACCAAAAGCCCCAAATCAAAAACCAACAACAACAATGAGGAAGCAAATCTAGTGATATTATGACCATTTCGAAAGGCTTCCATTGCCCCCTGCCCCGTGGTTGTAGCACAAAGCGCACACTTCCCAGCATGGCAGATAATGCCCTTCAATATCTGCTTCTGTGACCTCATCTTCTACCATCCCACCCAGCAACATACACTTGAGTCAGGCCAATTTTCTTTTTGTTCACAAAGATATAATAATTCCACAGATATTTTTTCAAGTTTCTAAAAAAGGGAAGTGCTGTCAGTTTATTTCTGTTCCCCCTTAACTTCTCCAATACCTAGGGAATCATAGACACCATAATAACTGATTAGAGGATGAATAATTCAAGTTAGATAACTTATCAGGTCTAACTTGATGGATTCATTCATTCATTGAGCTCTTTAAGGCTCTTCAAGTAGAGTGGTCTTAGTTATAGGTTGACCTTCTACCTTCCATACATTTGTGCAATTATTTGATTCACTCTAACTTGGCAAGACTGAGAAATAATGGATGAAGGAGGGAGGAGGTGGTTGCCTGAGATAAGTGGTAAGGTATAAAATAAATTTCACTGGTTTTACAACTTTGCTTTAGGTCCATCTGGGGACTCAGGACTCACCATTTTAATATGCAGAACATGACATTTAGTGAAGAAAAATCTCAGCAAGTGAGTTAGAATAGAGGTTGAGGATGGCTTTATTATTTCTGTCCACCAACTTAGAAGAAGCCAGATTGAGATCTTCTATAGCTACAAGGGCCTGAGTTAGTCCAGTTTTGCCACCATCAAGATAAACATACACTTACTGCAGGTGGTATTCCTTGCTAGGCTGTTATGTTCAGTTCAGGATACAGAGATATCATGATATAAGTTGATTCTGAGAGTACTAACGGCTAGACAACTCTGGCTTCTACAAACAGATGGAAACTAGTAAAGTGGGTGAAAATCAACACTGTTATTAAAGCAGGTTAGCCTCATCACTTAATGAGTATGTGACCTTATTTTATATTACCTTATTAATCTTTGCATATTTTAACATGGTTATATTTTGGATCTGTTAAAGGCAAAGGTTGCTGCGAGGAAGATAAAAATGAAATCCTTTTTAAGGCTGGAAAAAGAGCATTTTGGAGATTGCCATGGGCGTAGAGCTAGGCTAGCTCTTCAATGAACTTCATCTTCTACTAATTTTCAGAGACCCAGTGAGGGAGATGTAATCCATCACTTCTCTTTTCCACGTATGTATAAGTAGACACCTTAGCATCAAGCATGTTAGGAGTGGAACTCACAGTGGGGCTATGAACCAAAGGAATAGCTTTAGGCTTCTTTGCCTGGAGTTTAGTACCTGTTGTTCTGTTCTCCTTAGAGACAGAACACAACTGCCTTTTATTCTCTGTGGGATCCCACTCAGTGTACTTAAAGACCTTTGTTTAACTACTCTCACCTCTTCCTGACTACCTAATTAACCTTCTCTTTTAATCTACCCTAATGGTTCCTAGTCCAGCCCTTTAGTCATTTCACTTTGTACTTCTCTGGATCTTTTCCAAATAGCTTGGGAACAAGATAGCTCACAAAACAAGGGCTTCCCCCAAGGGTCACAGGCAGCCTGACATCTCGGTGAGAGAAAGAAAAGAACAGGAAAAGAAAACAAACGCATACAGCCTGCCACTCATGGCAACAGCTTCCTGTTGAGCACCTGATCCCTTGTGACACTCCCTTGCTATGGTTTAGCTATTAGGCCTACTGAGAGATTGTCCAGAGCTCTCTCCAGGTAAAAAGCAAGGCCTGCTTCTGGCTGAGGAGGTACCATTATGTCATTTTCTTATTGCCTTTCAGATTTGCTTTGAACTATAAATAAGCCAAGTGCCCAGGAGGAGACACAACACTTCCTGTAAGGTTATTTGCATCCCTGTCTCTATCTGAACTCCTCTTCTGCCAACTCTCCCTTTTAGAAACCCCACAAGGTTGGCAGGTCCACCACTCTTGCTGCCAATGTCAGTGCATTAGCACTTAGCTTAAGTGAACACATATGCCAGACAGGCTTACAACTTCCTCTTTTCCTCTTTCCTAATGGAAACACTTCAGATAAAGAATGACACCACTAACATATTACATATACTTATTGTATTGATCCTATCTTAGACTATAGCCCTTGAAAATAGTAACTAAATGTGCTAAGATGTTATGGAGTGACCAGTAGAGGTATATAATGAGGATGCAACAGTGCAGATAATGATGATTAAATAATAACAGTGGTAGTGGTAGTGGTAATAATAATAACAACCTGGTGTTTATTGAGCACTTACAACTGTAGTTCAAACATCAGTACAGTACATTTTCTATTATATGTTATAAGTGTTGTTTCTAATCTTCACAATAACCCAGAGAGTTTTTCTAATCTTTAGGTGGACAAAGAGAGACTTGGGGCAGTGAAATTACTTGTCCAAAGACCCATGTTGTGCAAGAAAGACAGTCTGTCTGACTCCAATGTCAAGTGGCCTTTCTTCTCTTTGTAAATTAACTCTATGTTTAACTTCATGTGACAAAGCAAAGCCAGAAGAGTTTAATTTTTAAATTCATTTAAAAAATGTTAAAGTCATCTCACATCTCTTAAAATTTCATTGGAAAGGCATAGAGACAATAAATTTTAAAATGTGAGTTAACATTCTAGAAGCTAAGGCCACTTCAGTAGGTTAAGGTGTTTTTTTTTTTTCACAATCACAAAAGGCTAAATATAGAAAATTTAATATTCTCTTAGCTCCATTGTCAAAAGTATTTATTCTCCACTCACTTCCTTTTGTATAAGCTCTAGGGGTGTCAGTGATAATATAAAGAAGGCAACATTCCAAAAGTTTACATGAGTTTAAAACTTCATCTCTCACAATTTTTTTCACCGTGGAAAGAACTGAATTGGTTTTCTAGTTAGTTTTTTTGAGTGCATGGATCTAAAGGTTTTTGTCTGTTTTTGTTTTTATTTTTGGTAAAACCAAAAAAGAAGGAAGAGCTTGTAAACATTAGTATGATCTATGTGAACTTGAAAAAAATTATCATCTACATTTTGACCAAAGGCAGAATAAACTGAATATGACAAAAGCAGATTATTAACCCAGTTACCTGTCCAAGATTTATTAATCAATACCCTGTCCATTGGACCATTTTGCATTTTGCCACCTTGGTTCACCAGAAATATTAGACTTGCCAATCTGCAAGCTTTGATAGGACACTCATCTTCTAGTAAAGTCAGGGAACCTTTTAACAATAACATATCTAAAGAGAAAATATTGTTAGAAAGAGATTCTCTAAATGTTACCTTATAAAAATAAGATTGCTGACTAGGAGATCACTGATTTGATTTTCTGACTGGAAACATCAGTATTTGATACAACACAGTGGTTCAGAAAAGGAAATAACTAAGAGTTATTAAATACTCATTATTTTCTTACTATTTGCCAGGTATTCTCCTAAGTGCTTAACATATATTTGATTCTATTGAATACTGACAACAACTCTGTGAATAGTTATATCCTCATTTCTATTTTATATACAATGAAATTGAGTTATAGAAAACAACTCCTTATTCAGTCACATTAGTTGAGGAAAGAACAAGCTGGGATTTGAACCAAGGTAATTTGGTTCTAAAATCTCCACTTGTAACACTCTTCCATACTGCAAATATCCATGGAGCCAGATTATGAGATCAGGTTATTGGAGAGGTCTCAGGTTTGGTGGAGTGTAGGTGTTGAGCTAACTCCAGTCTCCTCCTCATGTGGCAAGAAGGTACCTGATATTAGAACACCCTGCTAGGCCCTGAGCTCTGACAATCTTGTCAAGATTTTCTTATAGAGTCATTTTCCTGGCCTACTAGGCAGAACCATTCTAACACTACTCAGAATCCAGAATGATAGGATATCCCAAAATTTATCATTTTCTCAACTCTTCCCCTTTCAATATATTTTACCGGGATTAAAAATCATTGACTTACTTAAGCCTCCTTGAGAAGAAACTGAATCCTGCACTTGCAGATGCTGGCAGTGGGTTTCCCAGGAGTGCTGAGCAGTTCTTCCTGGAAGAATGGGCCATCCTCAATGCTCTTTTGCCTTTATACAATCACACTAGAACACTGGAAAACCCTGGAAGCAGGTAATAACTTTTAAATATGTGTTAACGTGATCCTAACCCATTACCTTTCCTTCCCTGAGTTACTTGCTTCTTGCATCAAGTCACTAGCAGCAACCATTTTCAAAAAAGGACTTAATTTGTTTCCTTCACTAATCAAAAAGAAACTGGCCTTCTGCCTATTTTAGCCTTTGACAACAATTTCCTTAGCATTCTTTTTAAAGCTTTTGTACACTATTTCTTTTAAATGGCTCTCCACCAGGTTTGGACTCATCTCACCTTTGAATGAAGAAGATTTACCTATGTCTCTCACACCAAAGCATGTTGCTATGAGAACCCACGAAAAAATTACAAGAAGACTCAACCAAGTCTGTGGAGCCTTGACAGCCACAGATGAAAGGGCCAGAAATGCACAGACTATCATTTATAATTTAGCAGCATTATTTTATTTTATTTATGCTCTTCTAGGTTTTTTTTATACCCTCCTTGGCATTTTAAACAAAAAGACTTTTCCTCTAATTCGCCTTCTGTTTTTCACCAGCTCATGTTATGTCTTGTTACATCAAGTCACATTTGATGTGACATGACATAGGGTGCTCTGTAACTCAACCCAATCAATAGAGGAATCAAGAACAACCCTGGTGAATATTTGATGCGAAGCTGGGGTATGGGGCTGCTGACTACTTTTTGATACCCCCATAGTTCTTGTGGGAACCAGGTAAAACAGGGGCAGAAATATCCTCATAAAATGTGACAGTGTTCTGTTTGTTGTTCTCATTTTCCTGCTACTATTTTCTAGTCAGGGAAGTTGTGGATAAAATATCTCAGAATTTGCCATTCTCTAACTGGATAGCTATATTTTATCTGCCTAAGACTGGCTACATAATTTGTAGGCCCACTGTAAAATAAAAATGCATGGCCCCTGTTAAAAATGGCTAAGAATTTCAATTTCAGGATGGCAACATCAGAGCATTTATTCAAGAATGAAATCTTTCTGAGCTCCAGCACCTCAGTGTGCATGCCTCACACTCAGAAGACTCTTGGTCTTGGTATCATATGCAGGCATCTTTCTGTCTTTAGAAAGTGTACCTTGCATAATGGTGCACATTTCTGATGATGGCCTATCGTGCCAGACACAAGAAGGAGAAGAGGAATGTCATTATAACTGCATTCAGGGATATTTCAATCGGTGCTGATTGCTACTTCTCCTTAAAGCACAGCAATTTGCTGCGCAGATTCTGTAGTGGTGGGAACAGCATCCACTGCTATTTCCTACCTCTGTCTACCTCCCTCTCCAACTTGCAATAGTTCCTTTATTCCTGTTCTTCTGTTTTGGTTTGATTCATAATGCCTTGGGTAAAGATTCCTTCCTTTACATTTTTTTATATTATAGCTTTTATTCTAAATGAAATCTACCTTGCTTTGTTTTGTTGTATTGGTCCTCTGCAAAATGGCAGCAGTGTATTACACAATTAATTGGTGCAATTTATAGACGGAAAGAAATGACCTCTTTCCTTTGAGCTTTAATGTATGGATGTGTATATATGCATATGTGTCTGTTTACACTTACATCTACATCTAAACACATTTTGCAAACTTTAAATGAACTAGAACAAGTTTTTTGGGGTATATAAACATATGGTTTTGAAGTTTGTTGAAACTCTAAAAGTTCAGTGTGGAGACAAAAGAAATCTTTTAAACCAAATACTTTCCTTTTTGAACAGGTTGGCATAATAGGTACAAATCTCTGTTTTAAAACAAGTAAAATTGTCTTAAAAGCCTAAAAAATTCAGTTCATGAATAAGACCCTAGGTCATCCTGGAATGCCAACATTTCTATACCAGCTGGCACTAGAGGCCCTGCTCTGAGTCGGCTTTGATGTAGCAACCAGGTATTGGAGATCTAAGAAAGTAATTACTCAATTAAGATGCAATGACCTTCCAGACTTCCAAAGCTATGAATGAGGGGAGGCATATTTACAATCACAGTGCCCCATAAAATTTTATCTAGTTGAATCAAATCAGCGGGGCTAAATGAGCGAGTGCTGACCTGGTGTGGAGTACCACATGGGCACATGCAGACAAACGTGGTGGGTTGTATGACCAGAAAAGTCAACATGTCAAGGGGACTTAGGACGATGTTCATTTGAACATGGGGTCAGGGTGGAGAGGCATTGGTATGTAATTGGGATGTAAAGTTTGCCCAAGATGGTTATTATCTGTTCCAAAAGAGATTCTTCTGATCAAAAGCCAGCCATTTTTTTTCCAAAAGAATAAAAAAAGCCATCATGTAGGCAGCATATATATTTTTACATTTTCTAGTAATATTAATACACACTAATTTTTAAAGGTTCATAACATTTTGAGTGCTTCTAAGATGCCTTGGTTTTAACCACCTTTTAATTTTAACATGCTACCCTAGAAATTTTCTTTCTTTTCAAAACATGAATATGATTTATGTTTAGGAAGCTGAAGGAATAGGTTTGCACCTCAAAACAGAGTCCTGCGTTCCTCTAAAGCTCAAGAATGATGTAAGAAGATGGTCTAATTATTTCTCAGAATCTCTTTTTGTCATTCTTCTTCTCTTCCTCTTTCATCTCAAAAAATCAGGGAAACGGCAAATAGCAACGACTCTAAGCTGGTAAAAAGTGATGTTCGTCTTTGGCTTTTGGAGAGGACAGGAGTATCATTTGCTGTGAATGCAGTACATTCCACAATCCAAACCTGCACCACCAGCTTCCATTTACTGTTCAGAAGGAGTAAGATTGCACTCTGCAGAGATGGATAAAAGTAGTAGCATCTGAATGGGGCAGAGAAGTTTGTCCAGATGATTGTGCCCCATGGAAGCCTAGGGAGTGTGAGTGTGAGTGAGTGTGTATGTGTGTGTGTGTGTGCATGTGCACGTGTGTGTGTATGTGAGGGTAGGAGTAAACCTTGAGTGGTTATGTATAAGAGTATAAGTGTGTACATGTTTCAAAATAGAGGGAGAGAAGGGCACACTAGCAACAGAGTGGCTGCTCAACACACTTTGAAGGACTTTCAAGTAAGACTGTTGATGTTTTCCCAATCTGCATTTTAAAATTAAGATTCCCTAAACCTCTGTTGTTCAATACAGTGCTCAATAGCCACACTTAACCTTGTGTGGATATCGAGTACTTGAAATGTAGTTAGTCCAAATGGGGATGTGCTCTTCCGTTTAAAATACACACTGCATTTCAAAGACTTAGTATGCTAATAAGAATGTAAACTATTAATGTTTACACCGATTAATAGTAAGATGACAATAGTTTGGATATATTGGGTTAAATAAAATCTTAAAATTAATTTCACTTGTTTTTAAATATTTTTTAATGTGATTGAGTAAAACTTAAATGACATACTTGGCTTGCATTATTTTCTACTGGACAGGGCTTTTCTAAATATTTTGTCTCTAATATGTGTATTTGGTTGGTGTGGGAGAGGGTGTAAATTTGGAGGGAGGGCTGTGTGTTTCCATTCACATATGTATAATATTCTGATCTTAGAGTACTAATCACCATGAAACTTCTCACTTGATCACCCTAGTCCAGGAAGATATGACCCATTTCAGAAAGGCCTGAATATGGTTGTCAATTTCCCCATGTCCTATAATCCTGCAAAAGAAATATATTTACAAGACACTTATGCCTGGCAGCTCTTGTATCTTTCTTAAATATGGGTGAGGGATTGGTTCTGTGATTGAGCACAAAATGAGGATTGCTATTTCACACCATCTTCCAAACAGGTGGTATTATTTATACAGTGAGTCCAACACCCAAACAGAGAAAGAAAGAGGAAGAGAGGGAGGGAATAAGGAGGGGGAGGAGGGAAAGGGGAGAGAGAGACAGACACAGAGACAGGGACAGAGAGGGAGAGAGAGAAAATCTTTGCCAAAAATATCCCTGATTTCTCTAGAAGCATACAGAGAAGAAAAAGATATTTGGTTCAGTAGTAGTTCATTATCTAAATCCTTTGTAATTACTCTAAAGCTATCATTAAAGATAAAATGTGATTATAATATTAATAGTATCTTTTTGTATTTGTGTAGCTCATAATTTAAAAAGCATATCCTCAGCTATCATCCAATCTCTTAGGATGACTTCTATGGCTTAGATGGTTTTACTCCCTTTTGCAAATGAGGAGACAGAAGCTGCATAAGCTACTGAAGAATATATAGAGTTAGCAGCAGGCCATGAGTAGAACTCCAGTCTAGAAACTGATTCTGATAGTATTTTCCCCTCGATTCCTCTCATACCCATGGCTTGGTTGGTTTTTCTTAAAGATACTTTAAGGTGTTCTCTCTAAATTCTGTAAGATTCATAAAATAAAAACAAATAAACTCTTACATGGTGGTGCTGAGGGGACATGAAGATTACTGAAACCACTTGTCATAGCTGTTTTACCCATGATTGTGGCTGTGATATAGATTTGATCTGTGAACAAATTGAGGTTTAGAACAGTGTTCTTCAAGTTGCAAACATTAGAATTACCTGGAAGGCTTGTTAAAACACAGATTACTGGGCCCCATTTACAGAGTTTCTGGTTCAGTAGCTCTGTGTGGACTTGACAATTTGCATTTCTGACTAGTTCGCACCCACTGCTAATGGAGTCAGTCTAGGGACCACACAGAGAGAACCGTAGCTTTAGGGTGTTAACTGAATGGCAAAAATTCACAAAGATAGATAATTGTGGCAACAGGACAAAGTCAATGATTATGTTTAGAAGCTGAGATAGTTTTCCTTTGAGGGACTAGGACACCTTACATTAGTGAATTTCTGGGATATAGACAATTTAGGAAACTGGGTCAAGAGGCAGCAGGAGGTAGATAACAGCAGTGGATAAAGAGGAAACAGAGAGAGATAGAGATTGAGAGGGAGACAGAGACAGAGAGACAGACAGACAGTTTTAAAAGATAGACTAAGAAAAACATACAGAGACTGATTGATTTAAAATGAAGAACCTTGATAGTCAATTTACCAGAAAAGAATAGAAGAACAAATCAATACCACAGTTTCCTGTTGTACACATAGTAAGAATGATCAAACTATAAAAAGGTCATTAGTTAGCTTTTTAAATGTTTGCAATGTTTCCCCTATGAAATAAAATGATCATTTATCACCAGTCTAAAGTCTAAACACATATTTATCTAAATTGGCAGTGAAAGAAGAATCTCTTGCCTCTCCAAATTGTGACCACATGATAGGACTTCAAAACAGTGTTTAATACAAAATTCAGAACAGGAATTAACATTCAAGGAATGCAATTGACTAGAGATCTTTTTCCTATGACATAAATTTTAAGTAAATAAAGTAGGTAACCCCATTGTTTCTGGCCCCACCATCAGAGAGAGGCAGGAGACAGTTTCCCATTCTTTTGAAATCTCTTGTCTTCATTTTTCCTCACACGCTCTCGTTTTGTCTATATACTTCTAAGTTATAAAAGAAAAAAAATACATGTGGTAGAATGATAGGCATTATGTAGCAATGGTCAAAAATTACCCAAAGTACATTGATAAAAACTCTTGCCTTAAGAAAATCACTCACCTATTTCATCTATGGGACAAAGAAATTTTCAGCCAAATGGTTTTTGAGTCATTAAGTTGTTTGTCGTGATAGAGTGAAACAGTTAGATAATTATAAGGCAGTGAGTGTGTCACTTCAGGAAGTAATTTTCCATTTAAGAGAGAGCAAGAAGCTGATTTTCTTAGGAAGTGCTTTCTGATTTGGTGATTTTAGGCAAAGAAGTAAAGTGGTGTGTAGCTCCTGGTCGTCTTGAATACATACCTGATGAATATACATTGCCCACTCTTGCACGGTCTCAGCACAATTTTGGAATGGGCCTCCTTTTCTCCCTGCTCAGTTAAAAGTTAGAAGGAGTACAGCGCAGAAAGCTATGGCTAGCACATTTTTTTTATGGGTAAAATTTATGGAGTAATGTATCTACTTTTAGCATGACTATTGTTAAACCTAGAGATCAAGCAAAGTGGCACTGAGTATATTGCTTTATCAATTGGATTCGTTCAAGTGAAAAATGCTGATCAGGCCATGTCTATCCCTTGGGTGCAGAAACCCTACTTCAACTCTTGAATGGTCGATACATAAAAGTCAAATTCATTATAATTTGTAGCTTTTTTTTTCCTTGAAGAAGCACACAGTTCTCAGTACATCAATATCAACTCTTAAATCCACATCGGATGGAGAGGGTACAGCACAGTAATTCAATCTCTTTACACTTAATATGGTCAGGAAGGGAGAATGAAAACAGCCTCTTGTAAAATGATGGAAAAAACAGGATGCAATCACTCTGATGGAGCAGTGCAAAGGAGTCATTTTACACCATCCGTTACCAGGGCAACAAAATACAGTGAGCCCTATACATCTAACAGGTGACATTTTAGCTAAGAAATTGCTTCTTTGGTATTTTTTCTGTCTATGAAAAACAATGTTACCTACGTTTTCACTTGTCATGTACTATAGGGCAACATATTCCTGCTGACAGACTCATAATGGAAAAATCGAGCAGTTAAATAATATTACAGTCTAACTTTTTGGATACATGTTAATATGCTCTTTAAAGAGATTTCAGACATTTTCAAACACCCTGGAGATTTAAGAGACTGGAAATCTGGGCATACAACTATGCATTTGCTTTGGTTTTTAGATAAAGAGAAAGTACTTAACTGTGTTTCCAGAATGTGGCGTAAAGTCCTAGATATACTTTCAAGAAAAGTAATTAATGTGATTGTTTCATCATGAGGCCCATTAGCGTACAAAGTTAACATTATGTTATGTCCACAGTCCTTTCTTAAGGAAAAAGAAAGGTAAGAAAATGATGTTTTCAGAGCAGAATCATTCTTTCCTTTTCGGCTTACCCCCAAAAGTAATCTGATGCTGGAAACATAGGAAATGGGGAAATTAATTTCTTTAAGAAGATCATAAAGAGTTTTATAGAATGTAATGTATTTTCTTAAGTACCTCAAGGAGATGATTATTCTCCACCCCCCCCCCAAGAAATTCATGCAGTGTGATCATTAGAAAATGTTGAATTCTGTTTTATTGCCTGTCTAAGGATTTTGTTACTGCCCCTGAGCTATTTCAGGTCTTATAGGCTTAGATTCCAAAAAAAAGTATAATAATTTGTGTCTGGGCCTTTCAAGATGTTTTTTCAGAATTACTGATGTACAAGAACAGAAATTAAAAGCAAGGACAGAGTTTAGGGGATAGAACACAAACTTTCCACCTTAAAGATCAATAAAACAATGTCCAAGGAGACAGAGAGTAGTAAAAATGGGACTAGAACCCAGGTCCCCTAATGCTAAGTTCACTGCTCATTTAATTATTGCAATGTCATTCAAATATTTATTGAGCACCTGCTATATGCCTAGCCTTCTGGGATACAAAATTGAATAAACAACAATCCCAGGCTGCCAGGAGTCTACAATGAGATTGGGATGACAGATAGTTCTAAATATAGTAGGGCAAATGCCTTAATGAAGACATGACCAAGGCACTGTTGGGAAACAAAGGTGGAAAAGCTCCTATTTAAAGCAAAGGTTACCATCTTAATTATATGGCAGTTCATCAACTATCATAACTAAACTGTCCAATTATTAGACTCAAATTTAAAGTAACATATAAGTCAGCACATCTGCATCAAGAATTAGAAATACCTTTATTATTATTATTATTATTATTATTATTATTATTATATTTTATTTGATTAAAACACAACATTAAATATATCATTTGTCTTAGTCCATTTTGACTGCTGTAACAAAAATATAGACTAGATGACTTATAAACAACAGAAATTGATTTCTCACAGTTTTGCTGGAAGTCTGGGTCTGGGAGAGTCTTTTTCAGGTTGTAGAAAGCCTACTTCTTACTGTTTCCTCACCTGGCAGAAGGGGTAAGGAAGCTCTCTGGGGTCTTTTTATAAGGGGACTATTCCCATTTCTGAGGGCTCCACTCTCATGACCTGATCACCTTCCAAAGGTCTACCTCCTAATGTCAGCACATTAGGGGTTATAACTTCAACATGTGAATTTTTAGGGAATATATTTAGTCTCTAGAATCATATTAACTATTTTAAGTGTACAGTTCAGTAGAGTTAAGCATATTCACACTGTTGTAAAACGGATCTTCAGGACTTTTTCATCTAGCAAACCTCAAACTCTATATCCATTAAACAGCTCCTTCTGGTCCCACCTCTCCTTCTTCCTCCACTCCATCAGGCCCCGGTAACCACTATTATACTTTCTGTACCTATGAATTTGACTACATTAGATGCCTCATATAAGTAGAATCACAGTGTTTTTCTTTTGTGATTGCTTTTTTTTTTCTCTTTCACTTGGCACAATGTCTTCAAGCTTCATCCATATTATATCAAGTGACAGGATTTTCTTCTTTTTAAGACTGAATAATATTCTATCATATGTATATATTACATTTTGTCCGACATCCAATGGACATTTGGATTACTTCCACTTCTTGGCTATTGTGAGTAGTTCTATTAGAACATAATGGTACAAAGGGGTTAGAAATATCTTAACAAGGGAAAGGCCAGATATAGCAAAAAGAAGCTCAGAAAAAGAGAGAAAAAAAAAAGAAAAAAATGTGTGTGTGTGTGTGTGTGTGTGTGTGTGTGTGTGTGTGTGTGTAGGCAGGTAGGTAGGTGAGCAATTACCTTAAGAAAATAATTCTCTTGCTTCAAATTTAGAATAAATTAAATTATTTGAATTTTGCTCATTATAGTCCTGAAATACTGAAGAATTAAGGTGGCAACATTCAGTAAATTGACATGTAGTAGGTTGAGAAAAGGGAAAAAAAAGACATTTTCTTATCTAATGGCTTATGTTAAATACTAAAAAAAACCCCAAAGAACAAAAAAGACCAAGAAATAGTAAATTGTCTGAGAGAATGTGAAAAGCAAGGAAGTTGTGATCTAAGGGGGTGGGGCGGGCAAGAAAACGTAGGACATTTTAGACAAAACCTCAAGCCTATTTTGCCCTCCATAGGCATTGTTGAAGTTACCAGTCTTAGTTGCTAAACAATATTTAACTAAGATACTGCTGGTTGTAACATAAGAGAGCAGTCATAGAAAACATATATATAAAATAAGACAAGAGGAAGATAATGGATGCATAATGGGATTGGAATTGTACAGAGGTGAGAGTGAGGTTTACTGGGTTGGGGTGAAACCCGAAACCCAAGAAACAGGTACACATGGTTACAAATAAGAGCAGATATAATAAGAATCAACTAAACAAAGAAGCAATTTTCTTTTCTAAATTAGAAATAATTAAGTATAAAGTAAAAAGGAATATACACTATTTTCGTGCAATTTCCCTGGATGTGTTTTTATCATTGCCTTCAATGCCCTTTTCTACTTCATTTGTATTTATTTTGAACAGCTAACCTACTAATAAAGCTTGTCTTCCTGTGAGGTGAAAAGCACTGTTCCATATGACTACAGAGGTTTTGGTGTTCATGGAATTCATAAAGTTAATGATTTCTGCTCCCTGCTTCTGAGGTCTCCCTGAAGGTAGTGGCTCCTGGGTTAGCATCTGTTCTGTTTAGAATCACACCTTGTTATAGGAGGTGATAAACTGAGGAGTATTTGGCTTAGCTATAGAACACAGTGCTGAGTTCAAAGAAAGACATACAGGGTATTGTGAATAAGTAGGAGTAAAGTGATTTTACCCCAGGATTAAACCAAAAATCTAGAAATCAGAATTTACATTTTCTAAATTTTGAACCATGTCAGTAATTTACCTTTCCTGTTTTTAATACTTGATTTAGAAAGTTTAAGTAGTTTCAAATTGAGTTTAAAAACTTGGATGATTTCATTAAAACAAACACATATAGGAAGTAACCTAAAACAACAACAACAACATTTTGATGAGAGATTGTTCCCTAAATAGGACTTGAAAAAGAAATATATAAATGCTAAAATGGTTGCTATCATGTAACAGGTATATTTAAAACTCTTTTAAAATTAAGAACATCAGAAGTGATTTTATATATTTGTATTCATTTGGTGTGTATAATTTTTTAAATCCAGCTTTCTTTTTCATATTAAAATATATGGCCTTTAGTGTGTCATTATGAATTCTTTATAAACATTACTTATCACATCTATCATATTTCATCGACTGCATGGCTAATAATTTCTTCAATCCCCATATTGTTATTGGCTTTTTAGGTTTATTTTTATATTTCTTCTATTAAAAATTATGTTGTGGCTAGGTGTGAGGTTTATTGTTTTTTTTTCTTTATTTTTAATAGTAAATAGAAGCTATTAATTGCAGAGTTAATCTATCAATTTTCTTTTGAGATGACCTTTATTGATTCTAAATTTGGAAAGTTCTCCACATTTCCAGAACTATAATAAGAATTCATTGTTTTTTCATTTTACTATCTGTTTAATAGTCTTGAGGGTTTTTTTTAATGAGAAAAACAGCTGCACTTTGGATATACCAATCTATTAATATAAGTATTAAGAAATTTTGAGATAACATTGCTTTGTTATTATTAAATGAGAATCTTAATTATTATTCAATTAGATTTTAAGTAATTTTTTTTCTGTATTTTTTTAGAGAACAGTAATTTTCTGAACCTCAATTTGTGTATTTGTGAACTCTAGCAGTAAGCAGTACCTTGTCTCTTAGGTTTAAATTTTTTCATTTTTTATTTTTTGAGGTATAATTTACTCACATTCCTCTCGGAGTTCTTGTGAGTAATCAGAGATAAAATATGCATCACACATTCTGAATATAATAGATGTTATATGAAAATGCAACTTGTAAAATAGCAACAGTAAAATCTGTGATGATATGTAAGTAAATATGACCACAAATAAAATGAACACCAGACTAGTGATATACTAATAAGAGTGAAGCACTATTATTTAATCCATTATTCTTCAAAGTTATTTAGGTTTTTCAAATGGAAGTTGTAAGAGAAGTAAAAAGTACTGGAGTTAGAAAGGAAGATGATGCAAAAAGAAGGGAATGACATAGAATACAATTAAGTTCCTGGACAAGTTTGATAATTGATTTCTTGACTTTTCTGTCTTGGCAGGGAAGGAAAAGTAGCAATATTCATGGAGAAAAAGTGAGAGCAAAAGGTAGACTATAGTCTTTAAATTGCATTTCAGTAAAAATATATTTTTTGTCAGTATGTCAATAAAAATATTTCCTCATGATGACATTTTAATTCTAGTAAAATGTGTGAAGGTTGCAACCTTTATTTTTAACTTCCATAACATACATAATTTTAGTCATATCGATATAGTAAAGAATATATGATGATTACTTAAAATCAAACCAACATTTCTCTTCTTTCCTATCCTACTTTCTTTCCTTTCCAATTTCAACTACTTAAAAAAATACCTACCACCTTAGAATTCAAGCAGAAATGAATTACTCTCTTGTGACTATATTAATAACTTCCTTAATACTGGTGTCCTTAACACTATTGCCATTTGTCTCCTTATAACTCATCCTCCATTCGGCTAACAGTGATTGTTCATTCACAGATCAGTCACTGTTACATTTATTCAACAGAATGAAGTCCAAAACACCTTGGTTTTATGTATAATATAAGCATTAGGTACTTTTACACCTTGATCTATAGTTTCTAAGAGACTTCTGCTGCACTCTCTCTGAAAACCTTGTGTTCTGTGGACATACTTTATACTTTGCTTACCTTTATACCTGGACAGCTACTTTGCAAACCTGGGTTTTTGGAGAATTGCTGATGCAATGTGAAAAAACAACAACAACAACAAAAAACTTCTAATAGTGCATTAGAAATAGACATAAGCAAAGAAAAACCAGCCTTGCCAAATAAGCTGAACCCAAAGTACAAAGACAGTGAAAAAAAAAAAAGTCAGCTTAACCCCAACTGGCATTTATAAGATTAACAGTATGGTTTGCTGTATGCTTGGAAAGAAAGCAAGCAGCTTTAAGATAATTAAGTGCTACCATCAAGAAAGGATTATGCAGGTGCCAAATAAGGTTGTCTGGGACACCAAATCCCTCCCTATCTCACAATGCTATGAAAACATAAAAAACTTGAAGGAATGGAGCCCTGATAGTGTTTGTGACACTCTAATTCTGACTGCGTGAAGATTTACACCGGAATCTAGATGGAGGAAAAAGAGCAAATAAAATAAGAAATATATGTTTTTATATTTTTAAATTTTAGTATGTAAACATAAGAATTTCTTGAGTACTTAAGACATTTATATTTTTCCATCTGGCTCTTCTCAAGTTAGTAAAGGCAATTAATCCTGTAGCTGCTGATCCATGTTGCCTTATATTTCTGCAAAGTAGACATTATACATCAGGAAGGGAAAAGTTTGCTCTTCTGGTCTGAAAAAGGAGAACAATCTTACTGGTATGCCTTTACCAGTAAGGTTGGGTCCACCCACTAGTGTAAGTATAAATGTAGCAGAATCAACTGCTACTATCTCATCCTTCAAAGCCAGCTTGAAAGCCATTCACTGGCTCTCTGGATTTTTATAACTTGCCTTTGATTCCTCTAGACAGGTGTAATTGCTTCTTACATTTGTCTGCAGCACTTTATACAAACCCACAATATAACATTTTGCATTACAGACTTAAAAAAACTATTTGAATTTCTTAAGGGTGGAGTCTAGTGCTTCATCTTTTATTATTCCCATGTCTCGAATATAGTCTGCATTAGAAAAATGTTTTTTCTTAATTAAATTGTCAAATTAGGCAATTCATCTATAAGTTTTAAAATTGTACTCAATTCTCTTTATTCTCTGTTTATTCAATGATTTCTTGAAGCCTTTCTTTGCACTATGGTCTGTGACCAATGACCTTCTTTCTCTGAATTCCCACTGGATTTATTCTTAGTATCTTATAGTTTAGAGCTTAATTTTTTCTCACATAGTCATTCTCACTTCCTTGGTAGATAATTGGATTCTTGAAGATAGTAATCATGTTTTATCTTAAGAAATGTCTACCACAATACTGATATCTGAGAAATAGTAAACACTTGTTGATTGCTGTAGTTAGGCTGCTATTGTAGTTTTCACCCAATATATTAATATCTGATATATGAATTTTAATAGTAAAGGTAACAATAAATGGTCTATATTCAAAATCAGATATGGTGGAATTCTGAGTTGCTTTCTCTCCTGGAATCATAGTTAAGATCAACACTCTGAAATCAGACTGACATTGATGTGAATCACATCTCTGTCCCTTGCTACCAACGTGATCTTAAATTTTATGTTTTTAAATCTCGGTTGTCTTGGGTACAAAATGAGGATAATAAAAGTCACTACAGATTAGAATTGTTGCACTGATTAATTGAGAGAATGCACAGAAGCATATAATAAGTGCTTCAAAGAAGACAGATATTATTATTATTGTTATCATCATCATCATTATTAAAATGTTTAGAAAAATAATCCATCAGCCCAGGGAACTTTGAGAAGATCTTAAAATTGCTTACAATGTTTTTCACCTAAAATAAGTTTTCACCCTAGAAAAATATATGTAAGTAAATAATGTATGGCTACTAGAAATACAGAGATATTTTTTTTTAAATTATACAATATGGCCTGGTTAGTACTTGGATGGGAAACCACCTAGGAAGACCAGGTGCTGTAGGCATTAAAAATTAATTAATTAATTAGTTAATTAATTATACAATATGTCTTACTGTTGAATTGTACCCCTGAAACTTACTGGGTTTTGTTAACCAATGTCACCATAATAAAGATAAATTAATTAAATTTTTTGAAAAGGGTGCTTGGTCATTTTCTGTATTTAAGAAGTTAGTTGGTATATTCAGGATGTTATTCTAATGACTCTTATGATTTAATTTTTTTTCTAATCAGAAAAGCATGGTTAAACATAATGCCAGAAGTCTATAAAAATTGCCTTATAATTTTGGCAATTTTTATTGCTTTTAGTTTCTAGGATAACTTGAAGCTATTGTTTTATTTTTCAAATTCAACAAATTTAATAAAACTAGCAACTCATGAAATTTTTCTGCATGATTTATTCTCAAAATGAAAAATAAAAAATCTCTAAGCATGAACTTAGTGAATTATTCTTTTACTATTAAAAATAAATAAATCTGTGTTTGAAGTACAAAAATATAATTAATTACACAAAGGAGATAATATTAGAGAAAATATTGATTTGAGAAATTCCAAAAGTTCACCTTTCATAAAAACCAATAATAATAATAAAAATTAAAACCTGGAAAATTTTTAAGTATCAACTTTTTCAGAATTCTGGAAACTAAAATCTTGTAGCAACCTGGGCAGAGCTTAGTCAAGAAAAAATGTTTGAATCATTTTAAGAAGAGCAGGCTTTTTGTCCCATTTTTCACTTACCCTAGTTCCAGCTTCCACTTGTCAGCTCAGGGGTAAATTTGAAAATTATAGACCATATTACTGATACCTACTCTTGAGGAGCAGAAGGACCTCATTTGCAAAGACTTTCTCATAATAGATCTGACTGCTGACTCCCTAGAAGACCTTCTCAAATGGCTTATCTTAACCTTAGCGAACTGGAAACTGGCCCAGACAAAGTCACTGGCCTTTGGGAATTTGTTACTACAGGTCCATATTTTAGAGTCTACTTCTTGAGGCAATGGATAGCAATTGAGGCAAACAATACACTAACCAAGAAACTTGAGAAGAAAGACTGGGTAATAAGATGTTTTTGATGGGGGTTGGGAAAGAGTGTGATTTGAAAACTGACATATTCCCAGAAATTTGGAAAACCGCATGCATGCCCAAAGCTCTTTATTTATTTGAGCAATACCTGAGAAGGTCCTAAGATCTCATCTCTAGCTGACTTTGACACTCTGCCTAAGCAGAAGTGAGGCCAATAATGTAATGGACAGAGAGTCCATTTGAAAACATTGAAATATCTTTTTAAAAATTATTTTTAAAATTTTTTTAAAAATTATAATTGATATACAATATTATATTAGTTTCACATGTACAACATAGTGAATAGATATTTATATACCTTACAAAGTGATCACCCTGATAAAGCTAGTATCTATCTGGGAGATCTTTTTATTTGTTTGTTTTGGTTTCAGGCATTTTAAGAAATCTCTATCCAAGCATTAGCTGACCACAAAGCTACTAGAATGAATGGTTTAGTAGCCATGCATAGCAGAGAACACAGAATTTACAACAATAGTTCAGAGGAGTCACTAAACAAAAATAACAATAACAAGCAGCAACAATAAATCCTGAGGAGGTGGAGAATCTGATTTCAAAACTTACTACATTAAAATTTTTTAAATGTCTAGTTTTAAACTGTGTGTAAAGAAATAAAAGAACTATTAGTCATACACAGAAAAAAAGGCAATCAATAGAAGCTATCTCTGATAAAGCTCATTGGACTTATTGGACAAAAATTTAAAATCAGCTGTTTTAAATGTGCACAAGAACTAAAAAAAAAAATCATTTCTAAAGAACTATAGAAAAGCATCCAGAATACTGTCTCACAAATAAAAAATACCAGTAAAGAGATAGAAATTATGAAGAGGGAACCAAATAGATATTCTGGAGTTGAAATGTAGAAAACTTTAAGTGAAAAATTTACTAAAGGTGCTCAGCAGCAGACTTAAGTAGGAAGAAGAGTTTGTCATCTTGAAGATAGGTCAATTGACATTATTCAATATGAGAAACATAAGGATAAAAAGAATAAATAGAAATGAACAGAGCCTAAGAGCCCTGTGAGACTCCATCAGATATTCCAAGATATGCAAAATGGAAGTCTAGAAGGGGAGGAGAGAGAAAAAAGAGCACAAAGAATATTGAAAAATAATGGCTAAAATTTTTCTCAATTTGATGGAAAAAATATTAATATTCTTACCCCCAAAACTCAAAAAACTCTTAAGTAATACAAACTTAAAGATCATATATATAATCAAGCAGGTTAAAGCCAAAGACAGCAAAGATAATCTTGAAAGCAGTGAAAGTTTGACATATCATGAACAAAGGATCCTCAAATAAAAGTTAACAGTGATTTTCTCACCAGAAACTGTTGGGAGCACAGGAGGTAGTGAGATGATAGATTCAAAGGGCAGAAAAAAATACTGTCAATAAAAAATTCTATATTCAGCAAAATGTATTTCAAAAATAAAGAAGACGTTATGGCATTATCAAATGAACAAAAATGGAGAGTATTTTATTTTTTTGCAGAATTTCCCTACAAGCAATTCCAAAGTGAGTTCTTTAAGCTATAACAAAAAGATATGAGAAAGTAACTTTAATCTATATAAATAAGTAAAGAACACCAGTAAAACAACTATGCATGTATGTAATATAAAAGGCAGTATTAATGTATTTTCTGTATGAAACTCTTGTTTTTTCCAATCTTATTTAAAAGACAATTACATAAAACAATTATAAACCTATATTAAAGGGCACACAATATGTAAAGATGTTTTTTGTGACCATAACAAATCAAAGAGGGAGGCAAAGAGCTATATATTGTATCATATCAAAATTTGATATTAATCTGAACTCTGAATCTAGATGTTATGAATTAAGTTGTTAATTGAAATTCTTATGGCAATAATTAAGAAACTAACTCTAAAAATGTATAAAAGAAACCACAAAGGAATTAAAAAGGCACACTAGAAAATATTCTTTTCATACAAAAGAATGCAATATCAGAGGGATTAAAGAACAAAAAAGTACAATACATTCAGAAAACAAACAGCAAAATAGCAAAAGTAAGTCCTTTCTCATCTCTAATTACTTTAAATATAAAAGAATTTAACTTTCCAATCAAAATGCAGATTTGCAAAATGGATGTTTAAAAATTATGCAACTGTATTGCTAGAAGAGACTCAATTTAGATACAAAGATATAAATAGGTTTTAAGGAAAAGTATAAAAAAAGGTATTCCATGCAAACAATACCAAAAATGAGCTGGAATGGCTATTAATATTAGACAAAATACACTTTAAGTCAAGAACTATTAAAGGAGATAAAGACATAATATAATGATAAAAGAGTTCATTCATTATATAACAACTATAAATATATATAAACCTATCAGCAGAGTCCCCAAATATGTGGAGAAAGACAAACAGAATTAAAGAAACAAACAGGTCAACAATAAAGGTGGATACTTTAATACCCCACTTCCAATAATAGATAGGACAACTAGACAGAAGATCAACAAGGCAGTAGAAGACTTAAGCAACACTATTAACTCAGTAGACCTAACAATATTATAAAACACTTCAGCCAGGAGTAGCAAATAAACATTTTTCTCAGGTACACAGAACATTCTCAAGGTATACCATATGTTAGGCCACAACAGTTCTCAATACATTAAAATAATTAAAATAACACTACTACATTCTTTGACTACATGTAATAAAATTATAAATCAATAACAGAAGAAAATTTGAAAAATTAAAAAATATGACCTCAAAGGCAAGAGATATAAAAGCAAAAATAAATGAATGGGATTATATTGAACTAAAAAGGTTCTGCACAGCAAAAGAAACTGTCAGCAAAACAAAGAGTTAACCATATGAATGGAAGAATATATTTGTAAAAAACACCTCTGATTAGGTGGTCGCTAGCCAAAATATACAAAGAATTCATACAGCTAAACAAAAATAAATTTAAAAAAACAATCTAATAAAAAAATGGGCAGAGGACCTGAACAGACACTTCTCCCAGAAGACATACCGATATATGAAAAGATGTTCAGCTTCACTAGCTATAAGGGATATTCAGATCCAAACCACAGGTGTTAAAGAGATTGTGGGGATGAGGAAAAATGAAGCTATACTAAATAATCTTGGAAAAGAAGTCTTTGACTGGATACTATAAGGTTAAAGACAAAAAAAAAATTTATAAACATAGTACTCTAGTTTTTAAATTTATTTCTTACAGGGATATCGGTTATGAATTTTCAAACAACTTTGTTTGTATATTAGGACTGAACAAGTTAATAGATATACTGTAGATGATGAGGGCCAGATTTCTCATTGACAGAAAGAAAAGTTACAAATAAAGCAGCAAAGCTAGAAGGAAACCTGTGGTGCTGGTTTGGAATTTAGAGGTAATATTATAGGCTCATGATACAAATGTGGATGCATGTTTGTGTGTGTGAATGAAGTGTGTGTGAGTAATCCTTATAGTTTGTAGATTTACTATTTGCAAACTTACCTACTTGCTAAAATTTGTTCATAATCCCAAAATCAATACTCTCCGTGCTTTTACAGTCATTCGCTGACATGTGTACTCAGTGATGAAAAATTTGAGTCACTCGATACACACATTCCCAGATGAAGTTGAAAAAGGCAATAGTCTGCCTTCATGTTTTCAGTTCTGATCCTATACACAAGTATCCATTTTGAGATATATTTATTGTAACATTTTTCCATTTTTGCTTTTTTTTGCATTTGAGTTTTTTTTTTTGTTGGTAATTTTGCTGTTTAAAATTCTCCCCAAGTATTGTGCTGAAGTGCTATCTAGGCTTCCTAAGTGCAGTAAAAATGAGGGTGTTAGATAAAATTTGTTCAGAAATAAGTTATAATGCTGTTGGCCATAAGTTCAATGTTAATTAATCAATGATATATATTAAGCAAGGTGTCTTTAAACAAAAACACACATAAAATAAGGTTATGCATTGATCAATTGGTATTCACTTAATAAAAACATAACTACTGCAAATAACAAAAATAAACTCTGTATGTGTGTATATACATGTGTGTGTGTTTTCTGCTTCCTTTGATGGTACCCATACAATTCTAGTCCTGAGAAAATTACATGTCAATAAAAAATATAAATTTTTAGACAGAAAACCTCGATTAAGTCTTAGTGTTTCTACTTTTTGGATATGAATGTATAGACACTGTTTATATTTTCTACATTTAGGAACTAACCTTTGTAAAATTTGAATATTAATAATACCTACCTCAGAGTTTGTTATAAGATCTTATTTAATTCTCAAATGTAAAAATGCTTTATTAATGAAAAGCAGACATTAGATTTGTGGTCAAGATGGCAGAATAGGTAAATGAAGTGCTCACCTCCTCCTACAACCACATCAATATTACAACTAAACTACAAAACAACCATCATTGAGAACTGCCTGAATCCAGCTGAACAGAAGTCTTATAACTAAGGATATACAGAAGCCACTTTGAGCCTGGTAGGAGGAGAAGAGATGTGGAAGGGCTGATCTCATACTCCCATGTGGTGGTTAAAATACGGGACAGTTATCTCCACTGTAGAAGTTACACTCGAGGAGCTAGATAAGGGTTGCAGTGCCAGAGAAAGAAGTCCTCACTACTTCTGGCTGTGAAAACCAGTAGAGATTGTGGCTGAGTGAGATGAAGGGCTGCAGAAATCCCAAGAGCTCTTCTTAAAGGGCTCATACATGGACTTACTCACTGATGAACTCACTCACTCTTAACTCCAGCACTGGGGCAGCAGCTCGAAAGGCACCGGAAATATATGGAAAGGAACTGAATTGTCTGGTTTCAGGGCAAGAGATGGAGGAGCAGCTTTTACCCAGAGTGAAACGTTGAAGAAGCCATTGTTCCTTGGTTGAAATTTCCCCCCACCCAGCCTACATTTGCAGGCAGGTGCCCCATCTGAGTCTCCGTCAACCTGGCTTACACCATTCTCTCTGCCCTGGTGATAACCTGAGACACTGCTTCACCCAACTAGAAGGCCCACCTATCCACTTTCAGTGGCTTTTCCATACAAATGACCTGTCTTGGTTCATGCTGAGGACTTTCTTAAAACCTCCCAAAAGTTCACAAACTGCAAACAAGCAGTATCTTGCCTCACTGTTCCTCTTGATAAGGAGCACCAACTCCAATACTAGTAGCAGCTGGCCTCAGTTTCCAACTTAGTCTCTCCTAGACAGCTCCAAGCCCAGCACAAGTGGCAATTATCTGCATACCACTTTGTAGCTCATACTAAGTGGCCCGGAGCAAGGCAGAGGCAGCAGTTGACCTAGGCCTATGTCAGAGCCCCTCCCAGGAGACCTAAGAACCAACATACCTAGAGGCCAGCTTCAGACCACACTGGAGTATCACCCAACCATCTTCACAAATGACACACCCAAAGGGCAGCCTGGGCAGACACCAAAGCCGTGCTAATGGAAATCCTGTGCCCTAAGGTCAGCACCTGCACAGCAGTTCCTCCCCTGTAGTCACAGCCAATCTTTACAACCAATCAAACTCAGGGTCAATCCCTCCATTAACATGCCAACAGCAATTAAGACTCAACTACTACCATAGGGTATATACAACCCATACAAGAGACACACCTGGAACATGTGGCTCAGGTGACCAAAGATACTACACAACTGAGTCCCATAGGTCTTCTACTACATAAGGCCACTCTACCAAGACTAGTAGACATAATAGCTCTATCAAATACATAGAAGCAAACATAGAGAGTTAGCTAAAATGAGGAGACAAGAAACTTGTCCCCAAAAGAGAACAAAACAAAACAACAGAAAAAGAACTAAACAAAATGGAAACAAGCAATCTATCAGATGCAGAGTTCAAAATACTGGTTATAAGGATGCTCACTGAACTTAGGAAAAGAATAGATTAATTCAGTGAGAACTTCAATGAAGAGATTATAAGCATAAAAAAAAAGAACATAAATAATAAAAAAAGAAACAGTCAGAAATGAAGAATACAATAACTGAAATGAAGAATATCCTAGAAAGAATCAAGAGCAGATCAGGTGAAATAGAGGATTGAATCAGCAATTTGGAAGATAAAGTACAGAAAACACCCAATTAGAACAGCAAAAAGAAAAAAAGAATCCAAGAAAATGAGGTTGTTTAAGAGGTCTCCGAGATAACGTCAAGTGTACAAGAATTCACATTATAGGGATAACAGGGGAAGAGAGAAAGCAAAGAATTAAAAACATATTTGAAGAAATAATGATGTAAAACTTCTCTAACCTTAAGAAGAAATAGACATACAAGTCCAGAAAGCACAGAGAGTCCCAAACAAAATGAACCCAAAGAAGTCCACACCAAGACACATCATAATTAAAATGCTAAAAGTTAAAGACAAAGAAGGAATTTTAAGAGTCGCAAGAGAAAAGCAGTTATCTACAAAGGAACTCCCATAAGATTATCAGCTGATTTCTCAACAAAAACTTTGTAGGCCAGAAAGGATTGGCACCAAATATTAAAGGTGATGAAAGGGAAAGATCTACAACCAAGATTACTCTATCCAACAAAGCTATCATTTAGAATTTAAGGACAGATAAAGAGCTTCCCAGAGCAAAAACAAACAAACAAACAAACAAACAAACAAACAAAAACCTAAAGGAGTTTATCGACACCAAGCCAGATGACAAGTAATGTTATAGAAACTTTAAGATGAAGAATAAAAAAAAGATAAAAAATACAAATAATAAAATGGCAATAACTATGTATCCATCAACAATTACTATAAATGTAATTGGGTTAAATATTTTAATCAAAAGACATAGGGGTAGCTGAATGGATAATAAAAGAAGACTCTTGCATATACTGCTTACAAGAAACTCACTTCTAATTGAAAGACACACATAGACTAAAAGTAAATGTATGAACAAAGATATTTTATGAAAATAGAAAAAATAAATAAAAGCTGTGGTAGCCCTACTAATACCTGAAAAAAATAGACTTCAAAAAAAAGATTTTAACAAGAGACAAAGAAATACTCAACAATTATACTTTTGGGTATTTATCTGAAGAAATCCAAAACACTAATTTGAAAAGACATATACATCCTTCTGTTCACAACAGCATTATTTACAATAGCCAAGACATGTAAGCAACCTGAATGTTAATAGATCCAACAATAGATGAATGGATAAAGAAGTAATACATATATACAACAAAGTACTGCTCAGCCATAATAGGGAATGAAATCTTGCCATCTGCAACAGCATAGGTGTACCTAGAGGGTATTATGCAGTGAGGTGATTCAGACAGAGAAAGACAGATACTTTAGGATTTTATTTATATATGGAATCTACAAAAATTAAATAAACAAACAAAACAGAGTCAAACTCATAGATACAGAAAACATTTTGATGGTTGCCAGATGGAGGGGGATTGAGGAAATGGATGAAAAATGGGAAGAAATTGAGAGGTACAAATTGATAGTTACAAAATAGTCATAGGGATGTAGAGTATAGCAGAAGGAATATAATCAATAATATGGTAATGACTATGTATGGTGTCAGACAGGTGCGGGACCTTTTGGGGGTGATCACTTCATAAGTTATATAAGTGTTTAGTTTCTGTGTTGTGCACCTCAAACTAATAATGGTGCATGCCAACTGTAATTGAAAAATAAAATATTATTTTTAAAAGCATTTATTAAATGTTTAATATTTAATATATAATATATATATTTATATATATATACAAAATTACTGTCTTTTAGGATAGTATGACTATAAATTATATGCAAACTATATGCAAACTTCTCATTTTATATTGCATATATTAATGAAGTTTCATGCAAAACACAAAACAGTAACAAAATGGCAGCATTATTATCATCTACACATAAGAGAAAAACCATTGACCGAAACCTGGATGAGATTCCTATTAAAGTCATTGACTATAAAGATAGATTGAGAAATACATTTCTAAAATGTATCTCATATACTTCCTTTCTCTGACTCATCCATAAACAGCACTAATATCTCCTAAGAAAATAGGCAAAATCTTTTTTATGCATTTTGTCTCTACCCCAAGATTCAGAGATAATACTACACTAAGTCCCCCTGCACATCTTTCTTCTGTATTCTCTTCATATGGATCCAAAAATTATACCACTTAAGACACAATTCCACACAAATTAGAGAAAGGTAGGCAGAAGTGTATTATTCTTTTATGTGCTTTACCACCTGAAGTGTTGTAAGTAGGACTAGAGATGGAAAGAGAACTAGGAACAGTTGAGGGCATAGTCTTTAATTGATTGGAGTCATTTAACAACAAATATGTATTGAATACCTTTATGTGCCAGGTAGTTTCTTAGGAACTAAGGATTGAAGGCCAAAAGAGGTCTTGGTCCTAAATTACTAGGAGACAGACAGTAAGCAAAGTAAACTGATATGTAAATAAGATAGTTTTAAACTGAGATAAGTGCTAAGAAGAAAATAAATGGGATGATGTAACAGAGATAATAGCAATGACATAATTTAAATTATGTATTTAAAGCAGAGGTATTCAGTTCAAAATGCCAGATACACATAGTTCTCTACTTATTAAGAAACCCTAAAATATAAAATGCAATGGTCATTTAGTGATATCTGCCACGGCCATGAGAAGTGGAAGCCAACATTAAAATTTTGTATTGCTGACAATACAGAAGAGAGGAGGAAAAAAACTATTAAAACTAGGAGTAATGTTTTCTATCAGCATATTGCTTAAAATTATTCTCAAAATTCTTAACATTGGTACAAAAAAATAGATATAGCTTTTATTGTATTATTATCTATAGATGATAAAATTTTCTACCTAGAAAAGCCTGAAGAATTAATGGAGGAAAACTACTAGAACAAAATATTTTAATATGAGTTTCATGCACAATAAATGTACAAAAATTATTAGCATTTATATATACCAGTTAGAAAATGCAACACATTAAAATATCCTATCACATTAGCAGCAATAACAAAGTGTGAGTTGTATCAACAAGAATTAGGTAAAGTATTTTACTATGCGAGCAATAAGGAAATGATTAAAGAGATAGGCCAAGCTTCTGAACAGAAATAGTAATGTCACTAAATATTTTCAAATTATTTTTTACTAAGGTAATTTTAATTAAAATTTCAGAAAATTTTATAGAAGAAATTCTGAGATGTATTTGCAAAAATAAATAGGTAAGACTATTCAATTTTTTTTCTGGAAAAAAGGAGCAAAGGAGATATTTCCTATAAATTATGAAACCTAGAAGTACAATTATTATTTATTCAGGAATCCACAGAGAGACTGGCAAATTTCAATAAGAAGCTCAAAATTCAAATGTTTTTCCATGTAAAATTTGAATATGTGGTAGAGATAGTACCATAATTAAGTGGTACTTCTATATTCTGGCAAAATTGGTCAGAATTCACACCTCATAACATACACTAAATCAATTCCAAATGATCTGAGGAGTCAAGTACAAAAAGGAACAGAGAAAGTAAAAGAAGATAGATACAGATGAACCTTGAGCAGGTCTTGCACAGAAAAAAAAAAATAAAGCATTAAAAGAAGCCAAACATTAAAAAGGTTTATGTATTGTGTCTATACATAAAGTTTTAAGTTCTGAATGCAAAATGAAGATCATAAAGACCCTTAAAGGAAATTTACCCCGTATAGTAAAATATATGCCACAAATTTGACAGGTTAATTTGATTCAAGACTCCTATGATATTAAAAAAGACCTCTTAAAAATCAGAAAGAAAAGAATGTATGATACAGTAAAGATCAATGAAAGTGGGGAAAAAAGAAATACAAATAGAAAATGGACAAAAATATGAAATGATTTTACATCAAGTCCTCTTTCTATGAAAGAAGTGAGTACAAAGAAGTAAAACAGAAGGCATCACCAAGACAAGGATAACAGGAAGCAAGAAGACAAGTATTGCTGGGTATAACATCAGGCAGTGATAATTTAAAGGGAATTTCTGGCTTTTAGCATGGTTTTGATCTCGGGGGATATCATATAGTCTAGAAGAGTGTCAAGTAGCCTGAGGATTATCACCATGAACTTCAGAGGTGCCAAAGCAAAGAGGGGTTACTAAAAACACTTCTCATATTACAATTATAGGTATGTAAAGGAACCGAGTAGGTAGTAGGTAGAAATCTGGGTGATTTAAGGAGTGGAAACACAGGAAATAGAAAATTTTTGATGTGTATAGATTTAGGAATCCAAATTTGTGTATTTGGGAGTTCTTGGTTTCCCATGTCTGTTGCCTCTTTTGTAGACACTAAGCAGTGTAAATGATCATAAAATTGTTTATGATTATGTGAGAAATGGTAGACAGGGGAATTATAAAAGCAGTCTTTCCAACTCTCTGTGTCTAAAGGCCACAGGCTTTTATTTCTCTCTGTGGAATGAACACCAGAATTGTTTGCTGACTGAATTTTCTTGTTTTTCATTTATAGAATTGCCTTTATAATTTGTATTTTTCCAAGCCCTAGACTTTACTACTGATCACCAAACTAATAATTAAAACAATCATGTGTCACTTTTCCTCATAAAACTGACAGAAATTAAAAATATGTATATTTTACAGACTTGGCAAGTGTGCCTAGTATATTGTTTGTTATGAAGATTTATGTTGGATAGAATATATCAAGAACCACGTAGAGTCATACCCACAACACTTCCTAAAGAAGCAATTTCTTCTATGGTAATAATGAGAGCTGCAATAAAAATTGATGTTAAAGTTTTTATGTTTTTTAATAATAGTAAACACTATTAAAAACCCTAAAATATGTGAAGTATATTTAAATGCTAAAAAAGGAGAAAAAAGATTATAATTTTAATTTTTTACGTATATAAAAATTTTAAATTTGAATTGCCTCAGTGGCAGTTACTCTCATGAATTTTAAGTTTTATAACTTAATACATACATGATTCATATTAAAAATACCCTATAAATAATGTGTGTGATTTTAACTATTTTAACTAACCTACATGTAGTAAACTAATTTGTTATTCAATATTATATTTTTGAGATCTATGTTAACATATACAAATCTAATTTTTCATTTTTCACTGTAGAACTCCATTGTATGTACTACAATTTATTTACCTGTTCTCTTACTGTGGGCCATTTGAATAGTTTCTAAATTTTCACTATAACAGGATCATAATAAAAGATACATAATCCTTTGAAATGTGTCAGTATTTCACTAAGATGACAGTTCACAAACTTTTTGGTCCAAGACTCCTTTACTCTCTTAAACATTATTGAGAATGCCAAAGAGCATTTGTTTATATAAATTATATTTGTCAATATTTATGTATTAGAATTTAAAAGAGAAATTAAAATAATATTAACCTACAGAAATAATAAATCCATTATATCTTAATATAAGCATATTTTATTAAAAAACTATATTTTCTAAAAAGTCATTAAAAATACACTGTTTTACATTTTTACAAATTTATTAATTAATGTCTAGCGTAATAAAACATAGTTAGGTCATAGTATTTGCCTCTGCATTCACTCTGTAGTGATATGTAGCTTTGTTTGAAAGAAATCCTGTATCACATAGATGTGTTGTTCTTAAAAAGGGAAATTTATTTCAGTAGTCTTTTAAATTATTTTAGATATCTTTCTTTAATTTCATACCAAACTTCAAGAAATGGTAGTTTATAAAAGGTTCATTGCAATATAGAACCTGAAACCTATTGATAAACTTTTCATATTCTGTATTATTAAAATCTATGGGTTTATCCTGCATGATGAATTGATTTGTTACCTGAGGTATGATTTTTATAACATCATGTATTGGTCATTTTGAAATATTGGTTCGCTGAGTTTGCAGACTTCCTTAATGAAGACCCATTTAATTATTCAACATAAAAAACACCACATTTGTTAATATTATATTAGTCTCATCAGAAAAGCTTATATAAAATAAACTATGAGATATAAAAGCTTTAAATATTAGAATGACATTAAGCTCATAGAAGTTAATATGAGTTTTCAAAATTCTAATTTTTGCTTAGAATCTTGAGTTTTATTATTAGTACAAATATTATCAATTGTTTTCCTTGAAATAACAAACTCACTTTGTTCTTTTTCATAAAAATGTCTGCCAGATACTCTCCTGAAAAACTCTAGTTGGTCTGCCAGTGATTCTTATAAGTAGAAATGGTGTTCCATAAATAAAAAGAGCTATTTTAGCTCATAACTCAATCATACAAGTGTTGTTCTTTGCTTTTCACTATGCAGCAGAAATACTTCGTGCTTAATTGCAATTTTATCACACAGAATATTAAAGTGATGTGCAGTCAAGATTTAAGAAATTTAATACTTTCCACTGATTTATCAAGGACATTCTTAAATAAAACTAGCTTTTTATTTTTTAACTTCAAGTGCCTGGTGATGAAGAATACAGTAACTACAATACATTTTGATGTTCTGCCTTAATTTGCATGTCATTGCTTTTACGCCATCAGTGTAAAAGCCAACACAGACAAAAAGACAAAAGGGCTTTTATTATTATTGTAAAAGTAATTTTAACCTGCAGACATTCTAAAAGGCTCAAAGCGAATTCCAGGGGTCTATGGGCCACACTTAGAAAAATGCTGCTCTAAGATGTATATTTAAAGAAGGAATAATGAGGATAGAGTGAGAACTTGGTCAGCTTTATTAGACGTCAGCTAAACTGATATCTGTTTTTAGAAGCCACGATTGGTATGATCACTTTCATAAGTTTTGCCTAGGTGATGGGTATATACTAGTGACTCTATTGTTTTAATTTCTCCTCTATAGTTAATAGCTTTTGATAATTTTTATATAACTATTTGTCCACTTGGGTGTCTTCTATGAAGTTTATATATATATATAAGCTCTTTGTTCACTTTCCTTCCTGGTTGTTTGTATCTTAGTTAACCTAGGCATTTATATGCCTTTTTTCTTTCTAGTCCTTAGCATGTTTTATATTTTGCAAATATATTCTCCTAGTATTTTTCAGCCTCTACATTTTTATATCTCATAGTTTTCTTTATTTTATAGAAGCTTTAAATTTTGATTTGGCCAAATTATTCATCTTTCATTATCTTTTTCATACAATTTCTATTTTTTGGGACTCATTTTAAGAAATGTTTTTTGAGCCCAAATCCATAAACTTAATTTGCTCATATTTTTTTCTAATATTTTAAAGTTTTGTTTTATACATTTAGCTTATTAAATCAACTAAATGGTCTCAGTAAATTAGTCTACTAATTATGTTATCCAAACTGTCAACATACTTAATATTTTTTTATCTGCTCCCTCTATTGGTTTCTCTATGAGAAATATTAAAATTTCCCACTATTAATGTGAATTTGTTTTATATTTAATTTAGTCACTATTACTTTATACAGTTTAAGTTCTTAATGTCAGGTGCATGTACATTGATGATTCTTATTTCTCCTTGGAGGAATACTTATTTTTAACATTATGTGATGCAACTGTTTATCCCCAATAATACTTTTGGAAGGTATTTTTGTTATACCCACCATTTTTTAGTCAATATTTGCTAAATCTCTTACCCTAATAACATTTTGAGCTTTTTACTCTATCTGATGTTAATTTACTTCTACCAGGCTTTATCTTTTATTAATTATTTGCCTGAAATATATTCTTTGTTCTTCTACTTTCATCTTTTATGTGTTTTTATGCTTTATATGTTTCTATTACTAACAGCAAATGCCAAAATTTTATATACATGCATGCACATGCTTATCCAATTTAAGAATATCTGTATTTTCACTGGTGAGTTAAAAGACATTGACTCAATATTTGGAATCAATACTTTTAGATTTATCACTATCATTTTTATTTACTGCTTCCTATCTACTATATATTTTTATGCTTTTATTTATAACCTAATTTTTAATAGTTTTTTTATTATTCTGTATTTTTCTTTATTTTTTCATTCAAATGTAGGTTGTGATTTAGAAGTTATACAAGAAATATATATTTGTTTAAAAGTAACGTTAGGCATTTACCATAAATATTTAACTTAACATATACATATGTAAGTTGGTCATTATACTTAAATTCTAAACAATATAAGAATCTTAAGAAGTTTTTTTTTGTTTTCCTCATCCACTAGAGTCTTAAAAGATTGTTTTCTATATTTTGGTTTCATCTTGATTAATAACCCACAAATTATTCAACATTATTATTTTATACAGTCAAAGTTTGTTAACTTGTCAATGTTTAACAGTTTTTTAATAACCATTTATTCTTAAAACTCAATTTTTTTTGGATCTAATCACTTTCTTCCTGAAATATATATTTTTATAATTTCTTCCTCATGTCTGTTGTTAGTAACATACTGCAGTGTGTGATTGCCTGAGAATGATTTTATTTCTACTTGTTTTTCCTTGATAGTTCAGCTAGATATAAAATTTGGGTTATAGTTTATTTTTCCTTATTATCTTTTGGTATAATTTCATTATCTTCTGGCTTTTAATGTAGCTAAAGTTTAGATGTCTGTTTTTGGACTAACTGGTGCTCTTTGAAGAAAAGCTCTTTTTTTGTGTGTGTTAACATTAAGATTTTCTCTTTGTGTTACAAAGCAGAGTAAGTCTAAGAGCACATTTACTTTTATTATACTAAGAAATAATTATCCTGTTTAAATATGTTTATTCATGACTTTTCAACTCTACAAAATAATAATTTGACTACTTTTCTCCTATTCTGTTTTGTCCACTATGCAATTAATATATATTGAATTTTCTCTGGATAGCCTTCATATATGTTTATCTCATTTTAATTTTTTTCATAATGTTTCTTTTCTCTGCTTTGCTTTTTGGGTGATTTCCTAATATATATATTTCTGTTCATTTTTTTTTGTTTGTTTAATTGTGCTTAACCTGAACAAAGTTGAAAATTTAAAATGTTCACTAAAGTTTTATTTCAAAACTGTTTTTTATTTTTAAAAATCTGTACTTTTTCCTTAGAGTTTTATGTTTTTCTGTTTTTAATCTTCTTCAGAATGCTAATTTTTTTACATATATACTTTTTTATATAATATACTCTAGTAGCTGATATTTTTATGGATCTAATTCTGCTATTTGTTATGAATACTTTCTTTTGTTTAAGGAAATTGTTTCTTTTTATATTTTGTGATATTAGTGAACACATCTTTAGTAGGATTTAATCAAATAAGATGTAAGGAGTGTTAGGGTATAGCCCCCTAGAGTACTATTGTATTTAATTTTTAAAAATGGTCCAGGGGTATGTCCCAAGCCTGGGACATTTTTATAGTGTAGATTCCACATTAAGATTTTAATCTCAAAGTCACATAGGCCCTTGGTTATAAAACCTTGTGGGAGGTTTTTTCCCACCTACTTAGCACTCTAACATGACAAATTTCTTCAAAGTCTTTCTGAACTAGCAATGGGTATCATTGTTTAGTCTTTCTTTTTTTCTGAGAGTACATTCCCTAGATTTATGTGAGTTTTCTACTTAAATTATCTGTCTTTTTTTGATCATGCTCTTATCTCTAATCCCTTTCTACACATAATTTTTAGAAACCATGCCCTGCTTTTCTTCACCACTTCTAAAATACTGTGCTTCTTCTCAGGCTCCTGTTTCAATTTTGGTTTTGGCCCCTGGAGATAATTTTACTATGAATTCTACTATGTATTTATGTAGTTGTTTTATAATTGGGCCTTTTTCATATTATCTAGTATCACTTCTTAAATATGTGAAATTATTGTTACTTTTAATCAACAATTAGACTTATGTTTCCCAAATTTCCATGGTTATCATTGTTTTATACATCCATTTCCTTTCTATTATTCTTTTTTGTAAAGTATATTTATTATTTTGGATCTTCTCAGGATGTGTAGACAATTTTATTCTTTTTGGTAAAGAAAACAAATGGTCATTCTTTTGCCTTCACTCTTGAATGACAGTTTAGCTACATATTTAGTTCTAACTTGACCATTTCTCCTCAATACTTTGAATATATTACTTCATTGTTTTCTGGCATTTATTGTTACTAATGAAAATCTGCTGTCACTATAATTGTCAGTTTATTATATAACTGTGAAAATCAAGATATAAAACTGCATTCATAGTGTAATTCTAAGCTTCTGAAAATATATATGCAAAAATGCTTTGCTTTCTAATTTATAAATTCTGATAGAGTTCAGATAACAAAGGATACACATTATCTGAATTGATTGTGTTTCTAAGTTTCACATCATAAATAGTGGGTATTTATATAACTTTCTGGAAGCCAATTTAATAATATATCAAGGTCCTTCAAAAACCTTAATCCAGTAATTTTACTTGTAAGAGATACAGATAGATATTTATTTATAAATGTAGTCATTGCTAATTTCATGTCAAAAATGGGAAGATATAAGAGTCCAAAATATTTTAATAGACTAGTATGCAATTTTTAAAATGATTTTTTGAAGAATTATTATTTATATGTAAAGTCACATATTACACTGTTAAAATGTTATTAAAATTATCAAATAATATGTTATATTATGATATGTTATGAGTTAAAATACAAGTATACATATATTTCTATGCATTTAGCTCAGCAATTTGTTAAGAATGCCTTTTTCTGAATGCTGGTGTTGTATATAATATTTATTTTCTTTTTAATTAAACAATGAAGTTCTATATAGTTTTTATAATTAAGAAAACAAAATGAGAAGTTATTAAAACACAATAACCTTTGCTATTTTGAAGCTTAGAATGTAATATTATTTATCATGTCATTAAATTATGACAATGGGAATGCATTTTCTCTACAATTTTTTTCCACATTTAAATGAATGCAGGCTAGCATAGTACCTTTATTGTGCTTCCAGCAATGTTAGAAGTATGGCCCATTACATGCCCTCTTTATACATATGGTATCCTGAATCCCTGTTTTACCCTCACTTGTTCTGTTCCTTCCCATTTGCTCTGTTCTCTGCTTCCCCAGTTATATGACTGGTATGTTACCATTTACCTTTAATTCTTTACTATCTCCATTATGTTCATATTCCTTTTCTTCTCAGCTAAGACTCCTATCTCTACTTGTCTTTTTTTCTCTATATTTTTTGTTCTTCTTCTCTACAGCTTACCTAAGGCACCCCTCTCCACTCCTAGATAACCAGACTGTCTAGATTATCCTTGCCATTTTCTACTCCCATTTTTATCCAGTCTCCCCACCTGCCTATCTTTTCAGCTTCTATCATTATAGAATGGTATATAATGCATAAAGTCAATTTACCAACCAAATATTTTTAATTAAATTCTTTGAACAATTTTCCTAAAAGGGAAATTACTTCATTTATGCTTCCATATATTTTTTAAATTACAACATTTAAAATTTTGAAATATATAAATGGAGTGAAAGATTTCATTTCTGTTAACATTATAAAACTTCTCATTTTTCTTTTTGCCAAGGTGAACTGATGTAATCCAGGATTTTGTTCTTTTTAAGAGAAGATGAGCAACTTTAAAAGAAACCTTAAGGAAGAGGGGGAAAAGGTTCTTGTATAACAAGTATAACTTGGTAACTGATATTTTTACATGAGGAATTTTGGCTCTATATAAGAAAGAGGATTTTATAGCCACAAATAGCAATCTGAAATCCTTCAAACTCATATGAACATTTGAATACTAGAGATTCTGCACGATTTCTTTTTAGAACTAGGCACAACTGAATTTTGATACCTCATTTTATAAAATTAATCACTACTGAAGGAATACCAAATAATTCTACCCAAGCAAAAATAAGCTGAGTTTTTCTATGTTTTCTATTTAGAAATTGCACATTATTTTAATATTAATGATAAGAACAAAGATGCAAAATTTTGATTCAAGTTTTGGCTTTGGAACTTAGTTGTTATATGTCCTTAACTTTCAAGTTGCTTCTTTAGAAGAAGATACTAATAGCCACCTTGGCTTCTTCACAGTGTCATTATAAAAGGGAAAAATCAGGTGATGCATATAAAAATGCATTTTAAGCTTTCAAGCACTTTATTGATCCAGGATTGATATCCAGATAGGAAACACTTACTTAAAAAATTTTAGATAACACGATATACCTCCTCCATGTCTGACCAATTCTCCTTGGGAAATAAAGTTTACATTCATTTGGCTTGAATATTCAAACATTGATCTTCTTACTAGAAATATTCTATTACCGTCTATAGGGGAAAGGGGATCTCCTTTAGCTATCCCTTTTCTGCTTCTCATGTACTAAGATAATAGGTGATAACAATGTTGCCAGGACCAGGATCATCCCATAATTTGTCTAGTGATGATATTAACAGTCACAAAAACAGTTAACCTGTGCTGTGAGCTGCTTGTGCTTCAGGCATTGTTCTAAACACTTTTACAGCATTTTTTAAATTTAATGTTCAAAATCACTTTCACAGAGAGGAGACTAAAATTCAGGCAAGTTTATCCATTCATTTATTTAAAAAATGTGTGTTGAGTCCCAAATAGGGGAGGCACTGAACTAGATGAGGGAGAAAGAACAGTAACAAAGATTTAAGTGACCCTTGTATCCATAAAATTTATATTATGGTAGAGGGAAAGACAGAAAAAGAAATTAGTACATCTCAGAAGGTAATAAGTACCTCAAAAAAATTAAAATTAAGTGGATACTTTAGAACATGGTTAGGGGAGACCTTCTGAGAAAGGGTTTTGAAGATTAAACCTGAATGACAGAAAGGGGTCAGCCATGTGAAGAAAGTCATCAGAGAGCCTACTGGGCTGAGAGAACATCAAGTAGAAAGGTTCTAAGATGGGAATGAGCTTGAGGTGACAATGATAAAGAAATTAGGACAAAATTGGGATATGTCTTGGAATTAGAATTGAATTTACTGTTGGATTGGAGATGTGAGTGAGGGAAGATGAATCAGAGGTAATTACTTGGTTGGTTTGTTAAGATTGTTAATGTATGCTATTTGGAGAAGATGGCAAGAGGTAAGCAGATTTGGGGAAGATCAAGAGCTACCCTTTTAATCCTAAACATTTTGTGTGTGTGTGTGTGGTAAAATATACATAACATGAAATTTACCATCTTAACCCTTTTTAATTGAACAGTTCAGGGACATTGTTGTGCAATCATCACTACTATCCATTTCTAAAACTTTTTTCTTCTTTCCAAACTAGAACTCTTTACCTATTGAAAAAAAAACCCTCCCATTTCCCTCTTCCCCAAGCCCCTAGTAGCTACCAATTTACTTACTCCACGAATCTGCATACACTAGGTACACCTGGTATAAGTGGAATCATACATTATTTATCTTTTTGTGACTGGCTTATTTCACTTAGCCTAGTGTCTTCAAGCTTCATCCATGCATCAGTGTAAAGTACACACCAGATTCTGAGCATTTAGTAAGAAAATAAAATATAAAATACTACATTAACAGTATTCGGTATTGGGTAACTGTTGTAATGATTAATTATTTTCATTTTTTTTAATTGTGGTAAAATGTACATTACAAAATTTACCATTTTAACCAATTTTAGGTGTACAGTTTAGTAGCATTAAGTACATTCATATTGTTGTGCAACTATAACCATCATTCACTCATAGAACTTTTTTCATCTTGGAAAACTGAAACTCCGTACCCATTAAACAATACTCCCCTATTCCCTCTTCCCACAAGCTGCCTGGCAATTACCATTCTTTCTATTTCTATGAATTTGAATATTTTAGGTTTAAGTGATACTATTTGGGATTTATTGAGTTGAAATACATTTTACTTTTCTTTTTTTTTATTCTTTAAACGTGGCTATTAGAAAATTTAAAGTTACACATGTATTTCAAGGAAAGGTGACAATTTATTATGCAAAGATTAAAAAGTACTGTGAAATTTGCAAATTGAATTATTTATTCTAAAACAGTCAGACAGCAACAGATGACTTCAGATGTTTTTTTCCATGAAATTTTAGATGTTGCCACCAAATATACAACACACTACTGTGTACTGTCATAAAGTCAGCTAAAACATGTGTAAACATATGTCATGTCAGTCGTTAAGAAGAAGGGTATAATTACACTTTTAAATGTAGCAAAGCATTTTGAGAGTAGTGTGTAATTTTCTAGAGCAGAACCTTTGTGAATATATCTTTCCCTGAGTGTTTATACAGCCTGACAACTTCAGGTTTGTTCAAATCAAGAGCCCCACTGTGAACAAGCCAGCTGCAGACAAAAGAAGCAATTTGTTCTTTAGGTGCCATTTCATTGAGAGAAGGAGAAGGAAGTAGTGAGGTAGGCACAGAGCTGTAGACAGACAGAAAATCAAGACGGAAGAGGGTACTAACAGATTAGAGGAAGCAGCTGAAAACTTTGTAAGTCTATTCATAGTAAAGGAACAAATTTTTAATAATTGCTTGTGCCCAAGATGTTAGCATAACAAATATGTAATTTATCCTACAAAAATTGATACATCTGTATTTTTCTTTTACAGTTCTATTAAAGTATTACTGAAATACAAAAAGCTGCATATATTTAATGTGTATAATTTGGTGAGTTTGGACATATGCGTACACCCATGATAGCATCACCTCAATCAAGGTAATAAACATGTTCAATATCTCCCAGAGTTTACTCATGTCCCTTTGTCTTTTCTTGTGAGTGTGGTAAAAACATAGCATGAGTTTTACCCTCTTAACACATTTTTAAGTATACCACATTGTAGTGCTAAGTATAGGCACTATAGTGAACAGCAGATCTCTAGTTTATTCATCTTGTATAACTGTAACTTTATGCCCATTGAACAAATCCCAATTTCTCTGCCAGCCCCTGGCAACCATCATTCTATTTCTGCTTCTGTAAGTTAGACTATTTTTAGATACATTCATATAAGTGGAATCAGAAAGTATTTGTCCTTCGGTGACTGGCATTTCGCTTAGCATACTGCCTTTGAGGTTCATCCATGTTGTTGCAAATGGTAGGATGGCTTTCTTTTTTAAGACTGAATCTTATATATATATCTTTATCTCAGATTCCTCTGAGGATACTACTTATACTTCTTCTACACTCTCTTTTGGATTACATTATGAATTTATTTTCCTGAAGTTTTAGCTCTCTTGATTGTATTTCTCCTTTGGTCTAAATGCTTGTGATTCTTGATCACACATGTTTTCACCTAATATTGTGGTATGTCTGTATTATTATAAATGTCATAGCCATTGAATCAGTCTTGCATTTGAACTGTGACTCTACTAATTAAAAATGATATATAAAAATTACTATAACTTTTTTAGGAGAAAAAAATCAATTGTAATCAGGTCTAAAATGAACTTATAAGACTAAAATTAATTATTTTAATTTGAGAATTTGAACTTATACTTATTTTTTAATATGTGAAATTATATAGTGGCAAATATTGATTACTGGAGACATTCAAAGGAGTATTTACTATATAGGTCCTTGAAAAGTATCAAATTTGATCATTAGAAATAAAGTAAATAAAATAATTAAAATGGAGGCAAAACAAGAAAAGGGTACAGGCAGTATTGTGGAATATTCTTTTCATTGATGGCTTAAGTAAAATGTGCCAAGAACTCAGTGGTAATTTTACTAAATGGGGTTAAGATTTCTGTAAAAATCATACCACACATAAACCACTCGTGCAGGGCCATCTCTACATGCTACTAGCATTTTCACTAGAAAAGAAAAAAAGCATAAATTAAATTAACTGTAATTAATGGGGGAACTATTTTTTGGCGGGGAGAGATCTGGGGAGAAATTTGGGAAGGGTGTATGTCATATGGGGAAGTTTATGAGGGAAGGAATTTAAGTCATGCTTGTAAGGGTTAATCAGAGATTGTAGACCTACCAAGTGCTGGGTTTGACATATAACTGTTGTTTGAACCATGTGGTTGTGTTTCATTGTAGTATTATCTGTTCCATATATTAGCATAACTGGCTTATGGGGAGCGCTCACTCTACTGGTTGCCTATAGAGGTTGTATTGAGTTAGGTGCACTTGCAACTACCCTCCACATGCACTGCTCTTCCTGTCCTTTCCCTTGCCTGTCATGCAGTAGGAAGATGCCCCTTTCTGGGTGAGTCAGAGAAGAAGTGGGTATAGAAGAAAAAGAAAATATATAACTGGATTCATAGCTTAGATCACAGCTTACCCTTAAGGAGGTCTGTTTTATAAAAGAATCCTAGATGCACACTGTGTTACCTATAATGGTCAAAGTGCTTTTTCAGTGATGCTTGGAGCATCTCCATGTATACGTCAGTTATTACAACAAACTGTATAATGATATGACATCCTGTAGCTATAAGTAACTAGATTATCCACAATCTAAAGCATGGGAACTATCTTCTGGAAACCTCCCTTCTTTTCCCTTAAATATTTCCTGGTTGTTTTTTTTTTGGGGGGGGGGGAACGGGGGGATGATATTCTCCCATCTACTCTCAATCTTTTAGATTAATTTGTTTTTATTAAGTGAATCTGCACTCAAGAACCTTCAGTGATCCTCTAACACCTATAAACTAAAAACCAAACTCTTGGCCTGTCTGGAAGTTGGTGCACAAACTCCTGCTCCCTAAAATATACCTCTGTGACAATTGCAGTTGATACTTGGCTTACTCCTCTGGTGCCTTTCTTTCTTGCTTTTCTTGGTGTAATTTATTTGAGTAGAACACTCTAAGGAATCTTTCCATCTATGAAAATTATACTCACATTTTCGAGTCTATATATTATTCCCAAATTACTTAGGCAATTATGGTCTCCACTGAGCTAACATCTCCTATGTAACACTTATTAAAAAGAGCTTAAAACAATGCTTATTAATAAAATAAACATAAACATAAATGGTTTTTTACACATTTTCTACTTTTTTCCCTTTGTGATTGTGTGCTCTCCAGGGCAGTTTCCATCTCTAACTCATCTTTGAACCAGCACAGTACCTAACCCAGTGCCTATTCATGGCAGTTTCTTAACAAAGATTTGTTAAACAATTTAAATAGTATCATTTACTATTCTCTGGTAATTGTTGATAGATTTTCTTCAGTGGCACAAGTAAAAAATATTTACAAAAGAGCTATATATGTATATATAGCATTGCTGTTGGCAACAAACATTGCCCTTTGGTACCAGTTCAAAATATTGGCTGAGTTATAATAACCTTTATTTTTTGGCTTTATCTGTTATTCATATCTTATCTCATTTAACTTTTGACTTCTTTAGTTTCAAAGATATTTTCTTTGTGTTTTTCTCTTATTCTTTGCATTTGGTGCCACTCTGTTTTTCCCAAGGATGGTCTTGGCTCCTCCCCACAAGGATTTTGGACAACAGCTTCATTTTTGCACAGTTCCAATAGCCCTAACACTCTACATTCTTTCAAGCTCCCTCAATGTTTTTACCCAATTATACTCCCTCCAGGGACCTTCAACAAGCTTCCATTGTCCATCCATGAGACCTAGTGATTTGATAAACTTAGGAGAGCCTTACCTTTTCCTCTCTCTCAAAGAAGAATATACCTTCCTTATTTATTTCATGTAGATACCAGGGGAAACATTTCAGTGTGTAAGATAATGTACACACTCTAAATTCAGTTATACAAATCCAGAGTATTATTTTTAAATTATGCTGTTAAACATATTCCTTGGCAACATATCTTCTGTAGCACAATAGAGGTTATCCTTAGCAAGTAATACTTAGCAAGTAAAAAGAAATGCAATTTTTCATCTTGCAATGAAATTCTGCTTAGTTTTGTCTTTCTTGTGTGGCCAGACTTATGCTTTAAAATTAGTATTAATTGAAGCACTAATGACAATTATAGACACTGAGAAAAAAAAAGAGTCCCTTTCCCAGCCAGATTAATGAGAGAATGTTTAAATGATGGAAAGATTTTGAAAGCGTATGTGAAAATCCCTCTTACTGTGTCATCGTTACTCAAAGAATAATATTTTCAGGCCTGCTGAAAATAAAAAAAAAAAATCACAGCTATCCTGCTGACACTGAGAGAAAGAAAACTTCAAAGTAAACCTTGAAGAAATGATTTTTTAAAGTAGTAGAGTTGAGGCTTGACCCAGTAATAGATTTTGAAAGGGTGTTTGGTATCTCCATGGTGAGTCAGGGTATCCAACAGACAAGGCTCCAGATCTGAATACAACCAAGCTAGAGATGCCTTAATAGTGATATTGATTGACTATAAACAAAGACAGATGAAAATACCCAGGATAGCAGAGAAAAATGTATTTGGGGAAAAAGGTTATTAACCTCCTTTGGGATGACTAATACAACAGCTATAGAAATTAATTTTTCAACAAATATTTTTGAGATCTTACAATGTGCCAGGCACTGGATAAGAGACACATTTCTGACCCTCAAGGCATTTTTAGGCTAGTTAATATGTTTTAGGGAGGTCAGTGGAAGAAGGAAAGAATCTTTGGCCTATACAAAAAAATCAAACCCGCCAATTTAGGATTATCATCAAACCACATTCTATTGAATTGCTCTGAAAAAAGAACTATACTACACAGAATGGCTCATTTTGTTCCTGTCACAAAATAGCTGGATAACTTAGATTTACTGTTTTGCGGTCTTAATTTGTTCTTGGCCAAATATGGGGCAAGGTGGGGACAATAATGAGAGGAAGAAGACAGTAAACAAAGCTCTTTGTAAATCTTCTAATCCTATCATTTCAGTCTGGTCAGGAAATTCACATGCAACACAAATGAATGTGTTCTCTAATGATCTCTGAATAGAATAAAAATGTCACTCTACTCAGGAATCAATTTACACTAAACCTGTTGGTGGAGTTATTCAGGACAGGTTGGGGGTTTGCTACAGTGCCACTATCCTTGTCACTAGCACTCTTACCCCTGGTTGCAGAATTTTTGTCTCTGAAATGGGCAGAATTAGCTCTACATTGATCAGAGAGCTAAACCCCTTTTTCTTTACTCTTCCTCAATAAATATATTCCAAAGACTGAGATTTAATGGGTTATTTTGGAGTCATCTAATGTGGAGTAACTCTGCAAAATAGAATACGTAACAGCGACTGGAGTTTCTCTCGATCTGTGTATACAGTTACCTTCCAGATCTTCAGTGGTCTCCTGTCTAGTCTGCTGTAGTTAGAGTATCTCCCAAGCAGCACACTGGGTGAACTGCAGCAATAAAAGCAGGGGAAAAAGAAAAAACCCAGCGGGGACCACCATCTTAAAGAGTCATCAACCTTGTACATTGCAGGCTCTTGGGACTTTACAGTCACTCATCAATTAAAAAATTTAGTATAAGATAATTATTGTTCTAGGGATGAAATGAAGGACAGTTAAAAAAAAGAGACAATTTTATCTTGCACTCTAACGGGGGAGATAAACTGCATATATATAAAATCTAACCAAAAATAGTCACTTCAGATGGCAACAAGTATTATTATGAATCCCAGCTCCACATCTGACTCTGGCTGTGGCTGTGGCATCAGCTTCTATGCAAGCTTCAATCAGTTTCCTACAAGTACAGCTTGCTGGTGCCTCCCCTTGGGCCTGATGCCTGCCCCAGAGCATCTCAGCTTGGGAGCCTGCTAGGCCTCATTCGTGGAACAGCCACCCTTGAGCAATGGGCAATGAAAGAAAATGTGCATTTTATTTTATCTCCATATAGGAAAGTTCTGAGATGTGTTTCATTAGGCACCTCAAAAGTTTCCACTAAATTGAAAATGCATTCATGTATTTGTTTTCCCGTCCTACTCTACTCTCTTGTCTCTCACTGTTGCTCCTTGAGCTCATTTCCAAATAAACTGCCTTCATGCAAGCTCTACCTCATATTCTGCTTTATGGCGATATAAAGGCTATTGTTGCATTCAAAATTCTTGTGCCTCTGCAGCTTTGGGTACTGATATACTCCTTAAACTAGAGCAGAATACACTTTGAGTGGTCAGGGGTAGGGGCTGGGGGGAGAAGAGGGAAAGTGTAATAAGGGAGCTGAAAGAAGAGACTTGAGGATTGTGTTTTAAGTATGAAATCCTTTTGAAGTCAGAAGGTTTATACTAAAAATTCATGTAAATTTTTTATTCCACACAATATTTCCATTTATATTTTAATATAAGAATATTAGCCTTATAATATCTCTATAATATCTACGGTCCTGCAATAGCTTATTGGTGGACTCACTGTGTCCACTGTTTCCACATCCAAACCATGCTTCATAACATCTTATGATGCAAATATGATCAAGTCATTCTTTTGCTTATAGCTTATAAAGGGACAGACGATCTGATGAAGTTATAATGAAGTTCAAACTCCTTAACATGATTTATAAGGTCTTGCACAATTTAGCTCATGTTTACCTCCCCAGTCATTTGCTGTCCTCTACTTGATATTTATCATTTAGCCATAATGAATTTCTTTAATTCCCTAAACTCTCCATGCCCTCTTACCTCCAGGCATCTGCTCATTTGTTAAATTAGTCCTCACCCCACTACTATTCAACCTGCCCATATATCAGTTCTTCGGTCCTCAGCTTCTTCCTACAAAAATGAATCCCCATCTTTCTCTGAATTAGATGCTTGCCCATGTGCTCCTGTTACATCCTAATCTTTCCCCATTGCAGCACATGTTTCATCCTTTTGCTCTTGCCTATTTGTCTGGATCTCATGGAATGCAAGCGTGAGGAAACAAGTCACCCCATTGGTCCCTGGTGTCTATCAAATGGCTATCAAATTAAGGTCTTTAGAGTCACTCAGTTCAAATATTGTTCTTCACACCAATGACTTTTTGCAACTCTTGGCAAGCTCCTTTAATCTTAATTTCTTCATCTATAAATTGTGGAAAATAATAATACCCTGATTATAGGATGATTAATAATAAATGAGATAATTCATGCAACTTAGTATAATGGCTGACCCATAGAAAGAAATTAATAAATGACAGCTTGTATTATTCTAATAATAATTATTTTTATAATTATTAGGTATTCAGTATATAAATATGAAATGAAATGGAATAAATGCAAAATATAAATTTTCATACATTTTCTCATTTGTTGATGAGCAAGTTAGTTTTTCATTATCAATTTCCTAAAAAAAAACAGAGCTTAACTGAAAACTCTAATAAAATATAAGACTCAACATTCAGGAAATTTTTCTTCATTACTTTATTGTCACAAAAGCATATACATAGGTGGCTATGACCGATAGTGGTTTTTTTTTTTTCAGCCTTTTCATAACTAAGTAATTAGGATAATAACAAAGAGTAGTGTGTTAAGCTACATAATGTGCCTCCCCTCCAAGATGTTCATGTTTCAATTCCTGGAACCTATGACTATGTTGTCTTACATGGTAAAAGGAACTTTAACAAATGTGATTAAATTTGAGACCTTGAAATGGGAAATTGGCGTGTGTTATCTAGGTGGGTCCAATATAATCACAAGGGTCTTTATAAGAGGCAAGCAGGAGAATCAGAGTCACAGAGAGAAGGTGATGTTATTATAGAAGGGGACAAAAAGGCCAAAAGCCAAAGAATGAAAGTAGCCTATAGAAGCTGGAAGAAGCAAGAAACAAATTCTCCCTTGGAGTTTCTAAAAGTCAGCAGCCCTGCTGACATCTTGATTCAAGCTTCATAAAACTTTAAATTTAGTTTGGTTTTAGTTGACTTTAGAGGATTTTTAAGGAGTATAATCATCTTAATTTTATTGTCTTCTTATTCATGAATAATATATACTTACGTATTTAGCTAATTTTTACTAAATGTACCTCAGTAGAATGTTATTTTTTCTTCAGAATGGGTCTGCAAATTTAACATCGGTATATTTCTAGATCTTCTGTTGTTGCTCTTATGAATGGAGGCTTTTCTTTCATTGTCATTGATATAAACTTCTGTGCATTCCCAAAATTCATCTGTTGGAATCCTACCCCAATATGATGGTGTTGGGAGGTGGAGTCTTTGGAAGGTGATTAGGTCATGAGGGTGGAGTCCTCATGAGTGACTTAGTGGTCTTATACAGGAGGCCCCAGAGAGCACTCTGGTCCCCTCCACCATGTGAAGATATAGTGAGAAAACAGCTATCCAGCTATAAACCAGGAAGTGGGTTCTCATTAGACACCATATCAACGCGTGCCTTGATCTTGGCCTTCCCAGTCTCCAGAACCATAAGAAATAAACTGCTGTTGTTTATAAGCCATCCAGTCTATGGCATTTCATTATAGCAGCCCAAATGGATTAACATAGGTATATTGTCTTCTTAGCTCTTCTAGCTTTCTTTTGTGTCATTTTGTTGTAAGAGAATCTTATGTTTGATCTCCTTTTCTACTTTGGTCTCCTTTCAGAGTCTATACTTTTCTTTTATTTCCTTGAAAAATGAATTTGTTGTCCACAATTTACTATTGTTTCCTGAGATAAATATTCCACTAGAGAAGATTTTTAAAAACCTTTCTCTTATGTGCTATATTCCTTCTTTTTTGCCTTTTTATTTCTAAAGAAATTTTGCCTTCAGTCCTTCTGTCCATTAAAAAAATAAGCTTGTTTATTTCTGATGGATGCAATTCTGAACATTCTATTTGTTCTCTAATAGAGTATAGTTTTCCTCTTGACTCTGTTCTTAGATTTCATACTCCATTAGTATCCTTATTTTGGAAAAAAAACCTCAAGAAATGGCATGGACCTTTTTTCCACCAGATCTCCAGCTGCTTGGGAAAAGCAAGGGTGAGCAGAATAGCAGATCCTGACAGCTACAATTGGTAATAGAGATTTTCCTCCTCAGGAGAGTAACTAAGTATAAAGCTTTCTTTCTTTTTTTTTTTTTTTTTTTTTTTTGATATCAGATTATGTTCCCACAGTTCCAACTACTGAAGATAATCAGTATGCACACACCGCGAGTGGGATCATGTTACCATCCCAACCAATTACAGAAGACCCTCGGCTCCTGGCTTTCACCACATAGTCTTACTTACATGACAAAGTAACAGTATTTTCAATTTTTATTAAAGATTGATATTTTTTACCTGATTTATATTTTTCTCAAATAAATAAATAAAATTGGGCAAAGAAAATAAAATCTTGTTAAGGTAGAGGTGCCATACCATAGTTAGCTGCTCTCACTAGTAAAGAGACTTTCAGACAAATTAGCATCTGTCTATGCCAATTTAATTTCTTGCTGCAGAAAAGTTATCAGTCACACTATGTCACAGACCTTCAGTATTCTGCAAGTATAATCAAAGTTGAGAATGCTAAATCTTGAAAGCTGACAGCCTTAGCATTCTGTAGTTTTTCGGACTTTGAAATTGCACAAGTAGGTAAGATGTTTCATGATAAGCCCTGTAATGATACTAGTTCAGATCATTTTGTAGATAAAAAGAATTTTACAAGTAAATTATATCATTTAAGGTAAAAATCATTATGTATACAGAGATAACTATCATATAAATATAATTTGACCCTTCTAAAAAATTCTGTTCATAAAATAGATGCCTTTTTTCATACAACTGTGAGGAAAATATCTGAAATGTGGTTTAAAAGTTGAAAGACTTTTAAAGACAAGATGGAGAAAGTCAGAAAAAATTTAGACTATGAAATTTTTTATATTGGTACTTGTTTTCTTATTAACAGACACAAGGAAATCACTCTTTTCTGATATCTCATCCACTCAGATTTACACATGGAGCTAAAATAGGCCTAGTAGAGTATCAAGGTCACTGAAGAAGAAAGCCTCCAGAATTCAGCTTACTGCACAGGACCATGGATTAACTAGTTTCCTGTGTCACTGCTGACGAGTTTTGAAATCTCACATCTAAAGAAAAAAAAAAAAGGATTCCTAAAAGAAGTTTTCCTTTGTTCTTATTGGAAATGACACTCTACTATTCAAGGATCCCGTGAGGTAAGTATTTAAGCAAAGTTCCTACAATGAAATAGTCCATGGGATAGGACAGAAAGACATTCGGTAATATCTTTTGAGGCATTCAGTAAGAGAGCAAGTTTAAAGAGAGGCAAATACCTGGTCTTTAAATCCTGTAAAATGTGGAGAAATTGCCCCCAAGTTTTGATGGTATCTTACATTTTGTCTTTTACTTACTATAATCTCTCTCAGTCTTTACACATATCCTCATTCTTCACCATCATTTACTGTAATAAAAACAGACTATTCAATAATAAATGAAGAAATCCTCTACAAACCTAAGAGGGACTGATACTTATGAGTTTTTAGACATCTATTCCAAGCATCCTGTTACACTGTAGGAAACTTCATAGCTGGAGGAGAAATTATTACATATTAGCAGGTGTAATTTTATTTGTATAGTGAGATCTTTGACTAAGTGGATCGTGTAGTTTTCTTATGTACCTACCTGACAGCTGCTTCTACAACCTTTAGTAAGCACAGTGCAGTCAACAGTAATGCTATTTCTTTGACTCTCAACATGTCCCATAGTTGTGCTCAGCATTGATGGATCTGTATAGATATATGTCTTCCTTCATATCACAATAAAAAGATGAATCTTGAAGGAAAACACTCTCAAATTGACATTTAAACAAGTGATTTGATTTGGGGGAGAGAAATAACTCTAATTTATTGTCATTTTGAATTTATATCATCCTAGTGATTGATAACCAGGCAAGAAAAAGCTTTTTAAAAATACTATTTTTGTATAGAAGTTATGTGTAAGAATTTCTTTGTTTTTAGGGTGAAGTATACTATGTTAAGATGATTTTATATGTAATGTATATATGCACATGTTTATATTTATATACTTATAGAATGCATATGTAATGAAAATTAGAAAATATTAACATGTTAAGCCTAGATATGATATGTAGGAGTTACTTGTACATTACAATTTCTGAATACTTAACATTTTAATAATCATATCTAAAAGTAATACAAAATAATAATAATAATAATAAATAAGAAACATACAAAAAAGAAAAAAATTAAATCTGATATCTATATTAAAATTTCAAGGCACAATTTATGTTAAAATTTTTTCTCCTTATATAATACCATAGACTGTAGAATGAAAAATACACATTAAAAATCAGAAACACAACCAGCCATACCAGTGTGCTTTTTGAAAGAGGCTGCAGCACAGCATGGCAAGACTTGGGACCTTGAAACAGCAGTCAAGCACACATCCTTCCTTTTTTGCCTCCACACTTCCTGATTCCGTCTGCTGCCTGCTTCTCTGCAGACACAGCCAGTAACATGCTTGGGATAGAATCGAAACTCTTTTCAACTGGAGTCTCCCATATGTTCATTATAGAAAATGTGTTTGCATTTTCACTGCAACACACCACATATACTGACGCTGCCTGACTGTGAATTCATAGTTGGGAGAGAAGAGGGACTGGCAGATGAAGTGAAAGAAAGTTAGTGAAAAGTAGAATTCCAGCCCAAGAGAGTTTCAGAGTTTCATAGGACTTTGAATCTTTTCTTTTTGGCATAGTTCTCATTACAGAATGCCTGGGCTGTTGTTTTTCCCCCTGGGGCCTCGTTCCACTTAGACATGGCTCTAATTTCGTTGGTTAGAGAAACACATGGACTTTCTCAGCATGAGACCCTATATAAGACAAATGTATCTAATTTCTGATTGGTTGAAGTCTGTCTTTAAAGTGATTATCTTTTTCCCTAGCCACTGACTATTGATTCTTATTTCATAGAGGCTGGTAGATTCAGTGTTGCTGACATAATCTACCTTTTCTCTATATGACATAGATCGATATGTCATATGAATGGATAGTTGGTTGGTTGGTTGGTTGGATAGATGAAGAGGAAGAGAGAGAGAGAGAGAGTGAGAAGAAGGGAGAAAGAGCACTAATCACATTTTTGTTTTACTTTTGGCTGATTTTAGAGCCCCCAACAGAGAACATATAGGAAAAGTCTAGCATACAAAGATATCAGAAAACTTTATTACTAAATCTACATTTTTGCATTGCTTCCAATAGACAGCCATTCAGAGCTTTGCAGTACCTGTCTTTGTAAAGTCCACGACTTTCCTAAGGTTTCTAAATCCTATTAATCTCGACTGGTTTTGCCACATTATGACCAAATTTATTGTGCTATAGATTACTTGAGACTTTAGGTTGCCTACTATATTGGTTTTCTAAAGCTGCCATAACAAAATACCACAAACTGGATGGGTTAACACAACATAAATCTATTTTGTCATGGTTTTAGAGACTTGAAGTTTGAAATTAAGGTTTCAGCAGAGCCATATTTTATCTGAAGATTATAGAAAAAAAATCTTTTCTTGCTTCCTCCTAGCTTCTGGTGGTTGCTGGAAATCCTTAGTGTTCCTTGACTTACAAAAGCACCATTCCATTTTCTGACTCTTTCTTCACATGGCCATCTTCCTTCTGACATGGCCTTTTTATAAGGACACCAGTCATTTATTTAGGGCCCACTCTAATCCATCATGACTTCATCTTAACTAATTGCAGCTACAAAGATGCTGTTTCCAAATAAGGTCACATTTTGAGGTTCCTGATGGGCATGAATTTTGGGAAGACACTATTCAACCTTCTACAGCTGCCAAGAAATACATATATCTTTCTAGTATGTGAGTTTCTGTTTTGAAGAGTTTAGATTAAATGCCCTTGTATAAGATTTTTAAAAACATCTTTTTCCCTTTTTCAGCTGAGAAGATATTTTCTTGGTTTCTTCTCATCTTGTTCTTCTACATATTGAATTTATAAATTTTGTTTTGGTTGTGAAGGAAAAATACAAAAAGTTTCCAAGAGTGGTATCATTAATTCTGATTGTTTCTTCAAAAATAAAATGTATGGACTGACTCATGTAGAACTTAACCTGTGATGTTCTTTTCCCATTATTATTATCAAATTCCTACTCATTCTTCAAAGAGCCAGCTAAAAAGTTCTTCTCTCCCAATTGTCTCTTTCCACTCAGTCTCCACAAATATTGAATTAATGTCACTGTCCTTTGAGTCTATGACCTCAGTTCCTTTAGTTCTTTTTCCTAGTACCACCATTTTCTTCCTATCTGACTTCAGAGAAATTACTAAGCCTTTCTTGAGCATTGGTAAACTGAGGATAATCATTAACTATTTCTTAATAAATTACTTAAAATAGTGGTTAGCATAAAATAAGAAGTTAATAAATAATCTCCTTTGTAAGCATTTTCTTCTTTGTCTTGTGGTTATTTGTGAAGAAACATGCATGCTCCACGAGGGAGGAAACTATTGGAAGCCAGGGCTGTGCTTCATCTATCCTAGCATGCCATATGCCATCAAGTGCATGCTTCTTATGTAGCTGTGCTCAGTACATTATTTTTTTTTTGTAGACCCAATAAAGGAACCAGTTTTAGATTCTGTATGAGTTCTTAAATAATATGAACAGTTTTTCCTTGTTCTCTAATGAAGTTCTGGTAGAAAACTTTTTTATCTGTATAAATCACAGGTGGGATACATGCATCAAAAATTTTCTGTAAATTTTTTTCTTTTTTGGCACTTGTATAGTAGAAAACTTTGAAAATAATGTAATATCAAAATGTTGTTATTTATTAAAAACTTAATGTGTGCTAGGCACAGATGATATTTCTATTTCCCATCATCACAAAAACCAAGCAACATTTTTTCTATTATTTCTAGTTTACAGAAGACAAAAGGAATCTCAGAGAAGCTAAACCAGCTGTGATGCAGAAGACCAGTTATAACAGGTGACAAAGCTGAGAGCTGAACCACTTTAAGCTGACTCTAAAGTCCTTGATCTCTCCCTTCTATTGTGTTGTCTTCTTTCTTTTTATTAAGACATTATAAAAAACTGGAGAACTAGAGAAAATTATCTATTGTAATTCTAACACCTCATAAATTGCTGTATATGTTTTGCATTTTATCTTCTAATCTTCTCCATTAGCCTATATACTTTCTATAATCGATATCATAGTACACACACAACTTTGTGACTTGCTTTTTTCAATATTTTAAGTGCTTTTTCACTGCATATTTGCTGTATACCACACACCAATTATCACCATTTTTCTTTTACTTTGAGTGACAAATAAGACATGTGGTCAATCAAATAAAGATCTTAGTGTGTTGTTCATATTCTCTGTGTCTTGACCTAATTTGGAAGAAGATGCATTTTTCTTTCAGGGAAAAGGGATAATTCAGAAGGAAACTCAGGGAAATCACAAATGAGAGTTTAGCCACAGATAGAGAACTGAGAAGAAATATTTTCCTGTAATTGTCTGAATAATATCTTTACCTCTTAAATACTTTTGGGATTCACTCTGTATAGAAAAAGCAAAACAGAACAAAACCATCACATAGCATACACATGGAGAGAGAGAGAAAGAGAGAGAGAGAGAGAGAGAGAGAGAGAGAGAGAGAGAGAGAGAGAGATTGAAGAAATAAAGAAAATAAAAATCCCAATAAGATCTAAAAATCAAAAGTAAAAGTTATGGATTTGTTGGGTTAGCTCTATTTTAATTTAACAGAGAAATTCTTTAGACTCCAAAAAGAAATAAAAATAAAGAAAACTGGGTGCATTTTGTACTTTTCCCTTTTTTTCAAGACAAGAGCATGGTTAGACCTTTGATTTGGGGACAATTAGAAAATCAGAAGATAAGGACAAGTTTGGTAAAAGTATACATTCATAGAAGACATTTTTCTAGGAAAGAGGGAGAGAGAGAGAGAGAGAGAGAGAGAGAGAGAGAGATTAAAAGGGGAGAGACAGAGCTCTTTTGTGGTGAGTAAAGAGGAGAGAAGAGGGATAAATGTCAGAGGATAAGGAAATAAAATGGACAGGCAGTAGGATGGAGATGGGAAGAAAGGAGAAATGCTTTATTATTTTCTCTTTGTAAGGTATATAGTCCTAAAAAAAATTTTAACCCTCTACATTGCTATACAGTTTACCAGAATAAAATATATCTATAATGTAGGCATGGTAAAACATCACATTTGTTTGTCAACACCTGTTAAAATTGAGACAGGGCTATCTACTGAATTGACGAGGTCCTAGGGGTTAGGAGATCTTTTTGTTGTTGTTGTTTTGTTTTGTCACAAACAAATTGTCTCTGGGTAACTCAAGTAGCTTCTCTGTAACTCGTGGAATCCTGAACTCCTTTGTAGCTTTAGCATTCTGCAAATCTATAGAAGTATTTCTTCCAAGTTTCATAGCCTGATTTCCTTCCATGTTTGGCCTTTGGGGCTGTGCTAGTTTAAATTGTTAGATTAAATTTTTGGCAGTGATAACTCTAAACAACTACCATTTGCTACTCTAACAGTATTCCTTCTGCTACGGAACCTACCCTTTTAGAAGACTTAACTTATCCAGGATTGCATAAAGCACCTTCATAAAATTTCAAGTGAAAAGGATTTCGAGGAAGTCAGATTTAGTACCTATTTTCTCTTTCAGAGGTTCTGAGAAATTATTTTTAGTGAGCTAAAAAAACAGGGACTATTCATACAATTTAACATACTCTGTGTGTGTGTGTGTGTGTGTGTGTTTTAAAATATTAGCCTGATTTATTTAGTTCTATTTACTATTAGACATTATTAAAAATTCTACCTCTTTTCATTTTCTCTTAAAAAAATATATATGAGTCTTTTTCCAATTCTGAAAACTCTTGGCTAAGTACTGGTGCTATTTTCAACTTAAAGTAACTGGCAACCTCACATTTTGTAAAGTTCAAGAAGAGCAGAAACTGCTGCTCTGTCAGCCAGTTAGAATGAACAGGAAGCAGACAATGCAAGGCAAATTTCTGGATGCCAAACTCTCTTTTCCTATGAAAAGCAGACTTAAATGAAGACAAGTTTTCAAACTTCATTTTTAATGGTCACATTGAGGAGTGGATAGAACTCACTTCTAATCATTCTCCTTCCATCCAGGTCATCTTATAGACATTCTATTAAATCTTTTATTATGCATAAAATTGTGTTTAAGTACTATATTGCTATCAGAAAGTGTGGATGCTGCCTCACAATATGCCCGCAAAGCATGGATCCGAGGAGACAGTACTGCCTAATGGTTAAGAGTGCAGGGATAGTAGAAAAACAAATCTATCACATTAAAAAAAGAGTCTCTCTCTCACTCTTTAATAAGCCTTTGTTTTCTATTTTCCATTTTATAATGGGGATAGTTAGAATCTCTGCCTCATATAGGATTATTGTGGTAATTATGTAAGATAATACATATAAAAAATTAAGTTACTCATGGTTATGGTCAACATTCAATAACTACTAACTGTACATTAGTATTATTATCTTCATCATTATTGTTTGAAGTAGTAATAATATTAATAGCACTAATATTATAATAGTTTTCTGTGGTGATACCATTAAACATTTCCTCTTTGTTGTTATATAAACTGTGTAGACTTCTAGAGTCATCTAAGTAATGTTAACGTTTTTACTGTTTTCCTGAAATAGTCCATGCAGGATACTGAAACGTAAAAATAAGGTTGTATTTATTTTTGTATGTTCAATGCCCAGTGCACTGCCTAATGCATAAATTATTCACTGAACAAATCACTTTTGGGTGACAAACAACAGAAATGCTTTCCGGTGGCAATCACCTGCGATTTTACTCTATTTTATAAAAATACTGTTGCTCTGAATGCAATGAAATGTTAAATTGGACTCTTTTGTTGTTTTATAACAGGCAAAATCTCTAAACTGAAAAGAATATACCGAGTACCACATTTTAAAGAGAGCAACCAAAATTCTTAAAAAATCTCATAAAAGCAAAAAATCTGGTACAGTGACCATTATTGCCTAACCCATCCAACCCTCTGTAAAAGACAGACAGAAAATTGAGAGAAATGTTAAGGTCTCGAGTCAGGGAACTAGGGCATGAGGATGGCCAGGGGAAGAATGGTCCACCCCTTCAAATAAGCCAAGGGAGGGGTCTGTAAGAGAGTTATGTGCAAAGATTGACATTTGCAATAAGGTAAAAATGGGATCTCATTTCCTAATAGGGATCTGCATAAACTGAACTTTCTGAGCCTTTTTCTGCCAAAAGAGAGAGAGGGGGAGAGAGATGGGAAGGAGAGAGAGAGAAAGAAAGAGAGAATAACTTGAGATCAACTGCAAGACGAAGTGAAAGAGAAGATGAGAAGCAGACTCCACTATTGCCTTCTGACAAGGCAAGACATGGGAGTTTCCCATGGGCTAAAGTGGCCCCAGAAAGTGCCCCAAGAAAGTGGCCCCACTTGAGCCATCTTGCCGTTGCCCCACTTAGGCAAGCTTCAACGGTAAAAACTGAGAATAGGAAGTTTCTAGTGACCTGGAAGTGGAGAGGTTATCTTAGAAGGTCATCTGGAGAACATAATCACAACAGGGTCAGTCTTGTTGGAAGGAAGCGACCATTCTGAAGAACCTACGCAGCTGTCCAAGTGGAAGCCACCATTGGGATGCTGCCCCCAGGAGGGCACCAGAGGGTGAAACCTTTGGCTCTTTCCTCAAATTCTCCCTCTCTAGCTCCTAATTCAGAGGAGTAGGCAGAAAACAAGGAAGAAATAGAACATTCAAAGAACATGGAAAAGAAAACTCTTGAATTGGATATAGATGGCAGCTTGAAGACTGAACTGGAGTATTTTCATACTTCACTATCAAAAATATGAAGATGAGACTGTCCTTATACCAAGGGTGGCTGGTTTCTTATGGAACATGCTCCAGATGCTATCAAGGGATATGGAAGGAAAGTTCAAAAAACAGGCATGTAAGCAGTGATGGAAGAAGAAATAAATCCCTTTTCTATGTACTTCTATATAGCCAAGGCTGTTTTACTGCATGAAATATATTCAACCTTATAAAGTAGGGAAGGAGAGAGGGAGACATGAAGTAACGAGGTGAGTAGGCAGGTCCATCAAGCTTAGCACCCCTTGTCTTTCTAAAGTGAGTTAGCAGAATTGGAGATTCTGAAGCAGAAATTCTGACTCTGTGCCAAATTCTCTTTCCACTGCATTGCCCTACCTCCTATAATAGGGGCTTCTGCTTCTACTGCACTTTAAAATTAACAAAGCACTTGGGTGAACGACTGCCTTGCCAAGAATGTTTAGTCAGAACAAAACTCTGTTTAACAAGGTGTCAAAACAACCATTAAAGATGTTTCTTAGAGCATTATCTTAGCACTGCAGGGAGTTGGTGTGATGCAGAGAAAATACAGGATTGGGAATCTGGAGGTGGCTGGCATTCTGGACATAGCTCAAGGAAGAGCATTGAAAAAAGTGTGGCATTGGGAGTCAGACTGAGATCTGCTCTTTAGCAGCTGTGTGACCTAATTCTTAACCTCTTTAATCCTCAGTTTCTTTGTGCATAAAATGGGGAAAAAGCATCTATGTTAAGAATTCACTGAGAGGAATAATAAGATAATATAAAAGCCTAGGAAGTGACTGAACTGAACACAATAAAGGTCCCATAAGGCATAAGTTTTGTCAAATCTTCATCAGTATATTTTCTGCTCTGCTGAGTTAGAACTCTTGTGATGATGAAATAAATGTATATGAGAAAATCTTTTTAAAGTGAAAGTTATTTTAAAATATTTATTTTTCTAGTTCTCTTTCTGGGAGATACCTCTCTGAACTATAAGAACATAGAGTAAAGACGAGAAGAGGAAATTTCTTTGCATCTTCTTTGGTGATAAATTCTAATCTCTCAACCAATTTACTTTATAAATTATAGGCTTCAGTTACTTTTATTAGTATTTACATATATCATTTTTTCAATTATAAAAGACATATATATTTATTGTATAAAATGTGAAAAATACTACAAAATATTTCCTTTCATTTTTTTAGAGACAAGAATATTTTAAAGATTTGGGCTTATTTCATGTATAGTTTTACATCCTGATTTTAAAAAGTTACCATTATGTAACAGGACTTTTTCCTAGGATCATTTGCAATTTGGTTAAATATTTGAGTCAGTAAACAATAAAAAGAATCATAATTCATTATTAAGAAATAGAGAATATAAAGATAGTTCTTAAAAGTGTTTATTATTGTGAATTATACATACTAACAGAAGCAAATGCAAAATGTATGTGTACAGTTTGTAGAAATGTAAGAAATCAAACATCTGTGTAATGATTTCACAGATTTAGGAATAAAACATCTTTAGTTCCATTGAAGCCCACTTGTGCATTTTCTCCCCACCGCACCCTTTTTTCTTACATCCTCCAAGAAGTAACCTCTATCCTCAAGAGTGTGGTTCAAAATGTTTAACTGTCATGGCATGTCATTTGTCACTGGCCACGGATGTTTTCTACTTATCCAGGTTCCCAGAAGTTGGGGGCAGTAGGGTGTGGGAGCCATCTCCCTGCTACTTTTCCTGTCTTTTAATTTTGCTCATAGTGTTCTTTGCCATGTCATTTAACTTAATGATTAATTGAACTCAGTAACATTTTCTCTTATTACCTATTTTTTTTTAGCAAATTCTAGAAATGTTCTCTCCACAGCTAGGTTATAAAGAAATTCAGTGTTTTCTTATAGTTTTCATAAGTTTCATTTTCTACATTTAGAACACTGATGGATTAGCAAAACATTCTGGTACATGGTGTGAAGTATGGATCTACTTTTCTTTTTTCTCAATAATTTGATATAAAAAGTTATACACTAAATAGATTGAGCTAATTTTCTTCTTTTATGTTCAATATTTCTCTATTCATGCACAAATGCCACACTCTTTTAATTATAGAACTGTATAGTATGTTTTAATATCTGAGAGGGCTACTCTCTTTCATGGCTCTTCTTTTTAAAGGCTTTGCCAAGTGATTTTTCAAGTTTATTTTCCATGTGAATTTTACAATTGAGTTACATAATTTCCAAACAAAATCACAGAAAACAAAGCAATGCTTGTTTGTATTTTACTGTTTGTATTATATTAAATGTCTATATTAACTTGGAGAGAACTAACATCTTTATAATGTGAGATATACACCAAGAACAAGACAAGCCTTTTATGAGGCTAGTTCTGTGTCTTTCAAAGCTATTTTGAAATTTATCTCTCTGGATTTTGTCTATTTCATGTTAACTTTATTACTAAGAATTGTGTTACTATTATGCAATGGGGTCTTTCTTTTATTGCATCTTCTAAATTGTTATAGGTTATACATAGTAAGGCTATTGATTTTTTGTTGATTTTAGATTATACTAATTTGTGACTTGTTTATTGTTTCTGTTAATTTTGTCATTTACATTAATGGATTTTCCAGATATACTGTCCTCTTATGTATAAATAGAGCAAATTTTACTTTTCAATTCTTACACAGTTAACATTCTATATAATAATAAAATTAATATTTTTGACTTTTTCTTCACTTTAGAAAAATATTTCTACTGTTATCCCATTAAATTAAATGCTGGCTTTAAAACTGATAAAGTTTACTCACACACAGTAATCTGTAGACCAATCTCAGATGTATATGTATGTAAAATTTTAAATAAACTAATAACAAGTGTATTAGTTTATTAATCCAACAGCACATTGAAAAATAATGCTCCATAAGCAAATATATTTTTATAGAAATGCATGGATGGTTTAAATACAGAAAATCCAATTATATATTTATCATATTTATAGCTCAATGAGAAAACTCATATGATTATTTTTCTAGATGCTGATAAAAAGTTAAACAAAATTCAACCATAATTGATGATAAAAAATTCAACAAAAATAAGAATTTATGAATACTATCATGATATAATAAATATATCTATAAATATATTCATAGATAGATAGATAGATAGATAGATAGATAGATAAAGATAAAATTCAGCTCTTATTGGGGGAAATACTAGTTCTCAATGAGGAAATACCATAAACATTTTTTTGAAGTCAAGAATTATTGTTTTATATGGTATTATATGTATAGCCAGCCAATGCAATCAGATGAGGGTTATGATGTTATGTAAGCCTGAACAACTTAGATTTAGAGAAATACACACAATTATGACTTTTACCTGTGGATTTGTCATGGGTTAGATAATATCAAAGTGAGTAGTAGTAGAATGTGAACGGATTTATTATGAAACAATGGGATATTTCTACCATCCATAGATTTGAGGCAAGATTCATTTTTTGATCTGAATCACCTAGGGAATTTATACATGTTTTCTATAGACTGAATGTTTGTGTCCCTCCAAAAATCATATATTGAAACCTAATCTCTGATGTGATGGTTTTATGAGGTGGAGCCTTGGAAGGTGATTACATCATGAGAGGAGAGCCCAATAAATGAGATAAAGACCTTTATATAAGGGACCCCAGAGAACACACTTGCACCTCTGCTATGTGAGAACACAGCAAAAAGACAACTTTCTACAAACCAGCAAGTGAGCTCTCAGACGACACCAAATCTCCTGACATCTTGATCTTGGACTTCTTAGCTTCTAGAACTGTGAGAAATAAATTTCTGTTTTTATAAGCCACCTGGTCTGTGATTTCTCATTATAGCAATGCAAATAAGACAAATAATAGTAATGACGAGTAAGATATTGCTGTAACAAATACCTAAAAATGTTGAAGTGGCTCTGGAACTGGGTAATGTGTAGAAGCTGGAAAACTTTTGAGGTACATGCCAGAAAAATCTACATGGCCCTGAACACAACTTTAAAGGTGATGAACTGTAGAGGAAGCCTCAGTCTTTTTAGAGAATAGCAAGGTGACACAAAACAGAATGTGGGAAGAAACATGGATGGTAGGGCTAATCTGATAAGGTCTCAGGTAAAAATTAGAAACATGGTATTGGAAACTGGAGGAAAGGTTATCCCTGTAACAAAGTGGCAAATACCGTGGGCCTAACTGTGTTCTTGTTCTAGTATTTTGCAAAAGATAGAACTTAAGAGCAATAAAATATTTAGCTAAAGCTATCTCTAAGCAAAGTGTTGAAGATGTGGCTTGGCTCCTCCTGATGCTTTATAATGAAGTACAGAAAGAGAGAAATAAAGATGAAATTGTAAGCAAAAAGGAAGGAGAAAAAGATTTGAAAAATTCTCAGCCTATGCATTCCATGTTATAAAATGAAAAAACATAGTGGAAAGAGAACAAGGGTGTGGCCAAGTGACCAGTTGGTAAGGACATTAGTATGAATCAGAAATCTCAGCAGAAGCCAGGAGCTATTCTCTAAGATAATGAAAGAATGACCCTAAACACAATTCAAAGATTGTCAGGGCTGTCTCTTTGGTCTCAAAATAGAGGACCATAGCCTAGTTTGCAACAGACAAGATGGCCTCTACCTAAAGCTGTGGGGGCAGGGCCATGTGGAGCCTTTGGGGCCCAAACCCTGCCCGGCAAAGCTGTGGGGGTGGAATCACCATGCCAGTGGGTCCAATAGGTGGGAAGTCCACTCCCTTGGATGTATAGGACAGATCACTGAGCCAAAGAAGATTATTCTTAAGCTTAAGGTCTCATGAACTTTACCTTACCGTTTGGATTTACATGGGATCAATCACACCTTTCTTCTTTTCTATTTCTCTCTTTTGGAAGAAAAATGTGTATCTTGTGCTTGTCCCACCAACACATTTTAGAAGCCCACAACTAACATCTTTTCACAAGTTCACAGCTAGAGAATAATTTGCCTCAGAATAAATTATACCTTGAATCTCACCAATATCTAATTATGATGATATTTAGATGAGACTTTGGATTTTAGATTTTAGAATTAACATAGAAACAAGTTAAGACTTTGGGACTGTTGGAATATAATAAATGTATTTTGCATGTGAAGAACAGGAATTTGGGGAGACCAGGGGTATAATGCTATAGACTGAATATTTATATCTCCCCCAAATCCTTAAGTTGAAACCTAACCCCTAACATGATAGTATTAGGAGTTGGAGCCTTGGGAGGTGATTAGTTCACAAGTGTGGAGCCCTCATGAATGAGATCAGTGCTCTTTTAAAAGAGACCTTAGAGAACTTCCTCATCCCTTCTGTCATGTGAGGGTGCAGTGATAATACAGCTGTCTGTGAACTAGGAAGCAGGCCCTCAGCAGATAACAAATCTGCTGGCACCTTGATCTTGGACTTCTAATCCTCAAGAACTGTGAGAAATAAATTTCTGCTTTTATAAGCTACCAAGTCTATGCTATTATTATATCAGCCTGACAATACAAAGAGAATGTCTATATATCAAATTTCCAGATATAAATCTGGAAATGCAGACTTTCAGACCCAATCTGTGAATAAGGATGCTACCTTGAAAGCTCAGTTCTACTATGTACTTCCATGTATAGACATGGTTTCAAATACCCTTATTTTATAAAGCTTTACTTGTTTATTTCCCACTTTGTTTTAGAATGGATTTAATGTGGCTTACTAGAATACATAAAATATAGCAAGATCAATTTAAAGTAAATTTAAGAACAGATAAAAAGTTAAAACTAAGAAAGTGAAACACTGTCATAAACAAAGCTAATATATAAAAGTCCACCCCAGCAGACTAGAAGCACTGGGGCCCTTTGCAGAGGTTGGAACACAAAGCCAATCCTGGTATGCTATAGAAAGTAAATTATATTACACCTTCTCTCTATAACAGGTAGCATTTGCATGTGCATAAGATAGTTTAAAACAAACATCAAAAGCTGCCTGCCTGTAGGTAAAGAGGTAGCGTGAAGGTTTATCACAGTCTGAGAAGTACATATGTAAAAAACTGGAGTAAACCCCCAAACCTTGATCATTAGACTAGGGTTTGGGGATGGCATGGGGCATAGCAACTTACATTTTTATCTATTTAATGTTTTAGCATGGATCAGCAGGATTAATTATTTTATCTTAAGCATCTGTATCTGTGAAGCTTTATTTGTTATCTGTGCCCTACTGACATACAGAATTTAAAAAGGTTAAGTGACAACAAACACACATAAACACATGTATGTGTATATATAAGCTTGCGACACAATTAAAATACACAGTAAAGCAATTGGAAATTATGTAAAGTAGGAAAAGGGAGGCACATCTACATTTTGACTGCCGTTTAGGTTTTCATTGGCTAGCAACTATAGTAAAAAGGTAAACATGATAGAGATTGTTCTTTTTTGATGAAAAAAGTTTTGAATTTCTTTAAAAAAGAGATTTTTTTCCCCCTGCTATTAAATTCTAAGAGAAATTTTTCAAATTGAGCTATCTATGAACATTATTGAGTCATAATTCTATAGCTTTTACCATCCTCTAATATATCAGAAGATTGGCTTTTATCTCACCGGTTTATACTCAGTTCTTTAGTTAATTCCTTATACATGTTTCTTGTTATTTAGATTAAGAGCTCTGTGGGAATTAGAATATGTCTAGTCACCTTCCTAATGTTGCCCTTTCTTGATATAAAGACATTAATACATATTTATCAAATGAATGAATAAATAATAAATAAATAAACAAATAATACTTTTGTGTTCAAATTGCATCTCTCAGCTATTACCTGAAGAACTGGACTTGAGTGGTTATTTAACTATTAATTTATTTAACAAGTATTTATTGAACACCTACTATATGCTATGCACTATTTTTAGTACTGGAATATGGACAGTAAACAAAAGTTTTACAATTTTCTTCATTCATAGCATTTATATTCTAAGGTTTGTATGGGAATAAATAAATGATTAAAATATGTAATATGCTAGATGATAAGAAGTACTTTGGAGTAAACACAACTGACAATACATATCAATTGCCATTGACCCTTATACAGATTCTTGGGTCTGTGTGTGTGTGTGTGTGTGTGTGTGTGTGTGTGTGTGTGTGTGTGTGTAAGAGAGAGAGAGAGAGAGAGAGAGAGAGAGAGAGAGAGAGAGAGAGAGAGAGACTAGAACAGAACAGAAAAGAACATAGACTTCAGAAGGAAAAGCATTACTTGTACATCCTAGCTTCTTATGAAAACAGATCTACATAGTAATAAAAATACATAGTGAGTTAGTTCCAGTGTTGATGGAAAGAGGTTTTAAGACAGAGAATTACAGGTTTTTGACTTACAGAGAGATTTTTGGTTATATTTAAATCATACCAAGCTGGTTAAGTGCACATATTTTGGGGCGTGGGATCTAGCTGAGGAAGTGGCAGGAGAAAAAGTTAGGAGGAGGAAGAAATTGTTGGACACACTGGGACCCCTTTCAGAGCTGCAACAGTAATGTTTTGCAGGAAAGAACTTGAGAATTAATTTCCAATTGGAAGTCTAAGTGTAATTTAGGTAGGCAAAAAGTAATTTCCTGGGTTGGATTTGAGCCAGGACATGGGAATTAATACCTCATCTTTTACAAAAATTGCCAGGGGATCTTTAACAATCACAAGCAAGCCCAGCCTTAGACTTACAGCTCTAGTGTAGGCTGGTCTCTTCAGAGGGCAGCTCTGCTTAGCACACTGAACAAACTCCAGTGATGAATGACACCTAAATGCTATTTACTGATTTACATACTCTCTGTGCTCCCAACAGCCCCTATGTTTTTCTTAGACAGTTCCTGTGCCTAGAGACCACCAAGACTTTGCTCTCGCAATTAGGACAAGATCAAATCAATTGATATTAAAGGATTTAAATTTCTACAGTCAAGAAGAAAAATTAAATTAAGTAGCTCTAAAGATTCTTGCTGTGGTGATTGTTATTTTTAAGCAGGTAATTATATCAATATGAATATTGCAGAAATAGTACAGGTGATGAACACTTAATTAAGAATCCCAGACTGAGTTTTTATCTCTACAACTATGAAATCATATAAAATCCAGCAAGTCACTTCACCCCTCAGAGCCCCAGTTGTCTTGTCCATATGCACTTGAAATAAAATCCAAAAAACTGATTTGTCCTAAAAAACACTACCTGATTATTATGTGATAGTCTCTAACTTATGTATGTATGTATATATGTATGTATGTATGTACGTATGTATTGAATTTTTATTTGAGCTAAATTGACAACATATGCTGGGGAGCAAGATCTCAACTGCTCCCTGATAGTCTCTAACTTTAAAATCTGTTCCTAGCCCTCTCTCCCTGGGATCCCAAACCACACTGGCCTTTCTGTTTTACAAAGCTGCCATTTGACTGGAATTACTTGCTTTTCATGCCACATGGATCTCTACCCACTCTGAGCTTTACGTGGCTGGCTTCTCCTCATCATTCAAATGTTACCTTCTCAGAAGCTTTACCTTATCATCCAATCCAATGTTGCTCTTTGCTTTATTATTTTTTTCTCATAGCATCTTATTTTATTAACTTCATTTTTTAAAATTATCTTTTATTGTAATTATTTGTTTAATATCTATCAACAGCCCCTCCCTCCATTAGAATCAGAATTTCTATAAGGAAAAGAGTCTCGTATAATTTTCTCACTAGTTTATTCCCAGAATTTAGGACACGAATTAGTGGAGAGTAGATTCTTAACAAATAGGGATAAATAGAGGAAACTAGACTAAATAATTGTCTTGGGCCATACTACTAGATAAGAAAGTTGTTTATATTATCTTTCTCTATCTGTCCCCACCCCCTGCCTATTATAGATATAATCTTTCTCTCCTGGAGGCACTGTTCTCAGTTATAATCACATAGAGTAAAAATTATGGGGTAAGAGTATGATGAAATGAAATAAATTCAAACATCTAAGAGAGTGCCTAACTCACAGTAAGCAGTCAATGTTTTCCTCATTTATCCCTACCTAGCGCTAGACATTTGGTAGAAATAGTAAATAAAATGTAAAGTAGGCTATGTTTTAATAAAATAAGAGTGAAATTTTTAACTATGAAAAAATGTCAAAGTTATGAATTTCTCATAGTTGTCTTTTAAATGCCATAGATTTCTCATAACAAGATGAGAAAGACAGGGATTGAGAAAAAATGAATGAGGGTAAAATTGAGCACAAGACCTAAGGGTTGTAGGCTATTAGCTGACCGGGAGGTGGGGTAAGACTCATGAATCAATGAAATCCAAGGCAAGAATGTGATTGATCCTGGTAGTGGAAAGTGTGGCAGAGGAAGAATGGGAACATGGAAGGTCAGATGAGTACTTCTTGCCAGACAGAGCAGTCATTTGAAAAAGACTCAAACTGGAAGCTCAGAGGGCCAAATTCGGTAACAGTTGTATTTTGTGTGGCTCATATAGAATTATTAGTTTAAAAACAAAAATTGAATGCCTTGTGTCAAGGCAAATGATTTCATCAAGATCCCCTCCACCAACTTTTCACTGACTTTCATTACTTATTGTGCCTTGAAGTTATTTCAGATTGTAACCACCTGGCTTGAGGGTGCTGATGCTCTGGCAAAAAGTGAGAAGCAAAAGTCTTACAGTTGAGAACCTCTGAGAGCTGGGAATGTTAAAGCAGTAAGGCAAGAACAAAACTTGTCAAATACAACAGCAGCCACTTTTGCGTTAATGAGGTTCTGGAGCAATGCTATCTCTTTAAGTAGTTTGTCTGAATATCTAGACTTACTGTTGTTATGTCTAATGTAATGTCTAAATTTGCCTTCTTCCTCTTAAAATGTACTAATATCAGATGAGTTCTAACAGATTTAATGTGGAGTCACAAGAGACGTTTTTCAGGGAATAGAAAAGAGGGCAATTTATAGCTTAGACTGCACCTAAACGACTTCTTCAGGAAAGAGAACTTCCATAGATCAGTTTTATCAGTCAGAGACCATACCAAAAAAACAAAGCTCACCACACCAAGTTATTCAATAGAGATAATTTAATCTGGGTAATTGGTTACTAGAGGAAAGAACTGGAAGATCAACCAAGAAAATATGAGATGACAGGGAGATTAGCAACTGCAGGAAGCTGCTACCATCTTGAAGATTGAAGAGAAGAGGCAGTGTAACTAGACCCCAAAAGCCTGGGACCAAGATGGACATGGAACCATGGTAGACCTGTAGGGTGGCTGGAAGGTGAGACAGAGGTGTGTGATGCCATGGCCATTGTTGGATATATGTCTGAAGCAAAGAGAAAAGGGAGAAAACCTGATTTATGTCTTCCTGCCTTCCAGCTTCCAGCCAGTACTTTCCATTGCCCTAAAGGAACAAGAAACTAGTTCATAACAGAGACAGAAATCACAGTTTTCAGGCAGTAAATCCCTATGATACAGTAGAAGAACAGAAAATAGAACAGATCTGAGAGCTACCAGGTCCCACAACAGCACAAGAGAGGGCTGAAACACTGGCTACACTTCACCAAAGCATAATTTGCCTACAATCGACTGCTCCATCACGCCTCAGGTGTTCTATTTTTTGTTTACTTGTTTTCATTTATAAGATGCTCTTTATGGGTACACTGTCAGCACGATATTGCCATCTTACTTTTAAAGTTTTCTTCTCACACAAGTGAAACCATTCAAGGCCATTCTACCTAGATGGGTGGTTTCTTTCAATACCAATTTAAAATGATTCTCACAAATATATATGCATTTGAAATGAGGGAAGGAAAGAAAAGGAACAAATTTGAGAAGAGAGTGGAGTGCTAATACAAACCAGAAATCCATTACAGCGTACTTTGCAAATACTGCAGGTAATTAAAGAATTTTAAGGGCAACTACAGTATTATTTACTTGACAGTGAAACTCTTACGGGCTATTATGTAAATACACATTGAGCACATTTTAAAAGTGCATGCTATTTACTATTCATAAGTGTTGTTAATATGTATTTCATTTAACCCTAAGGAGCCATTTCAGTCTCTTGTGTGAATTTACATTTATGAATGTTTTTATAAAATGTATATTATTTACCCAATAGGCAGCTCTGCCATAAGAAATACTAGAGCTGATTGCCAATTTAACTTCAGATGAGTTTCCCTGCAATTGTTCCTTAGGTCTGCCTGTATGGTTGGGCATCCCTAAATAGCCCTTTCTTTCAGAATCCTGCAAGTCAAACCCATAAACTGTTCAAATGAAGGAATTTTCCAGTCTGTTTTGGTGGTTCTGAGGATTTTAGTATCACATAAAAAAGAAGGCCAGGGTATGTTTCATCTTAGAAAATAAAATAAAGATTTCAGCACCAAAGTTGACAGTCTATAAAGTATATGTGTGCAATCACCTTGTTTGCTCTGTGTCCTGAAGTCAATATCCACAAAATAAAGATGAGCAGGTTCTAGAATGAGATACTGAAATAGTGAATTTTATTTTCTCTCTTTCTCCCTCCCTTTCTTTGTATCATCCTGTCCCAGTTATTTTTCCTATGATACCAAAATGATCCCTCCCCAACACACACACACACACACACACACACACACACACATTCACACTCACACACACTATATGTGGGATTTACAAAGGGAATAAAAATTCTCTGCCAGTACACACACCATATGCAGAATTTACACATAGAATCTGTTCCATGACTCCTGTACCCCTCAGGCAGATCAAAGACGTAAACAAGGATCAGAGGAAACAAAAATTAAAGAGTACATACTGATAAAAAAGATTTCTTTGGAGAAAATCTCTCCATGCTTAAAGTTTCTGCTCCTTCTTCTGAGGAAGGAGGGGATTAAATGTCACTTCTTAACCCAATCCTGGAAGAACACACCGAAAGCTTTCAAATCTGTTCATATGGGAAAAGCAGAGACTTTGTGCTATTCTTTTGGCCAATAATGTCAGCATAGATTGAGAACTGAGGTCTGATTCTCACCCAGGGAATCTTGAATAAAAGAGAAAGGCTACTGTTGCTGTGTTGAGATTGTCCTGCAGTTCTGGAATTTGTCAGGACAAAGACAGGGTACTGTATTCTTTTGACTCAATGTGGGCCATGGTATATATAGAGAGAGCAGGCATCATCAGGTTGAGTCCTATTTAAGAGGATGAAGGTATAAAACCTGATGCCTAGAACCAAGGGAAAAATTGTAAGCAACCACCAGACTACAAGTGCATCTGGCCAAGGTCAAGAATGAGTAAGATCTCTAGTGAAAAGAACCACTGAGGAAAATATGACTGTGTCTTATTCGACAGTCTGTTTTAATCAACTGCCAGATCCAGAAAGACAGAAGCCACTAGCTGAGTAAAGAACTATCATCTCATCTCTCTTCCCTTCTCTTTTAACCCTAGTAGAGAGTAAACAATAACTAGAGAAATGGAGAGAACATGAGAGGGTAAACATGCTGAATAAATGTTCAAATTCTTTGTGGTAGATTGTAATATTGGCCCCATATCCTCTCCCTTGTAAAGCAGTATTACAAATCTTCTCATCAAAAGTCAGGGTCTATTTCTCTGCACCTTGAATCATAGTCGATGATTGGCTGATTTGCTTTGGCCGAGTCTGAAACACGCTTAAAGCATTTGCACATTTGAGGCTTTTCCTCTCTTTCTGGTTTTGGAAAACCTATAACCATCACCCTGTGAATGAGCTTGGGCTAGCCTGTTAGAGGATGAGAAAATAAATATCGTTCTGCAGCCAACAGCGAGCCAACAGCCAGATATGTAAGCGAGGTCATTGACCACTAGCTGACAGCTGACACATGAATGAACTCAGCTGAGACCACTAAAAGAACGACATCACTAAAGCTCACCCAAATTGCTACTCCATAGACATGTGGACAAATAATAATTATTATTTTATATTACTAGATTTGGGGTCAATTTATTATGTAGCAGGAGGTAACTGATAGAGTCTCTCTCAGTCAGGCATATTTTTAATCTGAAACAAGTCTGAACTGGGGAAGAGAAGAAGTCCTGTGTCTAAACACTTGAATCTCTGAATTGAGACTGTGTTTATGACTTCACATGACTATAGAAGCACCTAAAACCTAATAATCATAATACCTAATAACCATTGGCCTGAATAAATTTTGGACAGGGAAAAATTACTTCCAGTGAATAAAATTTAAAGAGATAGTAAAACATAGAATTGCATTTTGCTCAAAATCCATGTGTAAGTTCTATTCAGCACATTGATTACACTTTACCAACCATGTGTAGCACACTCAGTATCCTCAGTATGACACATCCAGCAGGACCTCAAACTCAATGTATAGCATTTCAGAACTACATAACATTCAATAACTTCATTATTGATTTACTACTTATTATATATACTCAATAATAAATTATTTCAAAGATAATAAAAAGTTAAAATGGACCATATAATTTTTTATATTAAGACATTATAGTTTATTTTCTGGTTTTTTGGTAACAAGAGTGGTGCCTCTATCAACAACTGGTAATGTAATATTATATTAAGCCATATTAAGTACTGTTTTTATAAACCAATAATTTACAGATATCAAAAATTTTGTATGACTCAGTCTATTTTAATACTCTCAATGTATAGGTCAGCCAACATGCGAAAGAGTAGAAAAGAAAAAGAAGTAAAATTTAAAAGACATTGTTGATTTATTGATTGGTAATCCAGTGCTTTCCCAATATTTCTCTACCTCCTCTCCCTCACACTTGTTACAGAGTTTGGAAAAGAAAATGTACACTTCTAGCCATAGTCAAGTATGGTCATAGGGAATTTTTTGACATATGCAGTATAAGCTGGGGATTCTGGAAAGACATTGTTCTCTTAATAAAAGGGGTGAGTAAATGAAGCTAATACCATGCTATCCTTCTTTCTTCTCCCTGACCTGGGTTTGATGCCATAACTGTCCACCAGCTAAAGGTTAAAAATGCAAATGAGAGAGACAGAAAGAAGCTGGGTTCATGATCACATCATAGTTCCATCACATCTATCCTATGCTTTCTACCTCCAGATTTTTGTCATGTGAGAAAATCAACCTATATTTACTTAAGCCATGCCTATCCAGGTTTTCTGTAACATATAGCTAAAAATGATTTTTTTTCTAATACAGTAGTAAACATGAATGTGTAGTTATAGACATACACACAAAATTACCAGGGTCTTGGTAATAAAATTTTCAGCTAAAAAATCTTATTAATAAGTTAGAGAAAGTAACTTCTGTAGCAATCTTTATTGGAATTTATAGGAATTATGTCACATATCTCTGCTTTAGTGAATATAAAAAGCATGATTTGACTTTTTATGCTACTTTAACCATAATTTAGTGCCACAGTCTCATCTTCATAAAAAAGTTTACTAGTAAGTTAAACCTCATGAAATAGCTGCTAATTGTCTATCATTGGAGATGGGTTACTATGCCTAAATATATCACTCATAAATACTCACATATACACACATATGTATACATTTCACACATATCTTATAAAGATTCTCTTTAAATTAAAATATTTTAATTTTTAGGCCATACTAGAATTTCTTCAAAATAAGAATTTAAAAATCAAATTTTTAAGCTTATTAAATGCCCGTAATAGTAACATATCACTGATAAGACATTCAGTAGTATTTTATTGGTTATGTATTAATTTGTATCAAAAGATAATAAACATAATTAAACATTTAAATATTTAAAATATAATGTTTTTTTACAATCCGCTCAGTTTTGAAAGCTGTCTGGAATGTCAAACATAATGCATTTTGCATTAGTTCTATATAAATTTTCATTGAATTCAAACTTTTAAATAAATTTTCCAATATCTAATGCATCATATTATCAAAGCACAAAAACTATTATATGATTATAAGCAGAACCTCAGAACACTGACTTCAAATTTAATGGGCTCCCAATGCTTCTCCCCTCCCATTTTTAAGACTGTTTTTAAGACATTTCACAGTATTTTATATATTATAAATGGATTCCATTCTTGGCTTAGTAATTCACCTAATGGACAATGGATACAAAAAAGCTGTAACTCCAGGGACATTAAATTGGTTCTAAACTCTGAAAATTACAGCTTTTACAAAAAGAAGAAAATACTAAAAACATGTCTAATGCAACACTGCATCTAATTTCCCACTACCTCCAGATTGTGTCTAAAAGCTCCTAAACTTCTTAATGATACAATATGTTAAAATTGCGTTCCTGTATATTTAGATCTCAGAAAGATCTCATCCATTTTATAACCCCAAGGAGGGCTTACCAGCAAGAAGGGCATATATGTGTGTGTTGAAAGATGGAAGAAGTGCGAAGTGCTACATCTATGCCAAGGACTGTGAATTTTCATGCAGGGATAGGAAACTATCACCTTATATGGCATCTTTTCACTCACCAAAGCAATTACAAATCCAAATTCCCATTTTAAACACTCATCAATGGTATTTCAGTAAAGGAATAGAAGGAGAAGAAAATGCTTTTCTAGACATACCTGTGATCAACTCTAAGCCTTAAGACTACCCTATAATTTGATGATACTATCATTTAGGGCTTCATGCATTCAGAGAACATGAGCAATTCTCTCTGAAGCTAAACAATATTCCAGCAGTGGGGGTAGAGATATATTTCATTGAACTGTAAAAACAAAATGCTTCACATTTTGTGAATTCACATGTGACTATAATATGTCTAGTACCTGAATACAAAGTGTCTATAAATTGGCATAGATTTTAATAAAACTTAGCATGTTATTAGTTGGCTAAGCTCTTCTGTAAAATATTTTAATTTTAAAGAGAGCACTTCCACACTCCCCTTTTACCTCTCCCTTTTGAAGAAACAAGTGATCCAGAATATTATCACTGTAACTTGTCTCTCCATTTAATCTGTTTATCTCTTTTTTTTACTTTATTCTGAGATTAGAAAGTTTCTTTGTCCAAGCAAATTTTGTGTGTGAATGAATTTTTTCCACATCTTCACAAATAGTTAATATAAGTACAATATAGAGAGATACCTGTCTTACATGTTTTTCTGATATCTTGGGCATTTTACCTTACTGATTATTTGATTATTTGTGTTTGAGAAAGCACTAGTTTGATCTAATTTTCACTTACTCCTTTTTCACTGCTAGGGGATCTACAGCAAGTTTTGTACATATTTTAGAGAATTTGTGTTTCTTTTAAATTAGCACCTTCTGACCATCTAGTTAAATAAAAACTCTGTATAATACCTTTTATTACTCTTAATTTGACCTATTATAACAGAAATTTACCTACTGTGGGCTTTTTGAAAAAAGGAATATTTTGTCCTCCTTATAAGACATTGATAGTTCCTATTTTTTTCATGCTAAAAAAAGAAATTTATCAAGCTTTAATTCCCAGCTCTCTCTTAATTTACACCTGATTCCTTCATTAAAGGCTGTACTTCATCCTCTAGTCTCAAGGAGAGCACTTGATTTTAATGAAAAATTACATATTTTTGTTAGAGGCTTAGTTACTCAGTTCGTTCCTTTATTTAGTCTGAGAGATTTGTCACAAATGAATCTTCAGTTTTGTTCCTTAAAACTCCTTGTCTATCTTTCATCAGTCATATATGCCCCACCGTCATATTATGTGAGGTAATTGTGGTAAGCATTTCCCACCATTTTTACTTCTAAAATTGTGTAAAAAGTTTCTTTGCATTCTCTCTGTGCCCTTGGTCCCCATCCTTCATCACCTAACATTCCCCTGGATTCTCTTTAATGCAAACATTTGAAATCATTTCACTGTCTTTTATCACTATTCAACAAGGTAAAAAAATCTGTGAATACTAGCCCCTAAATCTCTCTCGCATCTGTTTCCTTTGTCCACTTTTGGTTGTATTATGCACCTATAATGATAGCTAATATATTTTGCAAAGTTGTAATGTATAAATGCAATTTTATTTTTTAATTTTATTTCATCAAGGCATTATATCATTATAACAACTCTGTAAAATATCTACTATTATTTTTCTACTCTATAGATGAGGACATTAGTTACACATATCAGTTAGGTAATTGCTTAAGGTCCCAAAACCAAGGTAGAAATTATATTTGAACCTGGCAGAATGATTACAGAGCCTATGTAACATGGCTTTCTTCTTGTTTCGACTATTGAAAGATGCTCCAAAGTGTTCTTCCAAACCATAATTTTACTCTCAAACCTTTAATCCTCCACAGGCACTAAGCAGTTTTTCTGAAACCAACTCTGAACAAATCATCTCTCTGCTTAAAACACTTCAGCAGCTTTCCATTTTCTACAGGGCAATACTCAGTCTTTTTGGTAAGCATGCAAGGCCATCTGCAATCTGACCTGATCTCTCTCACCAACCCCATTCATCCCACCATTTCTACCCCCACACTGATGCTCCAGTTACTGAAAGCGTGATGCTTCCTTGAAGCCATGCCCTTCCATGTCTTTCTACCTAGTTGACCTCTGCTTGTAGCGCTTTTTGCTGAACTAATTGCCTTGCACACTCCTACTCATAGCGCTATATTCCTGGTGTATGCCTAATCATAAATGTCACCTCTTCTATGAAGACTTCCTGAAATAGCTTGTTAGAAATCATCTTTCTCTTCCTTGGGTTGTCTGAGAATTTTCTTTTTCACTCTGTTGGAGCAATTATTTGTGATCCCTTTCCCTTGATTATAAATGTCACAGAATCACATCTTTGAGATCTTTCTTTGTCTCTCCAGTTACCACTATATAATGTGGGTACCTAATAAATATTTGTCAGATAATGCCCAAATCCTTCTCTCCATTCCTTACCTTTGTAATTCCATTAATTTTCTCTTAAATAAAAATCATGTGCTTGAAGATATTATCCAGCAATCTTTAATGGAAATATTAACTTTCAGTCAGAGAGAATTTACATCCTGAGGGATGCTAGCCAATACTTTTTTCTCTTAGATCCTTTAGAATCCCTGTCACTGAATGTCCTGATAATCTTCCAGTTACTAACCCTGTAGCACAGCAGTTCTCAAAGTATGTTCTGAGGACCACTGGGGCTCCTGATCCCAAAGGCCTGTGAGGTCAAAACTCTTTTCACAGTAACATTACAAACATATTTGCCTTTTTACTCTTAATCTTCCATGAGTGTCTAGTGGAATTTTCTAGAGGCTACTTGACACATGATGATATTGTCAATCCATGGCCAAGGGAATATGTGCTTGCATGTAGTTGTGTTTTAAAATTTTCTCAGTTTTTATATCTAACTCAATAAATATTGATAGATATGCTCCACATAAAGAAAATATCTTTGGGATCTTCAATAATTTTTAACAATTTAATGGGTCCTATAGCCAAAACTTTGAGAACCACTGTTCTACTAGTATGCTGGTTTATAGTGAATCCTAGAGCACCGATAAGAATGGCATATAGAACAGAATCAAAATTCTGAAGACTGAATGTACACTTTCATTGTAAATTTCTAGTCTTGTAATGTATTCAAAAATACATTTTATTATACTTGAACAGTATTGCCAGAAACCTGCTTTCTAGAAACAATGTTGATTGTGACCCAGGATATTGTGCATTTCTATTTTTATTATACTAATTACTGAACCAGTCTCTGACATATGTAACATATTTTTGTTCATGCAACAGTGAAAATTTCATAATTTCTAAAGTTTTTTTTCTTTTAGTCTGAAGGTACAAATTTTTCCTCAAAGTTATACCCTTTTCAACCAGCTCCCCCACATTCTACCATTATGTACATTTTAAAGTGAATTATCGTGTCCTTATGTCTTATGTTTTCTTAGACATGTAAAAAGAATGAATGTGTAAAAAAAAGTCTATTTTAGGATGAACCTTTATGTTTTTTTCTAATAATCCAGATTTAAAAATTTATAATTTTTCTTATGTAATTTCTTCTTTCACTGAGGCATACACAAAAAGAAGTGTTAGGAAAGATTTCTATCATTTCTACTTTCTAAAAATATCATGCATATATTCATCTTGGCTAATCTTTCTGTATGTTTGAAATAGATTACTTTATAACATTTTGACTAAAATAATAATTCTTTATAAATTTTTACTAATATTAAACTCACATGGGGAATAAAATGTTTATAAAAATTTTTTTTCATAGGGGTACATTATAAAACTTAATCTACATCAAAATAATTTTCTTTTGACAGAATTCAACAAAAATAATGAATAATAAGGAAACTTAAATGTTTGATATCATCTGGGATTTGAGGGAGCCATCAAAAAAATGTGTATTGATACTAGCACAAATGTAAGAGAATTAATTTCCTCTCACATTAACATTCTCATAGAAATGTCTAACTTTTGAAGATGCAGCTCAATAAAGTAGGGGAAAAATTTTTAAATCTGATTATGAAACCACCTTGAGATACACCTTGTCAAGTCTGAACCTTCCAGAATTACACCTAATTCTGAAGCTCATTGCCATGATACATTTTTTTTACACATAGCTGCCCTTTAGGGCTCTGCTCAAACCCATATAGATACCCTGTTATTTCTCACATTTTCTTATAATTTGAAGAGATAAATGATGCCAGCTGGCTTCTTTTTAACTCAAGGCAAGATGATATTCAGCTCTTCAAAGACTTGGTACACACCTCAGAAAACTTGCCAGGAGAAAGAAAGAAGGAGTGATGGCGGGGGATGTTCAATTGGGGAGGGAGGAAGTATAGAGGAAGAAATACCTGAATCAGGTTGCTGTAGTAACATTCTCTGGGGATTTTATAGCCAGATTAGCAATAATACTTATAAATCATAAGTGAAACATATGAAGAAGAACTGAAGTTAAATATACAAATTTGAAAAAAGAAACATCTAACATATTTGGGAAATTTTTAACTTCAATTTAATTTGGTTGAATCACTCATTTTCTCAGCTGGACAGAGATCATTTGGAGAAAGAAGGTGAAAGAGTCCAATAATTAAACAAATTTTTAAATTGCTTTTCTTGTAGAAAAATCTATTTTAAAATAAATAATATGTGAAATTGAATATAACAAATAATAATGTATACTTCTTGAGTGCTTAATGTGTGCCAAGCACTTTTGTGAGGGTTCATGTTGAGAAACTAATTTAAATCTCACAAACACCCGATGCTATAATTATCATTATCCCCATTTTATAAATGAAATGAAGAAATCGAGGCAAAGAGAATTTCAATTCTTTCCCCGAAAGCAAGTGGTAGTTCCAGAACTTGAACCCAGGAAGTCTTGATCCAGAGACCATAGCCTTAGTGACTACCTATTGTCTCAAGACCATGTATAATGCCAATATAAAATTTCTTTTGCAACTCTTTTATGGTGTTCTTTACAGTCTAAAATTTCATATGTTTGAATGCCTATTACTTTTAGGTATTCTTTATTGTTCTCATTTGCATCACTTGGATCTTCTTCCTGTGTTGAACAAATCAAGAGAATAAGTCTTGTAACAAATTCCACAGAAAACTAGTAGACTACTGAAGATAATTGTGGCTGCAAATACATTTTTGGATTTTTTTTTTTGTAGTGATTAGATCACAGTCCAGCAATCACCACAATAAAACAAGTGTTCCATGGTACTTCCATTCACGTTTTTAAAATTAACATTTAATATATATAGAATTTATTTTTAAAAATTCTTTGTAATTATAAAAATATTACATACTTATTGTAAAAGTTCTAGAAAATACTGAAGTAGGAAGGTGAGATTCCATCCTGAAAAATCAGCTTCTGTTACTGTCTGTGAGGTGCTGGTAAATCAGATCTTAGGGATGTGGGGGAAGTCTTGACTTGTAGTGTTTGTGAATTTCTGTGATGTAAACACTACCACCATGGTCACTTTCAAGCCATCACCATATCACTGAATACAGAGTTAGGCTAGAGGCACACATCAACGGTTGAAAACCAGTGGAAGCCAGAGCTGGTACCACACTGATAGTGTTCTCTATGATTCTTGCTAACTCTAACAGTTAAGGATTCTCTTAGCCAATATTTTATAGTTCATATCTCCTGGATGAACTTATTTTCCTTCTCTCCTTGGCAGGGCCATTGAATTTGCCTCCCAATTGGTTCACCTACATAAACCTGTCTTTCTCTTATTTGTCCTTCACAAGGCAGCCAGAGTGATCTCTTAAAGATATAAACTTGACCATACAAATGCAATGGCTTTTGTAGTAGGCTGAATAATGGCCCCCGATTATGTCCTCATTCTAATTATTAAAGGCTGCGCATGTTGCCTTTTATGGCAAAAGGGACTTTGCAAATGTGATTAAGTAAGGATCCTAAAATGGGTAGATTATCTTCCTTTATCAGTATCAGCCTGATGTAATCATGATAGTCCTTATAAGAGAGATGCAGAAGAATTCAGGGTCAGAGCAGAATGTGATGTGATGACAGAAGTAAAGACTGAAGTGATGCACTTCAAAGATGGAGAAAGGGACACAAGTCAAGGAATACAGATGACCACTAAAACCTGAAAATTTAAGAAAATGCATTTTCCCTTCAGAGCCTCCAGAAAGAATCACATGTGCCAACACCTGGACTCTAGCCCAGTGACACTGAATTTGAACTTCTAACCTGAAGAACTCTCAGACAATAAATTTACATTCTTTTAAGCAATTAAATTTGTTGTCATTTATTGCAGCAGCAGTGGAAATGGATACAGTGTCCCTTCCTTGAAGTAAAGACAAAATCCCTTTGAATAACCTATATCTCCTATATAGTCTTGCCTCTACCTGTTCTCTCATGTCAACTCATCTCACATGTTCTCTTGTTCTTTCTGTTCCAGCCCCACTATTTTTCTTTCAATCCACTATATTTGCCATGCTTTGGCTGTCACAGGGTATTTTCCTATGCTGTTACATCTGCCTTGAATGCTTTTTCCTTTATTATTTTTCTAGTTAATTCCTAATTTATGTCAATTTGAGCATCATCTCTAACACCTCTATCTTTCTGTCTCTCTGTCTCTCTGTCTCTGTCTTTGTATCTCTGTATCTCTCTCTTTCTCTTTCTCTCTCCCTCTCTCTCTCTTACACACATACTCACACACTTATACACAGAATAGTATCTTCTCCTACACTGTATTTATAGCAATTAGAATTTTACATGTGTTTGTATAACTTCTTATTTGTTTATTTCTCCTGCAGTAGGTAAGGCCCATGCTAGTTCTTACTTATGTTTGTATCCTAAGGGCCTAATTCATAAGAAATACTTAATAAATATTTGGTATATGACTGAACACTTCATTTCTCTTTAACAACTGTAATCGATACACTCTGTTCTTTTATCACACATCCAGACATTTACCAAGAATCAACTTTACACAAAATTCTAATCTCATATATTAATGCAATTTTTCTAACAATGAAAATTTAAAAAAAGATAGTAATAACAGCTCATTTCTACTGAAAATTTAGTATATGTCAAGCATTGTAAAAAGTGCTTTAAATACACAAACCCATCTTACTACTGCAAGATGAGTGTATTATAATTAGCACCTTCAAGTCAGAAAAAAAATAGTCCTTAGAGTATTTGTGTAACTTCCAATATACCATATGGCTAGAACTAGATTTAGTATGTAGATCTGGCTAGCTAAACCTTTATTTCTTAGCACAATATTATCATTTGTCCTTTCCAGGCCCCATACTTGTTTACAAGAAATATTTATGTATTTGTGCTTATTTATTAATGTATTCTCTTTTAGCCCATTCCCATTTCTTCTCTATCTCTTTTATCTTTTTTTACTCAGCATTATGTTTTTAAGAACTATTTATATTGCTGGAATACATACAATTCATTGATTCTAACTGTTATTGCATTTTATTCAACAATATGTATTTATCATAACCTTATTTACGTTGCCAGAGAGGGCTAATGCTCCACCAATATCCATTCCTTCATTTTCTTTTAGCAGTGGTGGATAGCTGAGAACATGGATGTCCAGCCAGAAACTATGTGTCCCAGAGTCCCTTGAAGCTAGATATGGCCACATGACTTATGTTCTGAATAATGACATATAGGTATCAGTAATTTCTCAGACTTCTAGGTTGTGCTCATAAGTATAAGTGATATACCTTCTGCTTTTCCTTCCTTCTCTTCCCACTGGCTGGAGCCAGAGCCTTCATTTAGACTACAAGGTAAAAGCATGTATTGAGATAAAAGAGAATCAAAATAGAAAGCATGTCACCATGGAGCTGCCGTATTAGCTTTGGACTACTGAAACACATATGTTTATTACATGAAGATATATACATTTTGTCTTATTTAAGCCACTATTATTCTGGCTTCTCTTAGCATAGCTGTAGTGATAGTCAAACCAATACATTTGTCCATTCCTCTGGTGGAAGACATTGAGTTTGCTCTAACTCCCACCATCTTACTAATGATGCTGTATAATATCTTCTTACATTCATTCACCTTATGAATCTCTATGAGACTTGATCTAAGCTACATACCCAACAGTAGAAGTCATGGTTTATAAGACTATCTAACTCAATTACACACTGCCAGATTGCTTTGCAGAACAACATTTTGTTCTTAATCAAATGCTTTCCTCTTTTGATCTTTCTCCACTCAACTTTTTCCTTTCTTTTCAATATACAACTTTAGTAGTCTCAACCCTTTCTTGTTTTAAGTACAATATCTACCAAGAATAACAAAAGTGAATAGCATAAAACTTATGGGAATACATAGAGAGGTAAAAATTTTCCAAACTCAGTTGATCAGCATGGAAATGTTCTCTAGTAGCCTGAACTTTAGGTCAATGTCTTATAATATTATAATATAATATGAATATGCTATTTATTATTAGAATAGATTAATTTTATAATTCTTTATAATTTTATATCCTGACCTTATACTCAGAAACTAATACCTCTTTCACTGTCTTAGGTTATTAAAAACTATGTTCGTCTACCCATTAGAATGGCTACTATCAAAAAAACAAAAAACAAGTATTAGCGAGGATATGGACAAACTGGAACCCTTACATACTATTGGTTGGAATGTAAAATGACACAGATGCTGCAGAAAATAGTATGAAGATTTCTCAAAAAATTAAAAGTAGAATTGCCATATGATCCAGAAATTCCATTTATGCCTCTGTGAGTGTGTGTGTGTGTGTGTGTGTAATCATTACAGTTAAAAGTCTACAAGTGAGTTATTAATCTAATTACCCAATTTTTTCCATCTCAAACCTACTAGCATTTAGCAAAGAAAGAAGAATTTCTCATAAATTTGCATTGGGAAGCCGACTGGTTCACATTTAACCTCTTCAGGGAATGATTCATCCCCTTAAGGGTCTCAGCATCTCCAAGTTGTCTCTCAAGTACTAATGCTTAAAGCTAGAGAGGAGGTTAAACTCCTTGCTATTCTGATCATGAGGCCAGACCACTGTACCTTATATCCTCAGTGTTACACACTCAGAGCTCTAGTTATAAATAAGTTCTGATCACTGGGCAATGGGCTGGCTGCTTCTAACTGAGTCTTGGTTGAAAGAAAAGGTCAGAACTGTAGAGATTTTTATGTCATTGGTGGCCTGGATTAAGACTCAGATGGAGGTGATCAAATAGATCTTTTTAGGACTGTGCAATAGCATCCAACATTTTGGCCTCACATCTGAAAACCTTTTTTTTAAACAATAAATAGGATTTGACTGTACCATAAAGTTTTATACTAGTATTTTCCCAAGGCCATCCTATGTTTATAAAAAAACTGCTTTAGGAAACCACTTATAATAAAAGTTGTGAAAATATTTGAGTTTGTAAATGAAAAGGGACAATCCCTGTCTCTCCTCATAAGCAAAATTCTTCAAGTCTAACTTCAAGGCCCAAAATTACCATTACCCTCTGTATTAAGGCAACTTCCTTTGTCTTTACTCTAGATCCTTTCATCACAATTGTCTTGAAATGAATAAACACTTTTTTTTCTCATTGTAACCATTTATACCCAGCTCCTATACACCTTTCCAGTCTTATCTCTCACCAACCCTGCCTGTGACCATTCCTCTTCCCACTCCTGCAGCAATTCTTACCTTCTTGAGAGTTGTCTAAACTTCTCACTGATGATCCTTTCTTGTGCCCATGCACATAATGCTCCCTCTTCCTGGAGTGTTATTCTTTTTGCTCTCCCTATCCCTCATACTAACCTCATTTCTATTTATCACTTGGACTCAGGAAGAAGGGCTAGTTAGAAGTTCTGAAGGGTGAGTCTTTGTGTTCAAGTCTCTCACCTTCTATACTATGTATTAAACCTCTCTCAGAAAAACAGGATGAATTCTGCTTCAAGTAGAACATTCCCTCTGTGATTGTTTAATGACAGATACAATCGTGCAAACCAAAGAAAAGTGTATAGGTAAATGAACAACAGTTCCAAACACATTCTAAATACCTGGACAACTATTTTTTTTTCCTTCTGGCTTCTAAATAAACACATTGCCAAGGCTGTTATGCATTGATATTGAACTATTCTATACCAGCTGGTAAACAGTGTCACCCCCAACTATTGCCTTGCCATCTCATCTTGGATAATTCTAAGAATTCTCCTGCAGTCAAAGGGTTAAAGCTTGGCCCAGAAGGGGGCCTACAGAATCCAACCCCAGACTCCTGTAGGTGTCCATTCTAATTGGTTGGTGCCACACTCCTTATTAAGATATTTAAATATCACTTCTACAGATCACCAAATTTGTTCAAGTTTTGAAGAAGCAATTCCAGGACTCCCCTGTTGACAGGTATAATAATAATGCATAATGAATGAGATAAGTTGAAAATCAAATTTTCAGTTAGAAAAATACTCAATGTAGCATTGCATTATAAGCCAAAGGAACTCAGGAGTCATGTTTCAAATACCAAGAACTGGAAAAATGAATGTTTTAAAGTTGACATCTGAAAGAATTTAACTGAAATTATCAAATAGGATAAATAGCTTTCATAATCAAAAACTTTTATTTACTGTAGCAGTTAACATGCGTAGGTATTCAAACACATTTTGGTTTAGTATTTAATAACTTGTCAAGTACATATTGAGCTTTTGTGAATTTCGATGCATCTGCCATATGCAAGAGATAATTACAGAGAATTTACAATTGGGGCAGTCCCATCATAGGACTTATTGGCATAATTAAAGATGGTAATGAAAAATAGAAGTGGAGGCAAGATGAGGGACACAGAGATTATAAAGATGACTTCAAGTCATATAATTGTGCTTCTGACTGTTAGAATATTAATTAAATAATATTGCTTCCATTGTTGGGATATTTGTGAAGAAATAAAAAGAACTATTAAACAAGTATACCAGAAATGAATAACTGCAACGTTAATACATATACACAGCAAAATAAGTCAATAAACAAATGTTCTCGTACCCACATTTGTTTAAATAGAATTTACACTGACACTGGTAGGAGGAAATTAGGATAGTCTGTGAAGGGGATTCTCATCTCAAAACACCATTTTTGAGTTGGGCAAAGGAAATAGATGAACTACTGAAGAAAAAGTGTGACTTTCAGAACCCAAGTGGACATATCAAGTCTATGAAGAATTATTGAGATTCTATGCTGGCACTCTGTTTAGCAGAGAGGGAAACCAACATGCATACAACATTATCCTGACATTAAACAATTAATAATTCAGTAGAGCAGACAAAGAAACAAATCTTTATAATCTGGTTCCACCTGTAATGAGTGAGGCAATAGCTATGAAGACACATGGAAGTCAATCATTCATTTTAACTGAGAATCACCAGCAAAAAATATGTTTTGAGTATAAATAGGGGCAAATAAACAGGGGGTATTATTAAACAGAAAAGATAATATGTGATTTAAAGATGTAAAATTATTTACTTATAGTGATGGTGGACTAACCAGTCATACACAAAATCTATACAAACCATGAGATTTATAGCTTTTTTTTCAAACCATAAGAAACAATTCAAGGTGAATTTCAGAGTATCTCTACAATATTTTAGAATAAAGTGCCATCAAGAGACCAAGTTGTCTCTTTGTTCATAATCCCTATTGCTGCAACACTCAACTGGCATATTCATCTTTAGAGCATCCCTTGCCTTGAGAAGTGCACAGTGACAACTGGTATCTGTGCCTCTGGAGGTGAACAGGCAGAGTAGGATATGGAGAGAAAGGGTGGAATTGTAGTTTCTTTATAAGGAAGAAATCAGGCTGAGAGAAGGAAATTGGATGACTTGAAAGTCAGCTGAGCTCTGGCACCAGAGAAAGTGTAGACTATACTGTCTAATACAGTCAATATTGACTACATGTGGCTATTTAAATTTAAATTAAAGTTGAATGAAATTAAACAATTATTTCCTCAGTTCACTTACCACATTTCAAGTGCTCAATAGCCATAGTGACTAGTGTCTAAATAGTGATCGGCACAGATATAGAACATCACAAAATAACTTATTGGACAACACTGTCTTAAAACAGTAAAAGGAAGAGGACATTAATAAAGAGATAAGCAGTGATAAAAATGAAAACAAAATAGAACCTAGACAAAAATCTTGAAAAAGATTTTTAAATTATTTAAGATTATTAGACCTTGAAGATGGACAGGACTCTGACTGAGGACCCTTTTCTCTTCTTAAAAACTATCTATCGTCAAAGGAGAGATGAGAAAAAGGATAATTATGGGTCAGGAATACATAACATTCATGTTCCATCAATCCAATGCCATAACAAAAGATGAACAAATGACAAAAATAGTTAAGAATACATTTGCTCCTCACTTTGAATATACTGTTTTTAGCTGTGTGATCCTCAACTGGATCACTTAAATAATTTGGGTTCACCTTTTCACTCATCAGCTTGTGTTATTAACCTCACTTAAAGCAATTGTTTAACAAACAAATGAGATAATGCCTGTGAAAGTTTGTTATAACCTGCATGACTCTATGTAGAAGTTATAACTACTAATTCTGACATATTTAATTTTTGGAATCTTTATTAACTTTGTCTCTCTCATCAGATTATAAAAGTATTTGAGGACTAAAATGCAATATAAATGACATAGTCCTATGCAAAATTATTTTTTCTTTTCTGACATTTTAGTTACCATTTTTTACTATTTTCTAACATTTCTCTCTCATTAGATTATAAAATGTTTGAAAGCAGAAACTCAAAGACAGTTCCTCATTTTTAATAATATCAGGTCAATAATTCTCAGAATATTTATTAAAATTATTTAATTTTAATAATTTAGTAACCCATGTGGTCAAACATTTCATGAGTACTACAGACTGAGTAACTCAGGAAGCAGCAGCCTTGAGGTGGAGATTAGCATGCAAGATATTTGTTAGGAAGTTCTTGGGGCATATACCTGTAAAAGGAAGGAAGAGGAAGCATGACTGAACAGAGAGTAAAGCTGAACAGCATTACAGTACTGACTGAGTTGTTAGTAAATCAAGACTAATGGAATAATTCTTTAGATTTAAAGTTAGGGGGATCTCAGTAGCCCTGTGTTGATCAGTGTTTAGTTGTGGGCTCTCCCTGGCTGAGGTGTGACCTCAGGGGAAGAAGTTGTTTGCCACAAAGGTGACATCCAAAGAGAGCTGACAGCCAAGGCCCAACTTCTGGCAGTGTTCCCAACTGCTAGGGGGATAGTGCTTTATTCCTTAAGGGTGATCTGAGAACTTTATTGGAGAATTCTCCCCAAGGGAGGAGAAGTGTGGGGAAAATACACAAAGAAAGAGAAACTTTATGCACAGATATAGGGTAAAAATCAGAAGTAATGATTGTCAGCAATGTCAAGGAAAATGAAGGCTCTAAGAAGTGTTAGTGGCCAAAGGTATGAGATCAAATAGAGGTCAATAAGGCAAAGACTGGAAAATACCAATTAGATTTGATGTTAATTATTGACTTTAGCAAAAGCAGATGCTAAAGGGGAGAATGGAAACTAGATAAGATCAGATAGAAGAATAGATGCAAGATACCTATATTTTCAATGAGATGAATTGTGAGAAGAAGCAGAGAAAGGGGATGGTAATTAGAACTCTATGCATAACTTTAAAGGAGGTCTTATTTTATTGCTTTGTAGGAAAGCACCATTTTCTACAGATAAGTTTAGGTGTGGAAGTTGAAGATGGGGGTGAGGAGTAGGGCAAAATTGAAGAAACAGGGTATCTTAGGAAAACATAGAATACAAGCAGATGAATCTCTTTCTCTGATGTAGGATCTGAGAAGACAAAAATGAGTGTGGAGAGAGAGGAATCTTCAGAGACCAGGACAGAAAAGAAAATTGGGGGTGGTCCCTGCAGGATGATATCTATATCCTCGAAGAATAAAGAAGTAATGTAATTGACTCCATTAGACTGAAATGATAAAGTTGATTGATTGAATGATTGATAAAACATTAGCAAAATGCATTTTTTAACAATCTTTTTAAATGAAGCTTCATTCAACAAACTTGATTTCTTGGTAAAAATCAAAACAAATCTTGTAATGACTAATTCTGGAAAGTTGGCTATTCCACCAAGAGAAATCTAGCTCAGAGAGTTTGAGAAGAGAGGACAAACAACAGACAACACACCAAATTGGTTTCTGTAGGATAGGCAGTCTGTGAGAAATGCTGATCTGCTAATATTGGTCATTTTCATATCAAACCCAGAAAATTCCTTCTGAATCTCTTCTTGTCCTTGTATCACTCTCACTTCTCAAAATAGAAGAAATGCATGGGCAGGCCAACTCTGCTGATATCCACTATTTTATATCTATAGACATGACCAAAAACTTATTTGTACAGGACTCCCTGGTTGATAAACAATGTCTTTTCAGAAAAGGACTGAATGCAGACTCTAGATATATTTCACGAGTCTCCTGAATTATGTATGAGCCTATCATCGGTATTTCCAATGTCTACTGACCCACTTCTAAATCATTCTCAAGTTTACAGGAAATTGTTTTATTTCTCCATTTAAAGAAGGAAGGAAGGAAAGGAGGGAAGAAAGCAAAAAGAGAAGAAAGGATGGAGAGGGAAAAGGAAGACAAACCACAGTTCAATATAACATAATACTATAGATTAGCATTAACACAGCCCTCCTTCATTCCACTTTCATACCCTTACGCCATTATTTACACCCTTCACCTACCCACCCCTGCTCCTGCAGCCACCAACACACAGTGTTAACATTATACCTTTAAGGAGATGTGTTTTTTACAACTTTTGGCAATAGATCATTTGTATGCCTTCTTTTGGGTCACTTAAATCCTTAGACTTTTTTCTTATTTTCTGATGACATTAAAGTGATATATTGAACAATAAGATGAATCAAAATGGTAAAACATTTTTTAAAGTTAAGAATTCAGACTTTTTCATATTGTATTAATAGATGACTCAAAATGTCACTTTAAAATTTGCCCAGAATATTAAATAAAAGTGAGTGATTCTTTAAAAGTATGTGATAAATGGAAAAGATAAAACAATTTTTTTTTACGCCTACAGCACCTGGTCTCCCATCCAAGTACTAAACAGGACCGACCCTGCTTAGCTTTGAGATCAAATGGGATCAGGTGTGTTCAGGGTAGTATGGCTGTAGATGATAAAAACAATTCTTAACTGTTCCTCTCAATAATTCATTCTATAACCCAAGGAGAAGCTACTTAAAATATAACCATAGACTTTGAAACATTTGTATTTAATTCGGGAACTTACCTTATACATACAATGTTGAATTACTTTTTTTTTTTCAAGAAACCAATGTTGGTATTTTATTTTTAATCAAGTACATATACTTTACATTTTATTCTTACAGATATATTTACTTCTACATAGATAATTATGCCTGTTCTCTTATCCTACTGATACTGTCAATGACAGCAGGGAGCAAGCAGGCAAGAAAATGTGAAAACCACTCTAAAGAGATTTTATTCCTTTTTGATTTGGAAAATACCACTGGCTTTTTTACTATATTACTAATGCTTGGTGTTTTCTTTCAGATTCAATTTACTAAGAACTTTCTTCTGGTTAGAAACAAAAATAAAAGCTGCCCTTGCAGCTTAATTCTATTATTTATTGCATAGCTTAGAATCTTATGTCCCCATGAATCACTTGCATTTTTAAACTTCTAAAACAATCCAAGTTGTGAATACTTAGGAAGAAGTCTGAAAAGTTTGGTGGTTGAGCTGCAAAATCACTGTATGGCAAGTATATTAACCAAAGCAGGAGAAAGAAGGATGAGCATGAATAGGTTTCAAAATCAGGGGAAGCCAACTAAATGAACATAGTGACATTAGCTTTTTTAAATCTCTGGATTAGGAGAATGTCTTAGGAAATGTAGTTTTACTCATAAATTTTAAGTCATTTGCAGAAATTCTGAACAAAGCCATGTTATGAACTAAATGTTTGAATCTCCCAAAAATATTTATAATGAGGCCCTAATCCCCAAGGAGATGGTATTAGAAAGTGGGACCTTTGGAAGGTAATTAGGTTTAGATGAAGTCTTAGGCTGGAGTACTCATGATGGAATTAGTAACCTTATAAGAAAAGACTATAAGTGCTCTCTCTCTGTCTCTTTCTGTCTCTCTATCTTCCTGTCTTTGTCTCCCTCTGTCTCTGTCTCTGTCTCTGTCTCTGTCTCTGTCTGTCTCTCTCTCTCTCCTTCTCTCCACATCCCCACCCCATCTCTCCACCATGTAAGGACACATCAAGAAGGCACTATCTGCAAGCCAGGAAGAGGGCCATCACCAGAATACATCTGTGATGGTACCCTGATCTCAGACTTCCCACCCTCCAGAACTGTGAAGAATAACTGTCTTGCTGTTTAAGCCACCAGTCTGTGATAGCAGCCCTAGCTGACAAAGACAGACTGCCACTCACCAAGAATAAACTTAATTACTTTAGCATATAATAAAAGTCCTTTAATGATATCAAATATATTTTAATGATATCAAATATATTTTTCCTGTCCCATTTTCTTTCCTGCATGTTCTCATTGGTACTTTTTCTTTACCTATATATAAGCAGATTTCTTTTATTTCCACATGGCCTAATCCTACTCAACATTAATATCCAATTAAAGTGTCTTTTTCTCTAAAGTGCCTTTTCTATATTAACATCACTTTAACTTAATTATTTCTTTAAAGATGCTATCTTTGAACACTGTGACATTCTGAGATACTGGGTGCTAGGAATTAAAAATGTGAACTTTTGGGAATATACATCTCGGCCTACTATATAAGTTGTAGTCATTTCTCTCTGACAAGATAAAATAATGATTCAACTTAGACTCTGGGGTCAGACAACATAAGTTTCAGGACAGGCTCCACTAGTTACTAGCTGTGTGATCTTGTGCAAGATAACTAAGTATTTTAAGTCTTGTTTCTCCACCCGTAAAATAGGATACCAATAGAGTATTTTATAAAAAGTATTAAAATGTATAAAAAGTATTAAAATGTATAAAAAGTATTAAAATGTATAAAAAGTATAAAAAATAAATTAATCACTAAAAGTTGTTAGAATAGTCACTGACAGTAAAAATTCAATGAGATAGCTCTTTGTTATTTTATTTTACCAGTTAAAAAATTTAAAAAGTAGAAGTCAAACAACCTACCCAAATGCGAAAACAATAACGCAACAAATAAGAAAACTCAGATGTCCTAACCCCAAGAGCAATGCTCTTTCTTTTCACCAGAGCATATTAGCCATGGTTTCCTTCTCTTCAGATTTACTTCTCTACACCTAAGGAGAGGCTGGTTTATAATAACTATGAGGGTTAGATTTTATTTTGCATCTTATCAAAATCAGCTTAAGAGGCACGTTTGTCAGTTTTAACTCTCTCCAGTAGAGTAAACTACTACATCTATCTGCCTTCTTTTCTTTCTTCTTTTGTAGTTTTATTGAGTACCAGGTGTGTGACAAGACTTAGGTTTAGTAATATAGATACATGTAAGGCATTTTTGTTGCCTTTAAGGGGCTTAGAGAATAATGAGGAGTGGGTATATGAGCATATAATTACAGCACAGTGTGATCAGCATGCTATGAAAAGAAGAAAAAGATGGCCCTGAGTCAGATTCGGGAGGCAAATATAGGGCATATATTATGACTTATATGGAACGTAGGCACTTTTTTCTTTAAGGGTCCTTTCTTCCACATACATAATTACTTAATATTAATATTATTTTAAAACATTTTCTTTGACCTAGAAGTTCACATTTTTCTTCTGATTTTAAAAGAAATTAAAACATATTTATGGGCACCTAAAAGTACTGTGGACTCTTGGCACTGTGCCTTTTGCTGATGTTTGTCCTGGATACCTAAAGGAATGACAGAATGAATAGTTGTCTAGAGCAGTGCTTCTCAAATTTATAGAACATGCAGATCTTCCAGAGTCTTGTTAAGCTGCAGATTCAGATTCAGTATGTCTAGGGTGAAGTCTGAAATTCTGAATATTTAAAAGTTCTCAGGTGATGCTACTACTATAGAGACCACACTTAAAATAGTAAGAATCTAAAGCTATGTTGTCCAATATAGTAACTACTAGCCACATAGGTTATTTAAAGTTTAATTTAAAGCAATCATAATGAAGTAAAATTTAAAGTTCTGTTCTTTGGTTGTACTCACCATATTTTAAATATTAAATAGCAAGTGTGGCTATTTACTAACTTATTAGATAGTGCAGGTATAGATCATTTCTATAATTGCAGAAAGTTCTATTGGACAGAAGTGATCTAGGGGAAAACAGGGGAAAGAAATAGGATTTGGGTATACAAGTTCAAGGAAAGGCTAGATAGAATGAGCACACAATTGAAGGCCAACTACAAGAATGTGTTTTTGTAAAACAAAAAAAAGCAACATTATAGGCTTAAATAGAATAAAGTCACCTCAATTCAGTCTATTTATTTACTTCTAATTGAATCATTTGTTATTACTGCTTGTGTTTGTTATTACTGCTAATAAAAATTTCATTTAGAACTAAGTTACCTGAATATGTGCTCTCAGATACACCTAGATGAAAGTTTAATCAGACCAAACCATTAGACTTCAAGCTTCTGTTTAAGGTAACATGAATTCAGAATGGAGATCGATGAAACTCAAGGTGACACATGTGTGTATGTGTGTTTAAAGACTGATGGCATTCTCTTTTGAACTCTCTTTTTGGAAACCTAAATGTCCTTTCTGAGTGAAGTGCAATGAATCGTCCCTTTCAGCAGTCCTTGTGACTTCTCTTGCTTGTTTCCCACATTTGTCCCACAGATGTGCTGTGCTGGTAAAATATTTTTCACTGGTGACTCATTCATTTAATTGCAATCCCTGTTCTTTTTCAAGTTTATAAAGGGAATCGGAACCTAAGAGAAAAGCACATTTGATGTAGTCAACATGACAGGACATATCCAGAGCATCTTTCCCCCTGTGCTCACACTCTAGGTTTTCATCTAAAGTCAGGACCTCAGTATGCAGAAATTTTAGTTCACAACTGCCGGGATTACATCAAACAACAAAACTAACCCTTAGTGGTAGCTAAGACCTCAGATTAGGTTGGACAGCTCCCTGTGTTGCTAATTGTCTTTGTGTTAAACATCCCACAATAATGAGGTGTTAATTTTATTTTTCTCATATGGCTCATTAAATCCAGCTCAAATAATGAAACCCAAAGGCTTTGTGTTTTACATAATATCAAGTGAATCTGATCACTTTACAGTCCATCAACTTTAAAGATTTTGAGTCAGGGTTGGTTCAGCTGGGCGAAAAAATCAGAATCTCCAAAGGAATATGATAGCACATTGGCTGCAGGACATGTGTGAACACAAAGAACACACTCCTTCCAGTTTAATGTGCATCTGGCTGGGAACTTCTGTTGCAACCTCTTCAACTTATCACTAAAATGCCTATGACAAAACAGAACAAAATAAAAATTCTCACTTTCCAAAAACAAAGACTGATAGAAAACCTATTAGTTAAGTCTGGAATTTCAAGTTGCTACTTAGATTTAGGTGCTGAATTAAGAAAAATTTACTTGTAGCTCTATGAGCAATGCTTTATGAAACAGAAAATAAATAGGGTAGGAAGCTATTTTGCCTCTCTTCACTGTCTGTTCCATGGCAAACAATAAAACCAGGCAGACACTCTTCTACTTTTAAAGGAGAATTCTGCACCTACCATTAATCTTTTTACACCCATTCCAGGGCTGAAATACAAAATAATAGAAAATGTGTGTGTTTGTTTGGGGGAACAGTGAGAGCTAAAAAATTGCATTAGTAGTTATTTTGTCCTCAAGTATTTAGGTATTAAAAATGAATAAATATGTACATTTCTTTGTATTTTACCAGTTTGAAGGACTATAGAATCAGATATAAGCATAAGAGAAAAATCCTACCTCATCCTGATGAATATCTATAAGACAGTGACAATTGGTATGCAAGCTCTAGATAGCTACTGTTGTTTAAGCCAGCATTAAAAAAGATAGGCCCAAAATGGAAAATATGCTCATATGTAGAAACAAAAGTAATTAATAAAAACTATCTCTCAGAAAGTTCGGGCACTGGATACTAGAAAGCCACTTTAAAGCAATTATAATAAATATGATCAAGAGTTAAAGGATACCACGGACAAAGAATAAAACAAACCATTAAAATGTGTCTCACTAAACATAGAATATCAATAAAAAGATAAAAATTTTAAAAGAAATGCAAGAATTTCTGGAGTTATTATCTAAAATAATTGAAATAAAAAATTCACTAAAGTTTCTCAGATTTGAGAAGGCAGAAGAATAAATGAATGAAGTTGAAGATAAGTCTATTGAGATTACCCAGTGAGAGGATCAAAGACAAATTTTTTTTTTAAGTGAAGAGAGAGAAAGAGAAAGGAAGAGAGAGGAAAAGAAAAGAATGAGTATTTAAAGACATAATGGCCAAAAATATCTCAAATTTGATTAAAAAAAAAAAAAACCTTCAATCTACACATTCAAGAAGCTCCATAAGTTCAAATATGATTAACTCTAAGAGATTCACACCAAGACACGTTATAATTAAATTGTCAAAGCTAAAGAGGAGATCTGAAAGCAAAAACAGAAAAGCATCTTGTTATGTACAAGGGATCATCAAAAGGATTAACAGTTGGTTTCTCATCAGAAACCATTAAGGGCAGAGGCCAGTGTAATGGCATGTCCAAAGTGATGAAAGAAAAAAAAAACTCTGCCATCTAAAATTCTATATCCTGTAAAAACATTCTTTAAAAATTAATGAAAAATTAATATTTTCATATAAACAAAAATTGAGAATTTGTTGCTAGTAGACCTGTCTTACAAGAAATGCTAAAGGGAAATTAGGCTGAAATAAAAAGACAATAAACAATAATTCAAATCTTCAAAAAAAAAGAGAGAATTCCATTAAAGGTAAATACAGAGGTAATTATAAACGTCAGTATTTTTGTTTGCAATTTCTTTTTTTCCTATGTGATTATTAAAACAACTGCATAAAACAATATTAAATCTATAATAATGAGTACATTAACATAATTTGTGATAAAAACAACATAAAGAAAGGGCAAAGCCTTTATTAAAGGAAAATTTATCTACATTGCTATAGTTAAGTTGTTATTAATCTAATTTTAGATAGTTATAAATTGACATATTAATTGTAATCCTGAGGGAAACATTAAAAATAATTTAAAATATATAATAAAAGAGAGTAAAGTGAATTAAAATGACATACATGAAAAGAACTATTTCATCAAAGAAGGCAGTAATGGAAGAATGGAGAAACAAAAAAGATATAAGGTACATATAAAACAAATAGTAAAACAACAGAACTAAGTTTTTTTATCAGTAATTACATCAACAATAAATGGATTAAAGTCTCCAATTAACAGAATGCCATAATGAATAATTTTTAAAATCACATGATCTTTAGCCAGACAGAAAAGGTTGAAAATCACATGATATCACTTATATGTGAGATATAAACCTAAAAGCAACAAATGAACAGGATGAACAAACAGAATTGTGAACATGGACAATGGACAAGTGGTTATAAGAGGGGAAGAAAGAAGGGAAAATGGAAAAAAATAAAATAAATAAATATTAAAATAATAATAATAATATAATAATAATAAAGTTTTTAAAAATCATGTGATCTAATCATAACTTGTCGATAAAAGACTTACTTTCAATCTAATGAGACAAATGACTTGAAAGAAAAATTTTAAAAACATATTTCATATAAATAGTAGCAAAAAGTTACAGCTATACTAATATCAGATAAAATTTACTTTAAGACAATTTTAACATTTAAACATTTATTAGAGAGACAAAGAATATTACATAAAAGAGTCAACCTAACAAGAAGACATAGCAATTATAAACACATATGAACATGATAACAGAGCCATAAAATATAAGAAGGAAAACCCAACAGAATTAGAGAGAGAAATAACTAGTTCAATAATTATAGTCAGAAGCTTCAATAATCCACTTTCAATATCAAGCAGATAACTAGACAAAGATCAACAAGGAAAAATAAGATTTGAACAAGACTGTACTACCTAGAACAAATAGACCTAAAACAACTCTCTCAACACCAAAAAAATACACATTCCTCTCAAATACACAAGGAACATTCTCCAGAACAGACCATATGTTGGGCCACAAAATTAATCTCATAAATTTAAAAATTCTGTAATATTCTAAAATATGTTCTCTAATTATAATGAAATAAAATTAGAAATTAAAAACAAGAGAGAATTTGAGAACTCACCATATATGTATTTTAAATAACACTCTGAAAATACCCAATGTGATTAAGAAAAACACCATAAGGAAAATCAGAAAATATTTCCAGAAAATATTTTAGAAAATAAATGAAATAACAACAAAATGTACCAAAATTTACATGATGTAGCTAAAGCAAATCTCAGAGGGAAATTATAGTTCTAAATGTTATATTTTAAAAAAATGAATAAAGTCTTAAGCCAATAACCTAAACTTCCACTTTAAAAACTAGAAAAAGAACAAATTTAACTCAAAGAAATAAGAAAATAGTAAAGAATAGAGCAGGGATAAATAAAAAAGAGAACCAAAAAACAATAGAGGGAATTGACAAAACCAAAAGTTGGTCTTTGAAAAGATTTTTTAAAAATTCAAAAGACATATTTTTAGCTAGGTCAACCAAGAAAAAAATGACAAAGGATTAAAATCACTAACATCAGGAATTATAGTGGAAACATTACCATTGTCCTAGATGAAATAGACAAATATTTCAAAACCCAGAAACTATAAAATCAATTCAAGAAAAAATAGAAAATCTAGATAAAACCACAAGGATTGAATCAGTAATCTAAAACCTTCCAACAAACAAAAGCTCAGAATCAAATATCTTCATTGGTGAATTCTACCATTTAAAAAAGAATTAATGCCATTGTTTTGCAAACTCTTCAAAAAAATGAAAGAGGGAGTACCTGCTAACTCATTTGGTAAGGCCATTTTTACTAAAGCAGACAAAGAAAGCACAAGAAAAGAAAGGTACAGACCAATATTTTTTATAAATATACACAAAAGATCATCAGTAAAACACTAGCCAATCAAATGTCAGTGTATTAAAAGTATTAAATACAATGACCAATTGAGATTTATCTTAGAAATACAAAAATGGTTCAATATACAAATATCCATAAATATAATACATCATATTAAGTAGAAAAAAAAACATGCTTATTTTTATAGCATTTGATAAAATACAATACTCTCGGATGATAAAAACAATCAAGAAAATAAGAATAGAGGAAACTCCGTCAACCTGATAGAGAGCATCTATGAAAAATCCACAACTAATATCACACTTAATGGTGAAAAAGTGAAAGCTTTCCCTTTAAGATCAGGACTAGGAAAATGATGTCCACTCTTACCTTTGTCAATATTGAAAACTGTTGTGTTTCAAAAAACACTATCAAGAAAGCATAAAAACCCATTTCTCCCAAGAGAATGGGAGAAAATATGTGGAAATTATATATCTGATAAGGCTCTAATAATCAGGATATATAAAGAACTTCTACAATTCAACAAAATGACAATTAATAGATGGTCAAAGGACTTGAATAGACATTTTACCAGTGAATATATACAAGTGAAAAAATGTTGAACACCATTAGTCACTAGATAAATGCAAATGAGATATTATTTCACACTCGGATGGTTATATTTTAAACAAACATAAAACCCAGAAAATTCCAAATATTTGTGAGAATGTGACAAAATTACATTGCTGGTGAGTATGTAAAGTGATGTATCCACTCTGGAAAATATTTTAGTCTTTCCTCAAACAGTCAAACATAAACTTATTATATGACCCAGCAGCAATTCCACTGGTTCAAATTCACAGAGACAGAAAGATTAGTAATTGCTGGTAGCTGGGATGAGGGGTAGATGGCGAGTGATTGCTTAATGAGTATGGAGTTTCTTTTTTAGGGTGAGGAAAATGTTCTGGAATTAGTGGTGGCAGTTTGCATCACATTGTGAATATCATAAAAATTACTGAATTGTACACTTTATATTGGTTAAGATGGTGATTTCTGTTATGTAAATTTTACTCCAATAAAATAAAAAAATGAAAAGAAATAGTGCTTATATTTTTAAAATGACTAAGAAAAAACACATTTTATTCAAATAGTAGCAAAAAAAAAGTTAGAGAAACACTCCCTTCTTTCCCCAAAATGAGCATCTACTAGGCATGTTATTTTTTAAGGTGTATAGATTTAACGGAACCACTGTGAATTTTTCCATATTTGTCACCCAAATTACTAGTTTTTGCCTCTCCCTGCCATCACAAAAATAAAATTTAAAATGATCTTCCCAGGCAATATTCATAAGATATTTCTTGGGGTTCTTCCAATACTGAGGCAAATAGAGTCAATACCGAAGGGAATACAAATATTCCCAGAATATTAGCACTCTAAGGATCCCCTCTTCTCAGAGTTCACAAAAGTTCAAATGCTTGGGAATATAGAGAACATATTCTATATTCAAAAAGATAAATTGGGGGATATTCCTGGGTGGCTAAAATAGCACGGGCAAAAAATTGGTGGCTCTGATCAGACATACCCTTTGTGGGGTGAAAGGCCACTGTTTTTCCAGCTGTGATCTCAATTCAGTCTTTGGGCCCAGCTGTTCTCTTTCAGTCATAACAAATTGATACTCTTTAGGGGCAAGTTTAAACATGCCACCTATAAATTGTCTCTGAATATCTCAAGTGGAATATAGTGTTTAGTTCTACTGAAATCTCCCTAAATGTCATATTTTTCCTTCATAGAAATGTATACTCTTATTGACAAGAAAGATGTTGAGTTAGTAAAAACCTGCTGTTTTATTGATTTCCAACAGTATTTCTTCATAAAGTCATAGGGTGGTTTGCTTTCACTCAAAAAAGTGACGTTTCGAAAATTTATTTGTTTAGAAGAATTGGATTTTATCCACTAAGAATAATCTTCATCTTCATTCGGATAAAATTTAAGTGATTAAAAGTTCTCTCGAGATTATCAGACAACAGGTAGGACTTAATTAGACAGAAGATGACTTTTTGATTATTAAAAATAATCAAAAACTGTGAAAGGATATAGTTGTCAAAACAGATAAAAGTAATTTTATTTCCTCTGGGGGTAATTTTTAATTGTCATATCTAAAATGTAAATAATATAAACAATGCTAAAGTGTAGTATATCATGTTATAATGTATTTTTAAATATAGTATCTCATTTAATCTCTTTCTCTTTTTTCCAAATGAGAACTATAAAGCTAGAAAAGCTTATGTAATTTACCCACATTAGACAGTCAATAAGTGATAAAGGTGGAGCTGAAATCTGATCTTCTGAAGCAAGCACAGAATTCTTTAGAAAAAACATTTTCTCAAAAGAAAATTGACATTTTATATATTTAAATGACTCAAATCTAAGCTTTATTTTGCTTAGACACTGTAGAGACCAATATTACATAATTCTATAATTCTAAGTGTAGAAAAACATTTGAAACTTTGTATAAAATATCATGGCAGAGATGAAGTTTTTTTCATTATAACAGTTGATTTTACCTTCTTACTGGGCCCTGCGTGTCCTAACACTCATCCTTTTTGAAGATTAAAGTCAACAGTATTCATATATTTAAGAAAGAATATTACAAATATCATGTTTTGAGTTTTCACTCAAGAGAAAAATGAGTACATATTAATTTATGCCATAGTAATGACAAAAACCATTGCTATTCTTGTATGTTTTATCTATAGTAGCAAAATAAATTTAATCCAATATTTACACATGATGACCATACTATTCATCTTTGAAGTCATGGGATATCATTATTTATTATACATAGATTCATCCATGACAGCACTGTCTTTCACATGTTCATCATAACCCACTGATATACTTATAAATCAATGATCTCTAGATACATTTCTCTCTGTGTGTACTCATAAAATATCATCTAAAAATGCTGTATAACGAAAGGTAAGATCAAACATAAACAACTGGAATTCTTTCTAACTCATAGACCATACTTTCATCAAATCCTAGATTAAAATGTCTATCTTTCAAATAGTGCTGAAGAAAAATCTTAACCATTGGATAGAAGCCAACTAATAAATTATTACAATTTCATTTACTCATCTCTATTTTTTAAATTGTCTTTCTTTAAGTCCAAACATTCCTGATTATCAAGATCTTTTCCCATTTCTACGGTAAAAATTTATTTTAAAATATATAATTTTAAATAATTTTTAATAAACTAAGTTTATGCAGATTACATTTCAAATTTTAAAGAAGACCGTAAACAAGAGATTGCCTGGGGCAATGGTGCAGCAAGACAAATTGAAAATAACAGAGTGATATCAGACACATTCACTGAAAAGGCATACAGAGCAAGAAAAAGATATCTTTTGGCGATTAGTAAAAAAAGATACTTTCACAATGATGAAGATATTTCCTGCTTTAAGATTAATGAAAGATTTAATTTTGGTGATTTCAGTCCTATAGAATTTATAAAAACTTTGTAAATAATACTAAAAATGCATTTCACAAATGGGACATTGAGGGCTTAAAACCAGATAACAAAAATCTAAAAGCGCTATAAAAAAAGTTATCCCAATGAGGTTGAAAGAATATATATCAAATCACTTTCTGCTTTAAATTTTTCTTTGTAAATCTTTGCTTCATTTGGTATTATGAATAAAATATATTTTTTGTGGTAAATGTTCTACTTTTTTGTTAAATAATACTAAAATACTGGCATTTTATTTCTCTGTGAGTCTTAGTTTTCAGGACACACTCAAACTAGTAAATATATTCAACAAAGTTTTTGGTCTGTCAGTTGTGCAAGACACTTTGCTAGACACTGAAAAAAATATAAATTTACAAGGCTTCTATTTTAAAAGGAACTATATATTTTCTAATTGTAAAATTAAAATATGTATTCAAATATTCTCAGCATAAAATAACACAAGAAAAGAACCATTTAGGTGTTATGGAAGATTATAAAGGAAGGAATAAACTTTGTTGGTCAAAGAAGGCATTACAAAAATAATGTTTGAGATAACTTGAGAAGAAATTGGTTAAGTTGGGATTAAAGAGATAGGAATTAGAATAAGCAAGGATACAAATGACACAGGTGCCCTGTTCATATAACTTCTGGCATTCTACTTTAGTGGCCAACTTCCAACCACCAGTATCTTTGTCCATTTACTTGAGTGCTTTCTCTGAAGTGGCAGAATGTCACTCTTCACATAGATATGACTGACCAGAGAGCTAGGAAATTAATACCAGCTATACCCAGCTCCTTTCCTCTGATGAATCTACACTGCCTCCCGGTTTTCCCAGTGGAATTAAGCTCTAGTTGCTTTGCGGTAGAAGAGACTCTATAACCCTTTATTTATGATCCTTTACTGACTGCCTTCTCTTTGTCTCACTTTTCCATTCTCCTACTATTTCCTGCAACTCCCAAACAAACTTGAATTTTTTCCCTAACATTGTTTTGGAAGAGACCTAAACTAAAATATAAAATGTTCCAAGAATGAGAAAAAAAAATCAAAAAGTGTGAGAGCATGGTCCATATTAAGATATTGCAGGAGATATGACTGAAAAGATAGATTGTACCCAATTGTCCATGATTCAAGCTTCATATCTACTATATCTCTAGACAAAGACATCATACATTAACTAAAGATGAAAAAATAAAATACATTCTGTTAAACATCAAATTGTAAGAATGGAAATGGCATCTCTCTATATGGGCATCAATCAATGTTTTGCCATTGATGAATATATACCAGTCTAGTGATGAAAAGTAGAGGGTATAGGAGTGGAAAGGAGTTTGGTGTGAGGATATCAGAAGTTGCTCTCTTTGGTTTCAGTTGGAATCTTGGTACCTCTTTTTTTTTAAGATAACTAATATATGAAATATTCTTTCATTATTTAATTGAGATATGCTTTATACAGTGCTTTGAAAACAGCAAGTCCTCAATAAATGTATTCTTAAATCATCTTTTTAAAATGGTTAATTTTTATTTATACCATCTACCACAATGTACCTTTATTTCTTGAGACCATCTTTTAAGCATCATGGTGTCTCTCAACTAGAAAAAATGTAAAGAGATAGATATACATTTTCTGTTATGGTTATTGCCTTTAAGCCCTTGAGCAAATGTCTTCCCTCTTTGTTTAACTTATGTGTTCAAACTTAATTGTCTTTCCCAAAAGTTTAAATGTACCTTAAATTTGATAAATAGCAAATTAACATCTATTAGTACCTTTATACATATGATTCAAAAAATATTATCAAATAATCTGTAAACATTTTTCAAAATGATTAGAGAGACCATAGATGATACTTTGGCCCTCAATAGAAATTGCTTTCTTCATGAACCATTTATCTTATCCTTAATTTTAAACAATTATGAAATCTATATCTCAATATTTTTATCTTTGTAGGAAGATTATGAAAACAGTGAAAAGTCTAATATGGATTAATTTTAAACCCTTACCAGAAAACAAATAAAAGCCTCCTCATCATTGTACTAGAAGTTGCAGGTGTTGGTGAGCCTAAATGGACATCTAAGAATTGTAGGCTTTAAACTTTTCCAGAATACTCCTACTTAGGAGTATGAAAAGCTTGTATCATTTAAAAAATTTAAATGTGCAAGTTTGATTTACAATAAAACACCTTCAAAAGAAAGCCAGGGTCATTAGAAGGAAATCAGCTCAGGGAGTCGTTTCTTTCTATTTGTAGTCTTCACTTTTCTCTTCATCCATTTTGAATTGCACGCTCTCTCTCTTTCTCTTTCTCTTTCTCTCTCTCTCTCTCTCTCTCTCTCTCTCTCTCTCTCTCTCTCTATATATATATATATATATATATATATATATATATATATATATATATATATTTTTTTTTTTAAGGTCCCCTCTCTAGAGATGAATGATATAAAAGAGGCTGTATTTAGTTGCAGTTCTAGGTAACAACTTTGCATCTCAGTGCCACAAAGGAAGTTGACTTGAATGGTGTTTACCCTATAGAATTTATAAAGGAAACATTTATTTTTTGCTTTTTTTCCTAAGTTTTAAAATTATTTCACATTAATGTGCTTCAGAATCAGTTACAGAAGAGGCAATAACTATAGCATATTTCCTTCCATCTTTAATATTTGTGGACATCATAAATCAAACAGGTAAACAAAACACCCCACTTTATCCCTGTTCATCAATTTGAAAATGAATTCCATGACCAAAGCCACAGCTGCTGACACCAAACAGATGTGTTCTGTCACAGCCTGACTTGGCACTGCACGTTCAACTTACCTTGAGTTTATTCTCAGGGCATAACAGGAATAAATTGCTACATTTATGATAATTTCTTTCCAGAAGGGAAGTGATTTTGAATAGAATTGAGTAGAAAACTTACCTCCAGGGACTGACAGGACAGTGACAGCATTAGACATCAAAGTCAACCCCTATATAAGAAAAGGCATTTCTTGAACTTAAAAATGAAAGATAATGTGCCTGGGTTCAATAAACATCCATTCCAACTCCCTTTTTAATACGGAGAAAGCTAAAAGTTATGTTTCCCATTGAGTCAATGTTAAAATTCTGGGAGGTGTTAATGGTATTGTGGTTATGTAGGAAAATGTTCTATTTCTTAGGATATTCATGTTGAATTATTCAGAGGAAAGTGTCATGATGTGTACACCTTACTTTCAAATGATTCTGCAAAAACTAGATCATATGTGGAAGGACTTAGAGAAAAGCATGCATTTATGAGACAGAAATATAAAAAAGAAAGGAGAAAGGAAGGTGCTGAATTTAAAAACAGGTAAATGAACAAAAGTATATTTAATTTTATGTCAAATGATAGTTAAATGAAAGTTTGTAAAATGTAAATAATTGCTTTATTTTTTAAATCAGCCTTAGAAACAAATGTTCTTCAATTCTTAGGACTCTAGATTTTTTAACTAATATCACACTTCTGAAAAAAAAAGACAATATAAAACAAGTGCTATCAAATTTATCAAATTTCTAATTAAATTTTGTTTCTCTTTATTTGCATGATTAGTGTTGTCAAAAGAACACTGTGATTAAATAGCATAATTATTACAAAAATTAAATAAAGACTTTCTATTTAAAAAAAAAAAAGCCTCCCAGATCCTCTTGTTGCTAGGTTTCTCCATGTGACTTATAATCCACCAATCAATGCCCTTGCATAAACTTTGATTTCATGTGAGGAGCTAGGTAGGGAAGGAGAGCCCTACTTTGCTGGTACAGAATATAGCAAATGTAATATGGCTCTAATTTGCAGCTTATTTTCCTGGTCATGACAGAAGTTGTGTATTTTGTAGTCAGCAGAGGTGACAGCAGCTTCCTGAATTGTCAGCTTTCTCTAAAGGCAAAGCAAATTTAACAATTGCAACAGAAGTAGATCAATTCTGAGCCTAGAAATTTTTCCTGAAATTTGGCTTATTTTTCCTGAAATCTGTCCCCAGCATTTTCAATAATTTTTAAGTTTCTATTTCTTTGTTTAAAAATCCCCTTCTGATAACTAAAGTGAGTTATGTTGTCTGCATTTTAACCTTTATCTGTATACCAGTCCTCCTCTTTAGCCATATGTCAATACTAATTAGAATTTCTAAAACCCTGACAAATTTATTTTGAATGTATGTTTTCCTCAATCTTTTTTTTCCCAGTCTTTCTACTCTGTCTTCTAAAAGAATCAATTAGATTTCATTTAATTAAATAGATATTTATTGTTCTTAATTATTTTCTCTTCTCCCTTAAAGACATACTTCTCATTGACATTAGCTTGACCACCTGGTTTGCTTTGGCCAATGGAATGTGGGTAGAACACAAGCTATGTATGTGTAGATGTTTTAATAGTCATTGGCTTTTTCCCACAAGAATAATTTGCCTCATATAAGGGCTACTCCCTCAGCTTGGAACCCAAAATAGTGAAGCCTCAATGGAATAGAGCCACAGATAACTCAGAGATTAAAGTAATGTGACCAAGATATAAATATTTGTTTTTAAAAGAAAAAATTGGGGGTTTTAATGAAAGTTGTGCTATCTTAGGTACAATCTTTGAATTTATTCCTTAGTCGTTTCTGTCTCATCTTCTCTAAAATTCTTCTTCTAAGTATATTTTAATTAAAAAATCAAGGTCTTTTGTTTTGAACAAATAATATGTGCAAGGAAAATAAATTATCCATTTTTTTATACATTATTTTTATTCTAATAAATATCTTTGCCAATGTGTCTGCCTTTTACTCACCTTTGACTTCCTAGCTTTATCCCAGTGTTTGATAGAAAATAGATAATAACATGTTCAGTGCCTACATAAGTTAATTACTTTTCTCTAAGATGTGGGACAATTGGTAGAATGCAGGATTTGGGGATCCATTTTTTTCTGTCTTGATTCTCTTACAAAAGATTTTATGCAGAGTTTAACTTCAAATAATGAAAGAAAACAGTTATCAGTGAAATGGGATTTTAAATACAGATAGCTCAGATCTTTTTTATTATGGACAAATACAACATTACATTAAAGATCTTCTCCATATCTCCTATTAGATCTCCCTTTTAAGAAGAAGCATATGGAAGATTGTGGTTAGATTTAGAACTTCTTTTGTTCTTTTGGGGTTTTTTTCCACCTTATATCTCATTATCTTTTGAAGGAAGGTGACATGTTACAAAAAAATCATGTTGATATTCAAGCTGTCATGTTTGTAATTTTATTTCAGTTCTAGAAAAATCAAAAAGATGTGTGGAGGAGTGAAAATCAATGAATTATAGGTCTAAATTAGATTTTTTTTTTAGTGTTATATTCAGGGCATGAGAAGAAGGAGATGAAAAGAAAGAAGACAATGGTTGGAAAGTAGGATGCTTACAAACTGAGATTCTGGAAGAAGTACATTTATTGTTAATGAAAAAGTCCAGGGTAGAATAATATAATGGCTTTTTGAAGATGGATAAAAGATTAAGATCATTAGAGGAAAAGAGATCAAGGAACTAAGAGTCGGGGTACTAAGAGGAACTTTCATAAACCATTCAAATAACCAGGGATTAACAAAAGGGTAGAGTTTGATGGAATGACAGTGAACATATTGTTAAATAATTCATGAATGCAGAAATGTGGCTTGAACATTCTGTTACTGCATATGTAAAAAATTAAGGGTTAATACTAAAATAATGATAATAAATGTATAATTTCCAAACCAGAGAAAGAAGACATAAGAAAAAAATCACTCTATTGATCTTACAAAGTACAGGGGAAAAAAAATCAAAGAAGCAAAGAAAAGCATGTCAAATAAAAGAGCAATTTAAGTTGGTAGAGATAAGTAAGTATGTCAGCAATAATAATAAATATAAATGAATTAAAAATCACCAGGTACAAAGATTCTCAGATTGCTTTTAAAAAATATAAAAATCTATGTATGTATTTCAAATATGACACCTAAAACAAAAATCAAAATATTTTAATGTAAAAGGATAGACAAAAAGTTACCACACAAAACCTAACCAAAAGACATAATACTGACAAAGTTAATTTCATAAGCATTGTTATAGAGAAATAAAATTATAACAATGACAAAAGACGCTTGTTGTGACCGAATTCTCTCACCTTTTAATGTTTCTAAAGCACTAGCAATGTTTTTCCAGACACATTGTTAGCTTTCTCTTTAGAGCTCAGTTCCCTGAGAGGATAACCTAATGGAAGTATCCTTTTTAATCTAGACAGATTGAGAACTTCCCAAATCATCAAGTCCTGGTATTTTGTTGTTGTTGTTTTTTGTTTGTTTGTTTTGCTTTGATTAAGAGTTCTTCCTCAATCTAACACATTCTTCTTGCATTTTACAATTAGCAACAAGAAGAAACTAAGCCACGCTTCAAACTTTTGCTTGGGAATCTTCACAGCTAAATATTCAAGTGCATCATTTATAAGCTTTGCTCTTCATAGAACTCCAGGGCACAATTTAGGAAACTTTCTGCCACTAAATAATAAGGATCCACCTTCCTTAATCCCCAATAACATGCTCCTCATTTTACCCTCACTGCAAAACCTTTAATGTCATATTTCTACTAACTGTTCATGACAGTTTAGATACTTTCTAAAACAATATGTTTTCTCTACCATACTCTTCATTTCCTTCTGAGTGCTTGGTAGCAGAGTTGTTAATTAACATACATATTTCTGCTATTAGTCTCTGCAAAGCAATCTCAGTTTATTCTACCTTCTTCAAAATTCTTTCTGCTTCTTCTCACTGCCCAATTCCAAAGCTACTCTCACTTTTTTAGGTTAAAGCAGCCCCATTCCAGATACCAAAATAACAAACCCCTATTGTTGTAAAAAATTATCACAATTTTACTGATTTTAAAAATAACATAAATTTTTATCTTACTATTTTAGAGGTTAGAAGTCTAATATGTGTTTTCATTAGCTAAAATCAAGGTGTCAGTAGGGTTGTATTTCTTGCAGAGGTTCTAGGGAAGAAGCAATTTTCTTGCTTTTTCCAGCTTCTAGAGGCTGCCCACATTCTTTGGTTTGTGGCCTCCTTCCATCTTTAAAGCCATCAATGGCCAGTCAAGTCTCTCATTCCACTTCATTGTGACACATTTAAGGATCTTTGTGATTATATTGTGTCTACCGAGTTAATTCAGGAAAACATCTTTATTTTAAAGTCAGATAATTAAAAACCTTAATTTCATCCACAACATTAATTGCTTTGTCAAGTAGCAAAACATTTTCATAGGTTCTAGGAATTTGAACATGGACCACTTTGAGGAACCAATATTCTGCCCACCACAGACATGATAAGAGGATTTTTTAAATTAAAGGTAGGTTTTTTGAAAAGACTAGTAAAATGAAAATACACACACAAATCAAGAATGAAGAATGGATGAAGCTCTGAATACATTACAGATTTAAATTTTATAAGTGACTCAACAAAAATATCTGGCAATAAAATTAAAATCTTGTATGAAATGAAAAGTTCTGTATAACTATATAAAATGAATTATGCCAAAAATGACAAAAAGAAATTAAAAAATTAAATAGAGTCATAGGAAAAAAACCTATCCACAGAAACACGAGGCATAAAATGTTTCAATGAACATTATAACAAACTAAAAAAACAGCTCTTTCTCATGCAGAACTCAAGAAGAACATAATAGAGAAAGAGGTTTTCAACTAATTTTACGACACTTAAATTGTTAATACTACTATCTGATAAAACAACAATCTAGCCTATCCATAAATAGCACATTGTACACTTGCCTTTCTATATCATGAGTACTCTGTTGGTAACTCAGATTCAGCCAATTAAATTCATTACTTTGTACTAAAGATCTGCTTCTTAATATTGCTTTTCTATTAGTATGTTACCTTAAGACCTTGTTTACATAAATAACCATTACTAGTAATATCATAATTTTTATAGCTACACAGGCACAAATCTTAGTTTTGTCCTTGGTTTTCTCTTCCCTACATTCCACTACTAAACTGATCACAAAATCTTAATTCAACCATAAAATGGCTCTACAAAAAGACAAAATAGTATTTATCTATTGAAATAGTCATTGATATTCTATAATTTAAACTTTCAATATTGCTTCCTGGGGTAGCTAGTCTCCAAAGATGGTCCACAATTGACCTCTTTTTCTGATATTCACATATTATGTAGTCACCTCTCACATTAAACCTGGGCTGATTGGCCCAGTGACACATATTAACCAATACAATTACAGGACTAGCCTTTAAGAGAACAAGCAGATTTTATTTCCTTTCTTCTAGAGTACTCACTTTGGGGACCTCTGAATCACTGTATAAGAAGTGCTGCTTTCCTGATGGACAGTGGACCATCCATCAGGAAAGCAGCACCTCTTATACAGTGGTTTATGGAAAAACCATATGAAGAGGTCACATGAAGAGGGAGAGAGTTCCATCTATCACAGTATCCTTGTCAAGTCTACAGATGACTTCAGCCCCAGTCACCAGAAAATTTACCCAGTCAACAGAAAATTTACCCAGTCAACTTAGAAAATCTTAAGAAGAAAATAAGTGGGGGTACTCTCTTAAGCCTCTAGGGGTAATTTACTTCACAGTAATACAAACACTAACCTAAAAATGTGTGAAAATAATAACATTGCTTTACCTCACTGGAGTAAACAGCAGAAGGTTAGAGTAATCTAGGGTGAGGCTCAGCTCATCTGTAATTAATTTGCAGCATTTATTCTCTAAACATACTCATATTCTTCATTCCCTAAGTCTAGGATTATATGAGCCTCAGAAAGTAAGGTCCTTTAGGCTCTAAGCATGACTGATCCCATATGACTGTCAAAACCCCACCAATCCTTCAAGACCAGGTTCCATGATCCCCTTTTGCTATGAACTTCCCTCAAAGCTTCCAGAGGAATATGATTTTGCATCACCAAATCACTTTACCTATCATTTACGTAGTTGATTTAATTTTATTTTAATTATCTTTTTTTTTAAGAATAGGGTTTTTTTGTGTACTGGATAAAAATGTACTTTATCTGTACCTCTAAGCAATGCCTTTTAGAAACAGTAGGATATTTGCTGAATAAAAATATAAATCCTCAGTATGCATTTAATTTTTCAGGGTAAAATATGCTTGTGGAGACTAAAGAAAAAGTAATTCAGTTTTAGTTGAACAACATTAATTAAGATCAGATTGAGTGAAATGAGGGCAATGTCTTTAGGAGCCAAAATTTTCAAGACTATCTTGATATCACATGTTAAAAATTAGCCAATAATATTTATTAAATTTCTCTGGAAGTATTTTTCTGATTTTATTCTTTATTGCCTTACTAAATCATCAAAGCATCTTTATTTAAAATAGTCTTAACGTTTTAATGTCCTTGCTTTCCAAACAGCCTTTCCAAACCAAAGGAATCATGGTTGTCTCAATTTGTGTTTCAGAGAATGTTGTTACAAAGCAAAGAATAAACTATTTAACTCTTTTCTGGGTCTTATAATCATAAATATTAAAATCTAGATTAAAATATAACAAAAAACCCATGCTTAATTCCAAATAGAAATAGATGCTCATTTCTTAATAAACCCCACAGATTTAAAGTACAGCATGAAATGCCCCTCAAAGAACTATGTTACCAGAGTAAAATAATCCTAAACTTAAAATAGTAGTTTTACAATAATTATGAGTGAGGAAAATTGCATTAGCATCAATAACACAGCTGTTGACACCTCACAACACATGACAAGCTGTATTGTTGCACAGCAGCCAGAATGAGTGGGAACTTAATAAGTGCTATCCCTGATAATAAATTAACATCTTTTTTGAATAAGCACAAAAAAATTGACCAACCCAAGCAAAATATTTTTCCCTTTCCCCCACAGAATTTTTCTTGGCAGTAAAATAAATGAAATCATCATTTGACTCTCCTCACCTGGCACCAGGGTCAGCTCTAGATAAAATGATGCTATATGAAAGCCTCTGGTTTGTTGCTACTTAAAGCGGCATCTGTATCACCCCAGAGCTTGGTAAAAATTCAGAATCTCAGGCCCACCCAGAACTGCTGAATCTGAATCTGCATTTAAATAAGGTCCCCCAGGAAATTGACTTGTACATTAAAGTTTGAGAAGCCCTGCTCTAGTTCATCTCTCTTGATGGTTATCTCTTTTGATCCACTTCCCTACAGGGTATTCTTGCCAGGATAAATCATCCTTTGTATAGGACAAGTAGGCAAGTGGCTATTTTACAAGGAGAACAATATGTTCATAACCTGCCCTTGCTGTTACTTTCTTCTTCTAACATTGTACCCATCAATGCCTTCCCCGAGTCATCAAGCATGCTGGCCTGATTCAGGACAAACCAAAAGATTTTCATCTCTCTGTGATGATTCATCCCCTTTTCACTAGAGCACAGAGCAAAGAGAAGGCAATGTTGGCTGTTCTTACTCTTCCTTGCCAACTTCCCTCTCCCCTGCTGCCTTCAGAAATAGGGGCAATTAGCACCCAAGGTGAGTTCAAAGAAAGCCCACTAGTATTTTTATCCATTTGCAAAATTATCACAGAAACTTTCTGCTTTTAACTGAGTTATAGTAGTAGCTTTAAACAGGCACACTACTATTCAGAAGTCTGGACTACCACAGATATGGAAATGGTTGAATTTCCAGAGCAAAACAGTCACTGACTTTGATTGTTTATGTGGAAGTAGAACACATGTCATAAATTACGCTTGACAATGTCAAGTTCAGGTAAAATAATATAGAGCTTAAGTAACTATGATTTATTTTAATATCTCTGTAAGATATTTTTCTGAAAAAAAATTAACATGCTTCTGATATAGAAGAGAGCACTTAAAGAAGCTGATTCTCCCACAAAGAATAATCATCAGCCCTGGCCAATATGCAACAAATGAACAAACAAATAAATAAGCAAACTGAAGAAAGGATCTGGAGGAATCTAGAGACTAAAAAGCAAGCATATTTTGAGGAAGAATTGAAATTTGGAGCAAGTGACCCATACAGAGTGAGTTATTTTTCTTGAAGCTTTACTCTGAGGTAAGCCACAAGTGATGGTTAAAGTTATAATTCACACACACACACACACACACACACACACTCATCATCATCATCATCATCATCATCATCATCTTTTACCCAGAGGAATCAGAGAAAGGAGCTCTAGGGTAACTGCAACCCCTACAGAATGACAGAGAAATCCCAGAATGAGAGAGGTGGAGAAGGAAATCACTCGCTGGCCTCTGAATCAGGCTTGCACAGGGACGACTGAAAGCAACTAAGACCTTAGGCTTAAATAACTAAACCCAGAAATGAGCCATTCCTCATCACAGGTGTGATGACCTACAACTTTCATCTACCTGATTTAATTATCTGGCAAAGCAAAAATAACAATGCTTGTTAGAATAATATAATAGTCCGGATAATCCACAACATAACATTTATAATATATATTATGTAATCCAAAAATTACCTGACATACCAAGAGCCAGGAAAATATAACTCATTTTCAAAGGAAAAGACAATTGATAGATGCTAATCCTGAAATTAACCAGCCCCTGGAGCCATTAGACAAAGATGTTAAAGTCCTACTATCTAAACTATAATCAGTGAGGTAAAAGAAAATATACTCATGTTGAATAAAAAGATAAAAAGGTATATAAGTAGAAAATATGATAAAAATAACCAATTAAAACTCTAGAACTCAAAATATAAGATTTTAAATAAAAATATTCATTAAAAGAGTATAATAGCAGAGTAGAAATGCCAAATAAAGAGTTAATAATATTGAAATAAATCAATAGAAAGCCTAACATTTGAAGAAGAGAAAGAGACTGGAAAAAAATGAAGAGTTTCAGAAATCTGTGGGTGCTGTTTCAAAAGATCTTATATACATGTATTTATCCCAGAAAAAGAGAGGAAATGGGGCAGAATGAGATATTTAAGTACATAATGTCAGAAATCTTCCCAATTTGGTGAAAGATATACATTTATAGAATCAAAAAGCTTAGCAAACTCCAAATTTGATTAATTCCAAGGACCCATGCCTGGGCATATTATAGCCAAATAAAGGAAAGCTAAAGAAATTTGTTCTGACAAGGCAATGCTACAAGAAATAATAAAAGAAGTTTCTCAAGCTGAAAAGAAATTATACCTGAGGAAAACTCAGATCTCAGATCTTTAGAAATGAATAAAAGCATCCAAAATTGTAATAAATGATCACACAATGAATTAAAAAGCATGGATAATTATAAAAGAACTATTTTATCTCATAAGTTATATGAAGTACATGTAATTTTAAATTTAAAATGTTTATATTGTATTTAAAGCTAAAATTAAAGTCAATAAAAATTAAAATAAAAGTCTATAAAATATTCAGAAGAAAATGAGAAAAGCAAACAGAGAAAGAGAAAATAGAGGTAACGAATTAAAAGTAAAACATAACGGTAGACCTAACTCTAAACATAAAAATAATTCCATTAAATATTAATAGATTAATATTCCAATTAAAAGAAAGATTATCAGAATGAATACAAAAGTAATCTAAAATTTTATGCACAGAAAATGTTTAAATCAATGCATAGAAAAACACGTGATGCAAATAGGAAAGATGGCTTGTATTATTGTTACATAAAATAGACTTTAAGATAAATAGTATTATCCAGGATAAAGAAGTATATCTCATAATGATGAGTCAATATAGCTGGAAGATATGTCAATAATAAATGTATAGATAACTAAAAAGTTTCAAAATATATAAAGCCACAATTGACAAATTAAAAGAGACATAAACAGCTAGGAAATCGTAGTAGAAAATTTTAACACCTTCTCTCCATAATTGACAAAAAAATTATATTTTAAAACACTAAAGATAATGAGAATTTTATTAACTGATGGGTAAACAAAAGGTGGTACATACATACAATGGAAGATTATCTGGCAAATGAAAAATGAATGAAGTTCTGATATATGCTATAGCATGGATAAATCTTGAAAACTTGACAAAATAAGTAATTCGCAAGAGAACATATTACATAATCCCATTTATATGAAATACTCAGAATAGCAAATCTATAGAGATTAGTAGTTGTTTAGGGCTGAGGGAAATAAAAGGATGGGGAGTGATAGTTAAATAGTATTGGGGGTTTTCTTGAAGTGATAAAAATGTTCTTAAATTTATTTTGATGATGTTTTTTACATATCTGTGTACATAACAAAACCAATGAATTGTACACTTTAAATGGTTAAATTATATAAATCATATCTCAATAAAGTGTTTTTTAAAAGCAAACAAAAATGATATAGGGGATTTGAATATTAAGAACCCACTTTGATCGACATTTATAAAACAATACACAATTGCACAACCTTTTCTTCATATGACATACAGGTCACTAAGATTTATGTGATAGGAGCTATGATAGATTCAAAGAGTATTTAGATGACTAAGATACAATTACTGGTCACATGGAATTGAGAGTACACAGCAGTGATCCTCAGTGGCAGGTTTTGGATATCAGGGGAGACATTTTTGTTTTTTATAATGATTACAAGGTACCATTAAAATCTAGTGCATAGAGGCTCAACATGTCAGACAGTTAGCCAGTTGCAGAATATTTTACATGTGAAGAAAGATCTCTTATCCCATGTGACTTCCCAGTCTCTTATCAGATATTCATGTGCTGAACCCTTTTTTGACCTTATCTGAGTCTAGATATTAACCAATAAACACAAAAAATTTTCATACAGTTTAATTTATAAGGAATTCTCTAAGAATGTATCTACCATGAAAATCAGGGGATGTTTATGCTTTTATTTGGGTTATTTTTGGAGAGAAAGTTGCCGAGAGTTCTACAAAACAAATGTCATGCACAGTAATGACTCTTTTTGGTATTTGAATAACCTACAAAACATACCTGTATTAGTTTTCATATGTAGCTGTCATATTCATAATGAATTTATTATAGAAGTCAGTGTCTTACTATCTTAGTTGTCTTAATACAATCATGTCCAAATATTTACACACAGAAATAAATGTCATTTTATTTTAAATTACGTTCACTGTATTACTCCATATATTATAGGTATATTATAGGTACAGTGAATGTAATCATGAGCATAGGTAAGTTTTATTTCAGGATAATAAAAGGTGCATCATGACAAGATAGGTTGTTGGATATGATAGAGATTTGCTGATCTGGAGGATACAGTACTCAAATGATTACAAAAGTGTGAAACCCTTGCTAAAATGGAAAAATGTACAGTATAGAGAAGGTGTATTAGTTTCTCATTAGTACTATAACAAACTACCACAAACTTAGAGACTTAAAAAAACAAAAATATACTTCTTGTAGTTATGGAGACCAGAAGTCCAAAATGGGTTTCACTGAGCCAAAATCAGTGTTGGCAAGGCTGTACTCCCTCTGGAGGCTCTAGGGGAGGATTCATTTAGTGGCCTTCTCCAGCTTCAAGTAGCTGCCTGTATTCCCTGTATTCACCTGTATTGCCTGTATTCACCACTCCAGTCTCTGCTTCTGTTATTAAATAGCCATTTTCTCTAACATCTAATCTCTCTGCCTCCCTTTTACAAGGACACAAGGGATTACATTAAGGCCACTTTGCTAATCCAAAATAAAATCTCATTTTAAGATCTTAAACATACCAGCAGAGTCACATCTGTCATATAAAGTAAGATTTGCAGGTTCCAGGGATCAGGACCTGGACATTCTTGAAGGACATTATTCAGCCTCCCACAGTGGGGTATATAAATAAGGAAGTCTTCCAAAGTTGACCTGGATAGTTAAGAAAGGCTGCACAAAGGAGCAAGTTTTAGTTTAGACCTAATAAGCATTTGGCTTGTTAAAAATTTATAACAAAAAAGTAGGACAGGGACTAGATAGAGTTTGGAATAAAAAGGTTTTTCTAGAGTGAAGAAAGCGAAGGGAAACCCATGAGGAGGCACAAGGAAGAACATCATGTTTGAGGGAAGGGCAATAAGCTTAATATTACTGCAAGTTACAACAAAATAGGTATTAAAATGGGTTGTATGCAACTATGTATGAGATACAAAACAAAGTTTAGTAATTTTTTTCTTTCTGTAGATAATTGTGAACTATTGAGGAATCTAAGCAGGGTAGTAATGCAATCATATTAGAAAGGGCACTCAAATGGAGGTCATTTAGGCAAGAGGCTGTTAAGAATAATGGACAGTAGTCCAGGCTAGAGATAATGAGGACCCAAATAATATTCTGTAAGAATGTCTTTTTTTTTTCTTTTTTACTATTTCTATTTTCAAATAATCATCTTATTTACCACCCTGTGTCTTTTAATGACAGCGTATATATTGTAGAGTTTTCTTTTTTAAACTCATTATCTCAGAATTTTAATATGCTGAGGGTCATATACCAGGTCACACCACCTCTGAAGATAGTCAGAGAGCACTAACAGGCCAATTCTCAGAAACCTCTGGGACAATAAAAATAAATCTCAATTTTAGAAAGATCCACATTGCTGAACCTTTGGCCTATATGATAGAAAATCACCTTTGAAAAACTTAATTTTAGTCCTGAAAGCCCAAATATAGAGGGAGGAAGCTATTTTTTCATATTACTGTATTGATTAAGTATTACACTATTTTGCCTTTCAGAAAATTTGAAAAGAAAGAAAAAAACTATATTACAATATTTCCATTAACAGCATCTGAGAATTAAAATATGATTTGAAATATCCTCCATAGGCCTGTTTTCTTTTCCCTTTGTAAAAAAATTAAGGTTAAAAGTCAAGAAACTTGTTCTCAACAGACCAATTTTTCATTCATTCAGCATGATATTAAAAAGCATACTTGTGAGTCTCAAATAAAATTAAGCTCCCAGAGCCACTTTTTTCATACATAAAGTTAGAATAATATAAATGTTTTATACTCTCCTCAACTGGTCTAAAATTTTACCACTGGGCAATAGTGTATCATGATTTAACATTCGCAGTTGTTTTCTACTATTACTAGAATGTAACAATATAAACAAATAATACAGGCCTCTTTCTTTCTATTTTTCTTTTTCTTTCTTCCTTTCTTCCTTCCTTCCTTCCTTCCTTCCTTCCTTCCTTCCTTCCTTCCTTCCTTTCTTTCTTTCTTTTTTTCTTTCACTTTGTGTTCTTTTTTTCTAACTTATCTTTAATTTAATAAAGTTAAATTAAATATCAGTTAACAAAAAGTCAGTTTGGAATTGGAGGCATTCACTATTTATTTTGATCATGTGAAATCCACTATTGCCCTGACACTCTACTTCATTCAATAAAATGGAGGCAGGAAGGTAGCAGCAATGTCAAAGACCAGTGGTTCTCAATATATAGTTCCTGGAAGAGCAGACCAATATCACCTGGAAACTTGATAGAAATGCAAATTCTTAGACCCATCCCAGATTTATGGGTCAGAAATTATGGGACCCAGCCATCTGTGTTTTAAGGAGTCCTCCAGATAATATGGATACACCCTGAAGTTTCATAAGTATTGTCAAAGACAAGACAAGAAGTTTCAGAGTGTGCTTAGCAAAATGAGGATAATAACAATAATAATTAACAATAAAGTGTCATGCTTTAATCAAGTGGCATCCTGAAAAGTAGCAACTGAATTAGAAAGTTTAATAGGTGCTAAATACCCAATGAGGGTGCAGATAAAGAGCTGGCATGGAAGGGATTAGGATAAGAGGCCTCATTTAGATAGAAGGCATTAATGAATGAAGCTTCAAAGGGTTGGAAAGATTTGGAAATGTGAAGATGCAAATTAGGGCACCTCAGATTTCTGAAATGGCTGTGCAAAGATATGTTGGTTGAAGAATATGACTTATATACAGAAAATAAATTAGTTGGCTAAAATGTATGGAGCATACCTTGGAAGAGTGGAAAATGAAGTTGGAAAGTCAGATTAGCAACAGATTATTGCAAGATATCAGCCTGATGACTTTGAACTATAGTATTTAGATGACAGATCCAATCAAAAGACAGAGGAGTGATATATACAGGAGAATTTCAGGTGCCAATCTTAAGATTTGATTTAAAAATAAAGGGATCAGTAAGTAGTCTGATTTTCTAGTCAAAAGAATTTTAGCAACTATCTACGATTTACTGAGGCATACCCATAGACACAAAGAATGAACGTCACAATACTTGCCTTCAGTGAGTGAACAATCAAGTGGTGAAGATGGACTATCAGATGTTAACCAAGAAAGAAGTATAGGTAGCCCATAAGAAAAATATTTGACTACGATAAGATTTCAGGCAAGAAGAAATTATTTGGAGTCTTCTAAATTAAGATTGCCTCTTCTTCCTTGAAGTCTCCAATGAGACAAAAAAAAAAAAATGGAGAAGGGATTATCTTGCTCTATGAAGAAAGAAAGTGTTTATTGTGACTTACAATCATATCTTCTTTTACCTTCTTGGTGACACTGATAGGCAATCCTGTTCTTAATCTTTTCCAGAAAACAAAAATAAAAACAACAAAAAAATATAGATCATATAGGTATACCAAAAGAGCAAGCAAGAAATAAATAAATAACGGGATTTATAGACATTATCTGTTCTCCTCCCTAATTGCAAGTACAGAGCCTATCTCTGGAAAGAGTTAGAGATTTTTGTATAGGCTACTTGTATATAAAAATTAAAGTCTTTTCATTTGACCTGCTTCTCATAAGAAGGAAAAATAGAGGTCAGGAGTCTCTCAAGCCCCAAGTAAGGGATTTTCTTAAGGGTCTACCTTAATTGAAATGTTACTCTAAAGGAGACTATTTCAGGTTAGATAGATAGTAAGCAGCTACTATACATGTGAAATGCAAGGATAAAAATGTTTCCAAGATTTAAGCTCTAGATACCATAATTTCCATTACTAAAAATGTGAAATATTTGATGTTTACAGTATCCACTCAAAGTTCATCACTTAATAACACAACTTCAAAATATATAAGATAAACTGGTAAAATCACAAGGAAAAAAAACTGACAAAAACACTGCTTTAAACTGAATGTTGTATTCCCTCAAAATACATATGTTGAAACCTAATCTCCAGTATAATGACATTTAAAAGTGGGGCCTTTGGGAGGTGATTGAGTCATGATATTAGAGATTCAAGAATGGGATTAGTCCTCTTACAGAAGAGACCCCAGAGAGTGCCATCTCCCTCTTCGGCCATGTTGAGAACACAGCGAGAAGACCTCCAGCTATGAACTAGGAAGTGGCCTCTCACCAGACACTGACTTGCCAGTGCCTCAATCTTGAATTCTCATCCTCCATATTTGTGGAAAATAAAATTTTGTTGTTTATCAGTTACCTAATCCATGATAGTTTGTTATAGTAACCTGAATAGACTGGGATAAACACCATTGTCATTAAAATTTTAATATATATATTTTTTGCAATTACGTATTAAACAAACAAAAAGAGATAAGGATAAACACAATATGAACAGCTTGATTAAGTAATTATAGATAGATTTTTGGCTCCCACAAATGGGGAATATACGTTTCTTTAAAACACACAATGAACTTTTGCAACCGACTTTCTGTAAGGTGTTTCAACAAATTTCAAAAAAATTAGAATTATAAAGTCAGTATTGTCTGACCCCAGTGTATTAAATTGTAAATCAACTACAGAAAGATACCTTTAAAATGTCCTTACAATAAAATAATATAAAGAGTTTCTTCAAAATAATCCAGTGGAATATTGGTCAATAATAATAACTTTTTAATATACATGATGGCAACATGGGTTCATTATAATAGTCTACTACATAGACAATATAGGTAGATGGATGATAGATGATAGATAATAGATGATAGATAGATGATAGATACTAGATAGAAGCATTGTTTAAAATAATAAACATATCAGAAGCATCCTAAATGGCCATTAATAGTAAATAGATTAATAATTTTGGTATAATCATATAAAAGAATATTACAAAGAATAAAAATAAAGGAGACTTCCATCTCAACATAAAAAATTACATAAACAAAATGTTGAGCAAATAGAGTAAATCAGAAAAAAATGCAGAATGATTGTGTTTATTAAAACCTTAAAAGGAAACAAAACTGTGTATAGGGATACATATATACATACATACATACATATATATATGTATATATATATATATAATCATTAATGTGGGCTGCATATATATATGGTGTATCCATAAAGTGAAACATGTGGCTTCTCAGATTGCTGAAAGAGGGATACATAAAGGCTAAAAGATGTTTTTAATACGTTCTCTTAAACTAGATAGAGGATACATGAATATTTATTTTATAATTTTCATAATTATTACACTTAAATTATATACACCTCCTTGTATTTTTTCTATCTTCCACAAAAAAAAAAAAACACAGAGGTAGAATTAATTTCCTAATGATGCATTAATAAAACAAGCTGTATAAATTTTTCACTTTTGTTTAAAAGGACAGAACAGATGAAAGTTTAGTTATCACAAGGCATCTAATAAGTAATTTTTAAAATGGATGAGTGGCATAGCAATCAATGTAATAGTCCATTACAGATATCAATTTTATTCCAACAAATTATTGATCAATATGTGAAATTTCTGTCAAATGTTTTAAATCAGTAATATTGCTTTTATATATACACATAGTTATATAGAAGCTAAAATCCTAAGAAATTTTAGGCTTTTTGTTGTTGTTGTTAAATAATTGCAAAAAAACTATAACCCTAATAAATTTATATTTATTTATATATCATTATTGTTGTACACATTTGGGTATTATTAGAATAAAATAATTTGGGATAATAAAGAACAATGAAAAAAATAAAAGGAAACAAAAAGGAGGGATAGAAGAAACAAAATTAGGAGAAAGGGATGTTTCGTGAAGAGGTGTTAAGTTCTATTTTTCAGGTAAAGTATCTGATGTCTTGATGAGCTCCCTGAGTGAAGATAAGTAGTTTACACTAACAAATTTAAGTTGAGAGTCTGGGAGAGAAATTTTGCTAAAGATACAGATTTGTACATTATTTACAGATGAGATGTAAATGTAGAAAATTGTCAAAGAGAGGGTGTAGAGGGGCTGGATTAGAGCCTAGAAAAAGATACTGGGGACAGTCTTATAGGGTGGAAAAGGAAAACATAAAGAAAGAAACTGCAAAGAGGACCCACACACAGAGTATGTACATGTGTCATGGAAATCCAGGTAGGAGATAACGTTGAAGAAGATGTGATTACTGCATTTGGCAACAGAAGTTGCCAATTAAACATAACATTACTAATGCATTTAATTATTTCTTAACACTTTTTTTTGTATACCCGGTCAGAGTGACTTTCTCTTAAGATTTTCTCTTTCTCTTAAAACTTATTTTCTTATGGTGAAATGAATTTCAAACAGATATTTGAGAAAGATATATGAACTGTGGTTAGATTCCTCCTTGTTACAAGAATGCAATTTCCCCCACTTTTTATATAGCACTCCATAACTAGAAATTTTCTCTCCCATGATCTCATTCCCCAGTTCCAGCTGTGGTTTTGGGAGATTAGAATAAGATAAATTAACACTAACAGTATGAAAGCAAGGTTGGCCAATCTTGGATATTTTGTTACTGTTATGTTTATTGTTATTGGTTTTTTAATGATGATGATGAATCAGAAATTACTTTGGAGAAAGAAGCACATAAAACTTAATTTGTACTGAGTGTTCCATCTTTGGATGGATACAGGTTAAGATAAATGGCAGGGCAATCTTTGAAAGTGAGCAGAAAAGTAACAAGCAAACATAACATGGCCTTAGTGCAAGGCAAATATTCAAGAAAAATTAAAATTAAACTCTTTAGGGAATACTGGGCTCAAAACAATCAATTATGATTCAGGAATGAAAACAAAGAGTTATAAATATTTGTTCAAGATGAAGCTTTATTTTAAAAAAAAAAAGAAACCCACAATCTTCTAATGTTTAGTATTAAAGTTTAGAAGGAAAACAAAATGTTATTTTACAACATATTGGCAATTCCAATACTATATACTCTGTGGTATTCTGATTGCTTTAATGTCAAGTAAGACATTGAACAGCTGTAGAAGATAAGCAAAAGATATCTGTGGTGGGCCATAATATTTTTGTTGGTTTGTTTTGTTTGCTTGGCATCTCTTTAGGAAAATCATCTCTTTTACATTTTGAAACACATAGTTCTGGTAGAGTAAACCAGAATTAATTCTATACCATCTCTAATATGAGGATCTGCTGTCCAATTAGTATCCAATGCCACAGTAACTGGTCCCAAAAAAGACATGAGACAAAAGCAGGCCAGTGAGTCATCTACATGACTTGTGCTTATGCTACAGGGAAAAAAAAAAAACAAGATTTTTCACTAGGATCACTTACTAGAAACACTAAAGGAGCATAAAGTTGCCAGTGCCTATCTTTGCTATCATCTGAATATTGCTTAACTGGGAATGAAAACACACACACACACACACACATACACACACACACACACACACACACACACTAAGATAGGAGAAATGAGAGAAATAGGAAACGTGTGAGATTTTTGATGACATCATTTGAACTCCTGGATACATCCTTGCCAGGATTCCAAATTACATGTATCAGTCAGTTCCCATTAACTTGATTAACACACAGTTTAAAAGTAATGATTTTCAGTCTTTGAAAGGGATAAAGTGTAACCAGAAAATCATGAAAGACCAAAATAGTATAAAACTGGACTGGATGTATGGAGCAGATTTTAGAAATTGGTGTTATTCCCTGAAGCTATACACATACCCCTAAAATGTTTTTTGAGGTGAATTAAACATCTACAAAGTGTCAAATAAACATGCATATTTTATTACCCAAAGAGGTTGGGTTGGATAAAAATATCTGTGTCATAAAAGTGTTAATTATATTTATGGATGCTATTTTTATAATGCCTTAACAAGAGAAACAAGAGTTACTGGCTATATCTTTTTTTAAATGTTAAGTCTGTTGACAGAGGCAGAATTTTGGGCCACAGTCATACTTTAATCCATTTATTCAGTAAATAATTATTAAATACTTACTATCATGCCAAGGAATGTGCTTGACTCTAGAAATGAGCAATGAGATACATTTACTTCTTTCAAGAAGCTCTCCCTCTAGAAAAAAAGACAGACATCTGCAATAAACATTATCGAGTGCAAAGATTATGGAGTAAATACAAGAAATGGTGGTAGAACAAAGGAAAAAGAGATACAGTTCTCTTGGGACAAAAGAAATGTCATAGAAAGTTTCACAGAAGAAACAATAAAGCCTAAGGTCTAGAGAAACAGAAAAGTTGGTCAGGCAGGAAAAGTGTAAGGAGAGAAGGAACAACCTAAAAAGCTCTATAGCTGGAGAAGAACACTAGGAACAATGAAGTTTGGGGCAGTTGGGTGGGTTGGCAGTAGAAGAAGCTGGAAAAGTGACCCAGGATCAGGTCATAAAAGGTTGCACATGCCTGACAAAGAATGTGAACCTTACTCTCCATGGTGTGCAGCTGTGAAAATATTTTAATCAAGGGGGTACTCTGATTTGTGTGCCTGACATTAAGTGACATTTCTATTCCTCCATTGTTTGGATTTATGCCGCTTCTCTCTTCCCAGGAAGCAAGAATCTTTGGCTTTTCTGTAGCTGGCAGTCCCAGCAACTTCTGCAATCTTATTTTGGGGTATGTGGTTATCTAGAAATAAAATCTGGATAGTATATTTCTTCTTTGACTATCTAGAGGGTCTACTTTGGAACAACAGTTAAAGATTAGTAATGTTTGACCTACATGATTATGTATATTATTTATATATTGCCAATTAATAAAACTTTAGGCTGTATTCTACCTTGTGGTCTGAGATCTGTGTTTCCCCCTAAATATCATAATGAGGTTCCTCATGAGTTTTGACAGCAAGTTCTCAGTTCTGGGGGTACAAAGAGGATTGAGGGGGAATGTGAACCCCAATATGAGAGGAGAATTTCTCCTGCCTGAAATATTATTCCCTTTAAGCCCCTGTTTCTAAGGGGAGGAGAAAGGAAATGCTCTAGTCCTAAACTCATTTCTTCCTACAGTTTTCAGTGAGAGAAAGCAAAGCCGAAAGAGTTATAAAGTGAAAGCATTTCAGCCATTAGGCATTTCAAGGTGTTCACTAAAATGCAACTTGCCCGCAAAATATAAAGGGTCTGCCTGGGTTAACTAAGAGGTAGTAGAACCTGCAAAAGTTCTAGGCAAGCAGCTTCTTCAAAATAACTATATTTGAGGGAGAGGAAATATTTTGCTCTTGATATTTTGAAACAATTTACTAACAATTTATTTTAATCCGCCTACCCATGCCCTGCTGCCCTTTTTCAAAAAAGCACTTTTATGTCATCAGTCTTTACTCACTGGGCTTTTGTGAGGATAGAAGACCAAGGTGATAAGCTTATTAGCTCTATTTTATCTGTAGTTTTTGTCAGGCTTTCTTTTATTAGCTTTTGAATCTTCAGATGTTTTTCTATATTGCTCGACATCAAATTTGAAACTTACTAACATTTAATCCATTGTCTCAAATTAAATTTCTTATTTTTTTTTAATCTGGTAAGAAAAAAAATAAATGCACAAAGAGAAGGAATAAAGAAATATCTTTTCTTTGAGATAAGACATATAGGTTTAGGCAGTTCATCTAAATAAAAATTGTTCCATTTCTCAGCTTCTACCTTTCCTTTAGTTTCAAACTTGTGCAAAATATAGAAAAAGTACATAGTAGTAGGAAAATAGTAATGTAACTTGATGAAAAGGAGCTTGTTTTCAGGATAAGAGATAATATTTTGAGATGCAGACGATGGAGATTGTTATATTAGGTATTAGAGCTTACAATAGGCCAGGTAGAGTGTATTAGAGCTTACAATAGGCCAGGTAGCTATTTTATACTTGTCATCTCTTTACTTCAACAATTATTTTCTCCCATTTACAGATGATAAATCTAAAGTTCAAAAAGATTAAACAATTTGTCTAGAGACAGATGGTTAATAAGTGGTAGAACTGGTATTTCAAAGTAGATCAGTCTGAAAATCAACACTGAACTCTTAGGAAGAAATAAAAATCATTCCTATGATTTTAATATAAGTGACCACTATAAACCAGATACATTTTATAAGACAAGAATCATGGTGGAACTAAGAATGAAATTGAGTTATATAGTCAATTCTTATTATTCTTGGATTTCATATTTACAAATATGCCTAGTCTCTAAAATTTATTTGTTACCACAAAATTAATACAACACTTCCTTGATCATTTGTGTATGTATAGAGTGGCAAAAAAAGTAAGTTGCCTCACGCATATATTTTCAGCTGAAGTTGAGCAAGGAAATGCTCTGCCTTCTTATTTGAGCTCTTGTGCTGTGAATATGTGTCTTAAAAAAATAAGTCTATTTTTTTTTAAGAGCAGTTTTAACTTCGAAGCAAATTTGAGGGAAAGGTACAGAGATTTCTCATATACTCCCTGTCCTCTCACACATCCATAGACTCTTCTATCAACATCTCCCACTAGAGTACTACATTAATTACAATTGATGAACCACACTGACACATCATTACCATCAAGAGTCCAGAGTTTACATTAGGGATAACTCCTGGTGCTGCATATTCTATGGGGTAGGACAAATTTATAATGACATGTGCCTGCCAGTATAATATCATATGAGGTACTTTTTACCACTTTAAAAATCCTGTTCTCTGCCTGTCCACCCCTCCCTCTCCTCTCAGATATCCAACCACAGATATTTTTATTGTCTTTATAGTTTTGTAATATTACAGAATGCCATAGAGTTAGAATTATATAGTTTGTAGCTTTTTCAGATTGACTTCCTTCACTTAATAATGTGCATTTAAATGTCTTCCATGTCTTTCAATGGCTTGATAACTCATTTCTTTCTAGTATTGAATAATATTCCATTGTCTGCATGTAACACAGTTTATCCTTTTAACTACTGAAGGACATCTTGGTTGCCTCCAAGTTTTGGCAATTATGATGAAAGCTTCTATAAACATCTGTGAGTGAAAGTAAGTTTTCAATTACTTTGGGTAAATACCAAGGAGCATGATTCTGGATCATATGGTAAGATTATGTTTATTTTTGTTACTAACTGCCAAACTGTCTTCCAAAATGTCTGTACCATTTTGTATTCTCAATGACATAAATGAAAGTTCTTGTTGCTCCACATTCTCACAAGCATTCAATATTGTCAGTGTTCTGAATTTTTCCATTATAACAGGTATGTAGACATGATCTTTTTGTGGTTTATTTAGCGCCAAATTTTTCTCATTTCTGTGCTTCTCTTTAGTGATTTCACTGATTAAAGTGTCACCCAAGCACAGTGCTGTAAGTGCTGTCAAGAGTCCCTTATCACAAGAAAACTGTAATATACCTTATAGGAAAAAAATACATATGTTATATAAGCTTTGTTCATTCATGAGTTATATATAGTACTGTTAGCCATAAATTTGATGTTAATGAATCAATAATATGCATTAAATAATGCACCTTCAAATGGAATCACACAAAAACAAGGTTACGTTTTAATTGGTTGATGAAAATAATGTGACTAGAGGTTCATAGGAATCTAACCTTATATCTCCTTTAGAAACAATGTTTTAATATTCACAAATTGTATATTCCCAACATTATATAACCACCATGAATAATGAGAACTGATCGTATGCTCTACAGCCTATAGTATAATTTGCAGATTTGAACTTTACTTTCTCTGTGAAGAAAGAAAAAAGAAAAAGAAATAAGAATATGTGATTTTCTTTCTGCTTTGAGGCCTTGCCTGAGGGGAAGTTTCCAAGTCTGTGCATTATAGTCATTAATGCTCTTTAAAGACTATTTCTCCCTGTATCCCCTGAGATACAGTAGAATTTTACTTCCTGGGCCCTGATAGTTGGTGAGATAATTTGAGTTCTAGAAGGTATTTCTTCCAGAAAGATTCCTCAGTTGTTCATGGAGATCCTTTAAGCTCTCTTTCCCTCTGTGTCAAGGTTACTTACAAAGTTTAATATGGTGGTTGTCCCAATAGCCTATGACCTTGAGTAAAAATGACATGAAGGACAGCCATCAATCAATAGTGGGCATGTAGCATGAATGAAAAATAAAATTTTGTTCTTTTAAGCCACTAATGTTTAGGGGGTTATTTTTTTCATATATTATAACGTAGCCTCTTCTAATTGGTTATAAAAGTTACTTCAACCATTTATTGGAGATGGTTGTATTCTAAAGAGAGCTCAAAGAAAAAAATAAAAGTAAGAAATAAAAGTAAGACTTTTTTATAACATACTTGTGTGATTTCTGCCATCCAATCCTGGTAGTCTCTGCTATTAATATGTGGCTCTGAAATGGTTTCAATGATAACAGAAGTAGGATGCAGCAAATGTAATAGTCTCTACAGCCACTTAACAGACTGTTAAAGGAGAGGTTAAAAAAGAACCCCTCAACCAATTAAAGTGACGACAGGGTGAACTTCAGATAATAGTGGTATAATTGCATAAATTGAAATCAAGCCAGTAAGTAAAGGCTATCAATGAAGGAAGAGAAAGGGTTTGCATGAAATACATAACTGATTCTTTTTGTATTTTACCTAGAAACATGCCTCCAAAATAGATAGTCTATTACCCAGCATTCACTGGGAAGAACTTAATCAAATGCCAAAAGTTCTTAAAATACAGAACTCTGCTTATGAAGCCATGTAATCTATTTCACTTATACAAGATAGGACTCCTAAATCACACTTCAGAAGAAAGGTATTTTCAAAAATGTTTTTCAATTTTTTTCTGGTTATCTTTTTGCTGTTTTGTTTTTGTTTTTATTGTTCTTGAATAGCCTAATTCTTAAGAACTATTTTAGAGAAAATAATATTACCACACCCATTTCTTAATGCCCCTTGCATAAATGTACTCTGTGTTAAGGGTGTGTGAGATAAACCTTTCCCCTTCTTTATTAGGGAGAGTTTCTGCCTTAACTTATAAGTGCTGATGATACTTGGTTATATTCTCTGGGTCTAAGAGTGGTCTAATAGACAAGAGTCCCCAGAATTTGGAATCTGGAAAGAATAGGGAGAGTTGGGACTAAAAATTTTATACCACCAAACATAATCTTATAATTAGAGTGAATAAGAATTTTTCTGATGGCACAACAAATTGATATGATTCTGAAACTTAAAATATCTTTTCTTTCCCCCTAAAGACTAGACAAAAATGTCTTGTCAACTTTGTATACTTTAAGTAAAGCATTTTCACATTGCAAAGCCATTGTCTATTGGTTTATTCTGTATTTCCACTGCAAAATCATGGGCTCATTGACAAGAGTAGTTTCATGCTCACTGTTATGTTCTATTTCACATAACACTATTTTGATTGCAAATAGTGGGAACCCATTTGAGATAAGAAAAATAATTATTTAGAAAACTTGAATCTATAGAGAAAATAATGTGGTGCCCCACAAGAATATATTTGAAGGCTTTATTAAAGGATAAGCAGCGAAGTACACCTGGGCCTCAGGTGGATTAGAACCAACAGTCAAGAATTGAGATCACTGTTTTTATGTATCCCTGACCCCATCATATCTCTTATTTTTCTACTCTCAGAGGATAAACACCATTCATTTCCCCCTTTTTTATCAGATTTTATTTTATTGTATACAGTTCCCTTCAGGTCAATTATAATGGGGTGCCAGGACAGCAGTCATACAGTACATTGTTCATTGCCCAATCAGCAGGAATTGTGGGACTTAACCAATTCTCTGATAAGCAGGCATAGACAAAGTAGTTCCCTCAGAGGTGACCAGTACTCATCTTGAATGTCTGACACATAGGGGTCATCAAAATTATTTGTTAAATGGACAAATGAATGTGGCAGCCATTGTAGGTAAAATGTCAATTTCCCCCTTATTTCTCTCTAAAATAATCCCACTTGAACTGGGGATTCGGGTGGTATTAGGCTCAGAAAATATGGACCCAGCCTAGTGGGGTGCTAGAGACAGTTTACATTGGTTTGTGGGAGCCAGTTATGCATATCTCTTCCCATCTCTGCCTTAGTGAAGTCATGTGGTAGCTTGAAATTACCCATGATGAAAATGCTTGCACCATGGAAATCTGCTAATGCATAATCAGTGCTTGCTTTTTCTTTTTTCTCTTCCTTGAGAGCAGACTAAACATTTACTAGCATAACACTGGCCCAGGCAGAATCATGGGTATTCTAAGCAACTAATGGAAATCCTAAGTCTCATTTTTCAGGAATTAGTTAAAGGGAGGTCCTGTGACTTAGTTCTACCAATGAAACCTGAGATTTCTTGAATTTTCTTCCAGAATAATAAGAAAGATGCTCAGGTTTTCTGTTTCTGAATTCTGTCTTTTAAAAATGTGAAACGTGTAGCCAATTTGCAATCAATAGAGGCAAACATAGAAATAAAAACCAACAAGCTCACAATGAATAAAAAGAAATATGAAAAAATCTGTTTTTGTTTTGATGACCTGATTAAGTAATTGCACCAAACATTGAACTATTCTTCCTCAGGGTTTCTTGTTATGAATTAACAAATGACAATTAATTTTTAGGATGATTTTAGTTGAATATTCTACGACTTACAGCCAAAAAGATTCTAAGACAATGGGTGGATAGATGAACTAATGAAAAAAATAATGAATGAATGAATGAATTAGATCATTTATCTAGTTGTGTACTGGGCAAAAAAATCCTTGGGACAATTACGTGTATGCATAAGTGTGTGACACATGTTCTGTTGGGTTTTATTTTATCTTTTAGCATTGTGATATGTTATAAACTTTTCTTTTTTCTAATATGCTTGAATAGAGCATTTCTCTATTCAAGAAGAAAAAGTATGAACATTATTCATTTACATGACCATATACATTTAAAAACCTTCTTAATAAAAGGCAAGTTATTTTCTTCCACTCAATGCTCACTGGAAACTAAATATTCTAACTTTAAATAAAAAGATATAAAATTTATGAGATCTTTAATTTTCTCTGCTAGTAGTTTAAAGTCTAAGGGGGTAATGTGTGTGTGCCTATATGTGTATACATGTTTGTTGGAAATTATGGTGGTTTTTAAACTTTATTTTGCATTTATTACACTGTAAGCTATTGTTCTTATAGTGGAAAAGATTAAAATGGCAAAAATTAAGGACATTACATACACTGATGATGGTTTCTAGCACAACTTTTGACTTTTTCCTCTCTATTTTTAGTCTAGGAAATAGGCAGAGGCAAACATAAGCCTTTGCTGGCGAGAGAGATCACTAGCCCCTATTTCACATGGTCTGCTGCAATGAGTCATTGTGTTCATCCTGTATTCTTGTCAATGAATCCAAGTTCTCTCTAGAAACTGTTAAGGAGTTGTGATTCCAGAGAAGAGAAAAAAGAGTCCAAAGCATAATTGACCATGGATGCTATCTAAGGGTATCTAATAAAAGAAAATATGCCAATGCTTGGCTACTTTATCATTGGGTTGGGGGGGGGAAGCTATGTAGCTAAGGTTAAAGGCTCTTTTTAACAACAACCATATTTTCAGTCCTCAATTACCCTTTTCAGGACTAGCTATATGCATAACAATAGCAAAAATGTTCTGGATGTTACTTCTTTCAGTTTCTATTAAAACTGTAATAGTGCCTGCTTCTATTATACATTTTCCTGTATATTTCAATCAAAATGTCACTTAGCCGCTATTCCTAGAGTGCACTTAATATTTTCATTAAAACCAATATAACCAAGAAATGACAAGGGTGCAGGTAGGTGCAGGCAATTAAACTCCTCCTGTATGTATTGTTAAATAGAAGTTGAGGAAAGAAAGAAGACCCATTGAACACCTGTCCCTTCTCTTTGAATGGCAGCTGAGATCCACTTAGCTAGTTATTGTCTGCTTATTTTCCTGACAGATAATGTGAAGAACAGGCAGTTATGGGGCCAGTAATTCAGAATTAATTTTTCCTTCAAAAGAGTGCTGTGGACACTGAGTGTAATAATGGTGCCTGATCAGAATTCAGAGGGGTAAAGAAGACAATTTGAGATGGTGGACAGGAGATAAAAACCAGTCAGAGTTGTGGTTTATGCTAGCACCTTTTATTACTATTTTTTAAAATCTGTTTTGTATTAAAAAGGTCTAAAGAGTTAGTCATTAAAACATTTGCCTTGTGGTGGTGGTGGTGGTGTGTGTGTGTATTTGTTAAAAGAGGAGACAAATCAGGAAGAATACAATCTTGCTCCTCATCTTTCCCCTCCATATCAATGTTAGTGGCTGCAAAAGACAGCTGTTAGCCACACATCAAGATTGCTTATGGAACTGACTCTTGTGAGCTTCTACCTCAATTGAGAAAATCATTGCATTTCCTTTATAAATTGGGAGCTTTTGCAAACTTATTGTTATTGTTTGTTTCTTTCTGATAGGGAACACCCACTCTTAATATGCACAACAATATTCGTTCTCATCCGACCAAATTAAAATTTTTTTCTTGCGATTATTCTACTACTCTCATTTCCTATATTCCTCTTCTTTCTCTTATCTCTCTTCCATTCTGTTCTTCTTCTTTCTAAGTTTCTATTCCTAAATGCTAGCTGTCCAAGTCATTTTACAGACTAATTGAAAAGACTCTCTGAGGATGACTTAAAAAGAAATATTAGATACAATTATTTTCTGGCCAGTCTTTGAGACCACTTGGTAGACAAATGGCAGACAGATCTTGTGAATTATCTCTCAGTCTCTGACATAAAGCATTTAGAATAAATCAGGATCAAAGATTGATTTCCACAAAATTTCTTTATCAATCAGGTAAATTTTATTGCTCTATTATGGAAAAGGGGGAAAAAAGCAGAAGAGGACTGGTCATGCTAAAATAGCAAACATAAATTACCCATAAATCCTCTCATTTCAAATATTCAATATTTAGAGTAGAATAAGTTCTTGGAGAACTTTGTCTTTGTGCAGTTTATGTTGTTTGGGGGGAAATGTAGAGAACCCAAGCATCTTAAATCCCATTAGTTAGTTTTAAAAATATACACTGATTAAATAGGCCCCAAATCAGGACATATATTTTGACAAGTACAGATGCATAATAATTGATAGTCTAGGAAATGTTAGAAGACAGTTAACAATTAGCTTTAACACTAGAAAGAATGAGGACTTAGATCTATGACAGAGTTACCCTCAAGTCTGATATGTATTCAGGAGATAATTATCAAAAATAATTGTGTAAGCAGATAATTTTATGTGCCATCAAACTGTGAGGATATACTTGTGTTTTGGTAGTACCGCAGAGTCAGAGATTATGTACTATGTCCAGCAGGTAAACACTACCCATCTCTCATTTACAGATCAAAACTCTACTCAACCCTACAAGCTTGCTGAAATATAAATAATATAATAAAAATCAGATGAATCTAAACATCTTTATATTAGTGTGATTACTTGGGATGTTACTTCCATAGTCATTTTAAGAATCTTAAAATTACATGTAAATAAAAAGTATTGTATTTAAATTAGAAAGAAATATAGTATGTGGAATATCTATTGGTTATGTTTATCAAATTATACTTCAAATGTAGAATATGAAGTTATTAATAATTATAGGTCTTGGAAATTTCTACTTTCTAGAGTTCTATCTAAAAATTATATATTAGAACATTGAAGACTATAAAACTCTTAGTGATACATCATATTTCAAAGAAAATGGTTGGACCATAAGTGACATATTTTGTGTCAGAACCTAATAAAAAAATAGTTTTAAACCTTCTCTCCCTAAAATGATTATGATAAAAGGTATTGACTTTGTAAATACATCTTTCCAACCATCAACATACATTTAGGTTAAGAAGAAATAATATGCTATAAATCTAGAAAAGTAGTCTTCTTAATATGAGAATTAATCTCATCTTTAATTTTATCTTTGCTTATAACACTTGTGTGATATTGTGCCTTATAACAGAAAATATATATTTGGTCTATCCGAAGTTTCTTAGTTCACAGCTTTCAAAACCCTTGTAATTTCCTAAGTGATTAGAGCAATAGAGGCTATCTTTTAATATAGCTTTTGTCCTAACTTCCTGAAATAGCTTCAGAGTCATAAAGGAGAAATGGGTGTATTTTGTTATTCATAACAAACCCCTTTCAACCACACCTGAGTTTAGTTAGTGAGGAGACTCTTGAAAAGCACCTAAGGAGGGGGACTGGTTGCCAGGGGATTAGAAGGTTAGAACTTTCAGCTCCACACAAACACCAGAACCTCTAGGGGGAAAACGAAGCTAGAGGCTGATTCAATCACTAATGGCCAATGATTCAATCAAATGTGCTCACTTAATAAAACCTTCATAAAAAACCCTGAACTACAGGATTCAGGGAGCTTCTGGGTTAGTGAACTGTGGTGATGTGTGGAGGGTGGTACACCCGGAGAAGGCTGGCATGAAAGCTCAATGCCATTTCCTACATACCTTGCCTTATGCCTTTCTTTCAATCTGACTGATTCTGAATTTATTCTTTTACAATAAATCAGTAATGTTCTAAGTAATCTTTTTTCCTAAGTTCTGTGAGTCACTCTAGCAAATCAATTGAATTTGAAACAAGGGTTGTACAAACTTCTGATTCACAAACAGTCAGTAAAAGCACAGATAAAAACCAGGGCTTGCAATTGGCATCTGAACTTGGGGAGGGGTGCAGGCTTGTGGAGCTGAGCTGTTAACCTATGGGATCTGATGCTAACTCTAGGTAGATAGTATTAGAATTGAGTAAGACTATATGTTACCCAACTGGTATTGAAAAATTGCTTAGTGTGTGGGAAATCCACACATCTGGTGCCAGAAGTGTAGTTGATAGTAAAGAAGAAACACAAGAAGTGAATTTTTCCTCAGAACTTTCATGGAGGGTGTATTTTCATGGGCAAAATTATAACATTATTCTATATTGAAATTGCTTCAATTTTTCTTAATAATAAAATGTAATGTCTGTAGATATCTAAATCTGTTTTGATTATAAGAAATAACCTTGCTTCCAGTAAAGAAGCCATACCAAAATCTTATGTGATAATTCTATCTGATGAAGGTAGATAAGATAGTGAGAGAAGAGCAAAATCTTGGCCAGGATTCATTACTCTAAGTGCAATTATTCATAAAATATTAGTTTTTTTGGTGCGTGTATATATATGTGTGTGTGTATAATTTATCTGAGGGTTCCCAAGACTCTCAGACGTTGAGTACAAGAAACAGAGAACAGTCAATTGCTGCATAGTTTTTAGCAACTCTTAATTCTTAGAAAACTCCAGGAGAATGGTCTCCACAATTTCTCATTTCCATGCTTCTTTCACAGACTTAGCAAGTTATACATGCAAATCAAAGTTGATCCCAAAACATCTGGTTTATCTGTGCTGTTCAAAAATATGCTGGTGGAAGAAAGAAAGCATGCCAAAACATACTTGGAACTTCATGGACTCACTGTTATTCCTTTTACCTTAATTTGAAATTTCAGTCATCATGGCATTTTTATTACTTTTTCTCAAACACTTCTAAACTACTTTTTCATTCCTCTTTTTTTTTTTTTATGGTCTCTAGAATCGCCTCTTCCCCTTTCTCATTTCTGGGTCAAGCATCTTTCTGACCAAAATTTTTCTTCTACTTGACCAGGAAATGCTTGTCTAAATCTGTTGATTTAATAAGGTCTACTTCTACCAACAAGACATAACATACAAAATATTGATCATCAAATACAGAAGTGTCACAAAGAAAAATTTTTCCTTCTACCATTCTAGGTTCTTTAGTTGGTCTACTAATCAAATAAACATAATTCAGATTATCAGGAGAAAAAAAAATTTAGTTGTGTATATATAAATGCTCCCTCAGATATGAGACCTAAGGACAAGTCAGGCAATTGAGGCTTATGTGCCATTCAGAGCTAAGGACTAGGATAGAAGTCTGGGACTTCAAAAGTGAGGAAGATAATTTACAAGAAGATGGGAAGAGCAAATGTTTGGCAAACAAATGTTTGCCATGCCATGAAGAGACAAGGGGATACAGAGTAGACTTTGAACCAGCAGACCTTGCTAAATCTCACCCCCAACCCATCCCCAGTCCACCACACCTCTGTCATATATTTTGTATCGATGATAGCTCTCTTCTGGTAACAGTCCCTCTATCTAAATTCTTCTAGGAGTTAAGGGGTAGGTAAAAGGAAAAAACTGAGTTTCCTGTTACTTAAAAATAATCAGCCTAAAATAATCCTCATGTCAAAGAGAAGCTTTTACCATAAAAAACATTTCCTATGTATACCTATGCTAACATTTTTTCTATATTTTAATGCAATAAATTAGAGCTAGCTTTATGGTGAGTCCTCCCATATAAAGCCTATACCTTCCCCTTTACCCTGAAGCAAAATCTTCCATTCACAAGCCCTACTCACATACATACAAAAAAATTGCTGTCAAACTTTCTTGTGTTTTAGTCTCATATATGAGTATTTAACCAGGTGTATTATATTTATAGTTGCAAAGGTATCTAAATAAAAATAAAACTTAATAATTACTATATAATATGTAATATATTATATTATAACTGTTATATATTCAATATATATTATATTTAATATGTAATCTGTTGTTATATTATTGATAATTATGATTAATATATAATAGTTTTATATTATATAATATTTAATATTATAAAATTTATTTTAAAAGCAGGGAAAAGGAATGGATATAATATAGAAGGTAATAAAAGTAGGTTTCATTCCTCATTTTATAATACAATTTTAAAAAATTATAAATGTATAAATCAAAGAGTAAAGTAAGGTGATAAGCACCAGATTAACTAAAATAAGATACAGTGAAAATGATTACGATTTAAGAAAAAGAATGAGCATAAAAATGAGGAAGTAAGATGGGGAGATAATTTTGTTTACATTTTATAGCCTTCTGTGTTATTTGGACTAATAAAAAAAAAGAAGAAAAAATGTACATATTTTGTGGTATACAAAAAACTAAACTAAGAAAAGTATAATCACTGTAACAAAACTGTATTCTACCTGATAATGTTTGCACTTACTTGTCAAGTGTCATGTTGATTTCACTGATGGCTTGAAGTTAGACATTAAATTTGCTCTCACCCTCATCTGTAAAATGTCATCAACTCTGTGATATTCAATGCACAGAAGGGAGACAAACCTCTCTACCCACTGGTCTTGAATATACTTTTTCATCTGGCTTTCTCTGAGAATGGAGAAGACTCAAGACATTTCAGCAGCTGTAGGATAGCACAGATCACAGATTCAGAAGTTTTGAATTCAAGGTTTGGCCCAACTGTGCAACACCTAGTTTGTCACTTAATCTCTCCTAGCTTCAGTTTCTTTCGTGTAAAGTAGGTATAATACCACTCGGAGTTGTTGAGGAGATTAATGAAGGTAATAAATAGAAGAATAGTTTTTATTGTAAGTAATGAAAAATATTTAATATACTAGATCTTGTGCCATTTATTTTCCCATGTAACCTGCTTCTTGGCAATCATTGTAGCTATTTTGTGTGGCTTCTTTTTATTATTACTTATTATTATTTATGCCTACAGCACATGGTCTTCTTAGGTGGTTCTCCCATCCCAGTACTAACCATACCTGACCCTGCTTAGCTTCCGAGATCAGACATCAGGCTTGTTCAGGGTAACCATGGCTCCACTGGGGTATGAACCCAGGACTTTCTGTGTGTAAAGCAGATGTGCTAGCCACTATACTATGGAACCACATCCAATTTTGCATTGCTTCTGACTTTTCCATTTTCAATACAGCTAATAGGCAGGTTTCTCAGCTCAACTGCAGCATTGCTATTCTTTCTATTTCCAGCATAATATAAGGTAAATGACTGATTTTTCTCTTCTTAGCCCAATACTCTAATGTGCAGATTGAAAATCTGTTCATCTTGTTATGTTTACAATCTAAATGACTTACATTACCTAGATGAAACATTGCTGTGAGGGCATAAAAGATTAACTTCTGCCTCCTTACAGAGTTGGACACGGATTTAAATTATTAAACAGGGATGGCTTTTAAGGGTCATCTAAACAGTAAGTTGTGAATTGTAGCCTCCTTGTCTGAGCCCAAAGGCTTACTATCTTCTTAAAAGTGGTTAAGTAGAAGTTATTGATGAGAGCTCAAGTGAGATTTGACATCAGGCTTTAATTATACCTTGAAAGGCAAGGAAAATGGAAAACAAAGTCTAATTCAATTGAACAGTTGATCACTAAGCAATAATCACAAAAAAAAAATTGTATTTTTATTTCACTCAAGTGCTGCCCACATGGAAGACTGGTATCAGTAATTAGATTTATACTACTCTGAAGATATTTTATTTGGACCAAGTGAGGGAGGCTTTACTCACTCTAATGTTTTTACATGGACATACAGGCCTGGATTTCCTTAAAATGTAAAAGGGTAGGACTAAAGAAACTTTGGTATTATTTGGACCCTGCAGAGAACATTAATCTACAGTTCCTGGTCAGTGCTATCTATATTAGAAGCAGAGCACAAAACAGACAGGCACCACCAATCAAAAGCTCATGTTTAGAAATATAGTACCTAAGACTACAATTGCCAAATACATTAAAAATATATTGAAATATGCTTAGCACATCAACATTTATGCAAAAGATGTGATCTTTTCAGTCTTTGTGCTTTATTCATTGAAAAACATAGTTGTGGGTACCTTCTATGTTTCCAGTCTCTTCCATTCTTCTGCCAAACAGAACTTCTTATATCAAATACAGAAGAATTGTCTTAAAACAGTCATGTAATTCAAGAAATTTTGTAAGAGTGTGACAAATTTACTATTCCATATGATATTGCTGATATTAAACAAGATTTTTACCTACAAATATAGTAGTGTCATATGGTTTTATCTAATAGATACAAATTATAGATTAGATTTCTCTAATTCTTGCATAATGAGTTATTAGTCATGTCCACCATGAACATTGTTCAAGAAAGTATTTTCTGGTTGAAGAAACTCAGTGGCATTTATCTTTGGCTATTAAAGGTGAGTGTTATAAAGCAGTGTTAATTAGAGTGACTATTCCATTATACTAAAGCAATTTCAAATGAAAAGCTTTGACACTAAACAAAACTTAACAGTAGTTATCTCTGCAGACATAGGTTAATTTTTCTTTAAACTTTGGCATATTTTCCAAGTTTCTACAATGAACAAGTATTTTAAAATAAGAGACATGTAGATTTTAGAAATTAAAAGGAGTTGAATTTTAAATATCACATTAAAATCTAAAGAGAGCAAGTTGTATAATAAATAAGTCAGTTCCTTCAGACAAAATATCTATGAATAATTCTGAAAAATGACTTGTTTATTACCACCACCACCCCAATTTCTCCTCCTGTTGACAAGTAGTCAGGGTAGTTGACACTTCCAGTTTCACTTGAGCTGATTTGTGACACTTATTAGTCAACCAATTTAGAATTACAACGTGCTTTGGCAGTCTAATGCCACCTCTGGTCACATATTAACCTCATTTTCGCTTAAATGCCCCATTAAAATGGGAAACCCTGTTCAGCTGGCAGGGGAATAGCACTTGCTTTAAATTGGATATTATTCTGAATTACAGTCAACTCTGTAATTCAGTGTGATGTGGCCGCTAAAAAGCCAAGGATCTTAGACTGCATTAATAAAAGTGTAATTTCTGGTTTATGGGAAGTAATCGTCTTTCTATATTCTGACCAAGCCACATCTGGAGTATTACGTTCAATTATAGGTCAACATTTGAAGAACCACAGCAAATTAGAATATGACCAGAAGAGAAAATCAGGATGGGGAAGAGTCTGAAAGTCACTGTCATTTTTGAGAAATAGGCAAAGGAAAGCAGACTAGGTGGTATAGACTACATAATAGCTGTCTTCAAATATTTGAACTGATTGAATAAAAATGAAAAATAGAATTCCATATTTTTTTTAGAAATGTGAATATGGATTTTCTATAAATGTGAAAGGACATAAAAATTGAGCTTTTTAAAAAAATCTTCCTTTCAACTGAGATCCCAAGACTGGGAACAAACTAAGTGACAACATTTTCCACATTCCAAAGTGAGGTGCCTGACCATCTGAGCTCGACTTGCAAAGAAAGTGGCCTGACACAGTTTGATGAGCCTAGCATTATCTCAAAGACATAAGAGTTCATATTATAGAATCTAAGAGTGGAAATTCTTTTTCAGAGAAAGAGTTGTTGGAGAGCAGTGGTGTTTACCTTACCTCACAGGAAGGAGAAGATGCCTTAACCTTTCAGAGGAAGCAGAGTAAGACAAGTGGAAGTGTTTGGAGAACTTGATTTGTGCCTCTGGAGTATGGAGAACACAGGGACTGGTGCCAGATCCACATCCGTAAAATCCCAAAGGTGGATGACTGTGGCTAGCAAGTCACTCTGACGTTGATGATAAAACAAGGAAAGGAGGTGCACTGGCTTACATCTGGCCTTCCATGTAGAAGGTTGCACAGTGTGTATGCTGCACAAAGGCACTTGGCAGAGACGACAAATGGAGAATGAAATACACCCTCTCTCTGATCCACAAGGGTGGGGTCACATCTTCTCACTCAATGGGGTGCATTTTTCTTTGCACAGTCTCACTATTGCCTTGCCAAGCCACATACTCTGCAAGGATGTATCTTTCCAGAGGGGTGGCCTTTTTCTAATTGACAGAAATGTACCGTACAAGTTAGAGGCAGCCCTAATAGAAAGATAAGTTTTACCTATGGACCAGATGTGGGCCTTGCAGAAGAGAAAATCAGCTTAAAGTCATCATAAAAAGAATTTGTCCAAGAGAGCCACCTAGTGAGGAGGTGGGACTTTAAGAGAGGACCTGAGTTGGTCAAATCATCAGATATCTAGAGAGTTGTGAATGGCCAACTAGAGAAAACACTGCCTGTGCTAAGGGAAGTACAGGTAAGAAAATACCAGCAATTGTATAATCTCCAAGCGAGAGCCCACTTAAGAAAAAGAATCAGATTCAGTACTCTCCTAACTCAAAGCATCAATATTAAACCATGACAGTACCTGTAAGGTAAGAACTTTCCTACACCTTCACATTTCTCTTTCCAACTGATCCAATTCTACCAGATGTCAGCTGTAGTTGGGGAAAGGAGTTCAAGTGGGAAAAAGAAAGGAAAAAGCAGACCTTTCCCCTCTTCTCCTCTGCAGAATTTCAGAGCCTGAGGTAAGCAGCAGTTCAGAAAATAGGGCAGCACTAATTTCAAAGTTTTGAATATTGCTTAAGAATAGACATTTAACTGATGAAATGAGACTTTTAATTACTACTAATAATCAGACGGTGTTTTATTTCTATAATTGACAAAAAAATAAAAGGATAGGAGCCACCTGAAATGTCATCTAAGCAGCAAAAGAAGAACTGGTTCCAAAACAGGTTGAAAAGCCAGAGATGGAGGGAAGAATAAACTGTCACTTGCATCTGTGGAATTTCGTACAGCAGATTTTTGTTTCTCTCTCTCTCTCTCTCTCTCTCTCTCTCTCTCTCTCTCTCTCTCTCTCACACACACACACACACACACACACACGTTCCATGTAAAAGGCATAAAGGCATAGATTTCCTATCAACATAAGAAATTTCCACCACCAGACTACTTATCAACAAAATGGGCTGCCTCAAAATATGGTCCTCTCTCAATCTATAAAGCCTGGGAAGACAAACGCCAAGGACAGCAGATTTCTGAGAGTACTGTTATCTCCCCTTCTATGGCATGGAGTCCATGCTAATGAAAGAGAGACAGGCAAGGCATAACCTAGAAAAACTATGAATTCTCACATCAACCATACTGCTTTTCGTTTTTGCAAGTAGGGAGATTCTTACTGGAGGGAAAGGAAAAAAAATTTTCACAACCTTTTTGTGTGAGTTGCATCAGGGGGTATTGGTGGTAGGATTAAAAAGCAGAGAAATAGGTACAGATATAGATAATTAGATTTTTGTAAAAATCCCTCTTGTCAAAGCTGAGCACATGCATCTATACAGCTTTGGGTCTGATCTCCTTTAATCTTGCCAGGAGATATAGAGTTGTCAATTTAATTAGAATGTCAAAGATTTTGGCCTGAGCCCCAAAATAAATGAGGCCATGATGAAATAGGCATTTATTTATTCAATTTCATTCATTCAATAAATATTCATTGGGCATTTATTTGTAATTTGAAAAGTATTGTAGTCATTGGTGATAAATTCATAAGTGAAATACATACATACCCTCCTTTCATAGATCTTACAGTACAGCTGAGAATATAGGCATAGAACAAGGAATTACAAGCACAATAAGGATAACAAGGGTAACAAGGAACTATAATAAAATTTGACATCCTTGAAAAACTGGTATGTTTCAAATCTAAAAATTATTGGATACAGATATAGGCTAAAGAAATGAGAAAGAGAGAGAGAGAGAGAGAGAGAGAGAGAGAGAGAGAGAGAGAGAGAGGCACTAATGAGTCATTCTCCTATGTAATGGCCTGATTATACCAGGTTGGCAAGCCCACGAAGCAATACAGGATTTATATTGAATTTATAAAGTGAGGTTTATTCCTTTACCACACATCTGTATTTTGTTTTATCAAGGCAAGTTTAAGGAAGCAACACAACATGTAAAAAGTTACTTGAAAGGCATCCTGTTATTCCCCTAGAAGCTTTAATTGATGCAAATTCTCATCCATTCTCATGTGAGGATGGAGAATAAGGAGCTTTGCTCTCTCCATGTTGCATTGTCTTAGTTCCAGCTGCCATCACAAAATACCATAGACTGGATGGCTTCAACAACAGACATTTATTTTCTCATGGTTCTGACAACTGGAAGTCTGAGATCAGGGTGCCAGAGTGTTTGGTTTCTGTTGAGGACTTTCCCCTGGTTTACAGATGTGTCCTCACACCACAGAGTGAGAGAACTGTGATGTCTTACTCTTTCTATTAGAGTACCAACCCTATCAGATTAGGGTCCTAATTTTTATCATCTCCTCCTAGGCCCTATATCCAAATATAGTCAAAGTGGTGTTTAGGGCTCCAACATGTGAATTTTGGAGGAAGCAAGACAATTCATGTATAAAAAAGATGAAGAAAAATATCCACCTTAGAATATTCTGAAAATAAACCCAGATAAAAAACACTAATCAAAACCAAAGGAACACATGTCATTGTCATGCCTTCAGATACAGAGTGGAGCTGGGAAGCTGCTCTAGTAATACTTTTGCACACTCGCACACACACGCGTGCACACACATACACACACACAAGCCTTGGAAAACAAATTCGAAATTTGTTACAATGCTCCAGATTTTATTAATTTTAATATCTTTTGTGATGGGAGCATGAGGTGGGAAGCTGGGCATATCATCTCCATGGAAACTCTTCTGTAGGCCTATTCCTGAGGACACCTACCATGCCTCATTGTCAAGGCCTGATATGCATGATTTACACCTTCCTCTTGCTTTATTATTAGTGAACTGTGAGTAAAAACAGATTTTTTATTTGATTGTAAGAGCAGAGGATGAAAACATCTTTTAAGCATGATTCGTGTGTGACAAAGCATATTTAAGTCCTTAATGAGAGTGATGACTGGGCAATAGGCATAATTGAGAGGAAGATGGTTGTGCAGCTCTCCATAAGAGCTGTAAAGCCAGTCTGTTTTTGTGACTGGTCAAAGCTGGTGTGCACTAGCTTAGTAATTTAGAAAGTAACAGAAAGATTAAGAGGATTTAAAGAGTGTAATATTGATTATTCAGTATGAAGACAATGCAGCATTTGGAGGTCAAATCAAGAATTTGTCAAGTATGCTTTTTAAATGGTTTCTTTTTTAAAAAAAATGAGTGACAAAATGATGATCAAAAGCAACTATATATATATATATATATATATATATATATTACTTCTAATTTCACAATTATAAAAATTCAATTTATTATCTCTTTCTTCTTGTCCATTTGAACAAGAAAATGTCATAAATCTTTGAGAAGAAAATGGAAAAAGTTTTAGGACTGGCTAAGTGTACTGAGAAGTGAGTAATAAAAAGTTGTGACTTTGGATGTAAAGAGTTAAAGAGATAGTAGAGTTACTGTAGCTTAGTGGAACCATGTGGAAGAATGACTTTAACTTCTTTTAAACTTTGAGAAATTATGTTATATCTTCTTTATGCATTCATTCATAGACAGACTCTTTTGTTTCCATATCTTGGCTATTGTGAATAATAATACAATGAACATGGGAGTACAAATACCTTTTCCAGTTCTTGATTTAATTTTCTTTAGCTATGTACCCAAAAGTGAGGTTACTGGACCACATGGTAGTTCCATTTTTAATTTTTCAAGAAAACCGCATACTGTTTTTCTGCAGCAGGTGTACCAATTTGCATTCTTGCCAGCAATGCATAAGCATTCCCTTTTCTCAACATCTTTGCCAATACTTATCTCTTGTCTTGTTGATGGTAGTCACTCTAACAGGTGTGAGGTGCTATCTCATTATGGCTTTGATTTGCATTTCCTTGATGATTAGTGATGCTGAACATCTTTTATGTGCCTCTTGGCCTTCTGTATGTATTTGCAGAAATGTCTATTCAGTCGTCTGCCCATTTTTTAAATTAGATTCCATGTATTTTTTTCTATTGAGTTATGTGAGTTCTTTATCTATTTTGAATATTAACCCCTTATCAGGTATGGTTTCCAAATATTTTCTTCCATTCAGTAGGTTACCTTTTAATTTTTTCACTTGTTTTTATTTTCTTGTGCAGAAGTTTTTTAGTTTGATGTAGTTCTACATATTTATTTTTTTATATTATTGTTTGTGCTTTTAGGTGTCATATCTAAAAAAAATCATTGCCAAGATCAATGTTAATGAGCTTTTTTCTATGTTTTCTTTTAGGAGTTTTATGGTTTCAGGTCTTATATTTAGTCTTTAATCCATTTTGAGTTAATTTTTTTGAGTAGTATTAGGTAAGGGTTCAAATTCTGCATGTTGATTATCCAGTTTTCTCAGCACGATTTATTAAAGTTTATCCTTTCCCACTGAGTATTTTTGGTTTGCTTGTCAAATATTAGTTGACTGCATATGTGAGAGTTTACTGGGCTCTCCATTGCATCCCGATGTTCTATATGTCTATTTCTGTGCCAGTACCTTGTAACAGCAACCTTCAGCTACCATTACCCTGATCAATCCTTATCTCTGCCTTACAGATACTCTCTAATCTTATTCCAGCCTACTGCCTCCCTAATCCATGGTGCTCAAGCCTATCCTTGCCTTTCTATTCCTGGCTTGCACTCTGCTTATGTCCATCTTATATCTTTTCATAGGTGTTTTCTCTACTGATAATGCATTCTCCTTTAAAATCTTGCATGGAGGCCCCTGTTGTCATTCTGATCTCAGCTCCTCAGGGGAGCCTTGACTGACTACCTTATCTAAGGTAGTCCCCTAATAAATTTTGTATGACATCATTCTAATTTTATTCTATACATAAAATCCATGCTATCTGTGATCTTCATTATTTATTTATCTACTATCTAAGTCCCTCAATACAATGTAATTTCCATGAGTGCAATGACCTTATTTGCTTTGTTTATCTCTGAAATTCCAGTGTCTGGCACATAATAGGTATTAAGTGAATATTTACAATATTTTTTAATGAAATGGATTTGGTAGAATGAAAGTCAAAACCAACTTTATAATTTCTCTTCTTGCTCCTTTAACCCTGTTCTATAAGTTTATTCTTTCCTGTTCCTTAGATAAAATCTCAGGTCACAAGCAGTTTTTAGAAGTCTTTTTATAGAGAAAAAAAAATGGCATAGATGATAAAGGCTCTGTTCATCCCTCTGGTGACCAAATCGAAGTTGTGATGGAAACAAGGAGCAGCAGCAAGAAAAAATCACCCAGGATCTAGATGAACAAGCCATACAAGTAGGACGAAATCACCCTGCAATGGCAGAAGGTAGGACAGGGCGAGGACACAGGGCTACACAGTCTCAAACAACTGAGTGAGACAGAGATTGCAGCAGTGGTAGAAGCCTGTTAAAGGGCTGCATCTAAGAGCAGATTTTCACAGTGATGGATCTACTTGCCCTGAACACCAGTACCCTTTCAGCTGCGTGCAAGGGGCACTAAGGACTTACAGAGAGACATTGTCAGAGTGAGGGCCAAGGTGAGACTTGCTCAGTACAGAAGTGTTGGCAGTATCCATTGTTCCTTATTGAGCCTCCCACCTCCCAGGGTGCAGACACAGTGCCACCATAGCCATTAAGTCATCAAACTGGATAACAGAGGTCACTTTTCCCAGAGGATTCCCTGAAACTCCACCTCCCCCAACTCATAGCCCTACCCAAGCAACGTCCAGGTTTATCCTCAGTGAGTCAGGTGCTCCTTGCTGAGCAGTGCCTAGACTCACACTGGATGCAGCTGGCCTCGGTTTCTGGTGTGGCCTTTTGAGGCAACTATGAGCACAGCATCTGTGGATTGTTTGTTGAATCTTAACAGGTGGCCCCAGAGGGGTAGAAGTTTGGGCTAAATTTGACCTGCAGCTGAACCCCTCTCAGGACTGTGCAACTGTACACCTACTTCACAAATGCACACTAATAAGACTGAGAGACTTAGGAGCTTTGCTTAGTACATAGAAACAGACACAGAAAGGCAGCCAAAATGGGAAGACAAAGAAGCAAAAACCATATAACAGAACAAACAGAGATCCAGATATAATGGAGTCAAGTACTCTAACAGATGCAGAGTTCAAAACACTGGTTATAAAGATGCTCAATGAACTTTTGGGAAGTATAGATAAATTCAGTGAGAACAACAAGGAGATAAAAAAAATACATAAAAATGGAAATGGAAATTATAAAAAGGAATCAATCTAAAATGAAGAACACATTATCTGAGACAAGAAGTATATTAAATGGAATAAACAAAGGAATAAACAAAGTGAATAAGGAAAAGGATCAATTGCCCTATCTAGAGGACAGAAAGCCAAGGACACACAATCAGAATGGCAAGAGATAAGATTCCAAGACTTTAAAATAATTTAAGTACCATATGGGACATTATTAAGAGTCCAAATATCTGTCTGAATCAGCATACCTGAAGAAAATCAAGATGTTGAACAGCTGTTTGAAGAAATAATGATGGATAACTGTCCTAACCTGGTGAAGAAAATGAACATAAAACCTCAGGAAGCTCAGAAAATTCCAAAAATCAGGGATCCAAAGAGGCCCATATCAAGACACATCATAATTAAAATGCCAAAGTTAAAATACAAAGAAAAAATATTAAAAGAGCAAGAGAAAAGTTGATGGTTACCTGTAAGGGCACACTCATAAGACTGGCTCATTTCTCACAAGAAACTATGCAGGACAGAAGGACTTGGCAAAAATTATTCAACAGGATAAAGATCCAGGATCTACATCCAAGAATACTTTATCCAGCAAAGCTATCATTTAGAGTTGAAGGACAGATAAAGAGCTTCTCAGACAAAAATAAGCTAAAGGAATTTATCATCAAAAGCCAGTATTACAGGAAATGTGGGAGGGACTTTTTTAAGAAGAAAAAAACATATATCAAAAACAGGACTAAAGAATGGTAACAACTACTTTTCCATCACTAAGTACCTTAAATGGAAAAGAATTAAATGTTCCAAACAAAAAAATAGAGTGGCTGAAAGAAAAAGAAAAACAAGACTTCTATATATGCTGCCCACAAAAGACTCACTTCAGATTAAAAGACACACACAGACTAAAAGAAAGGGGATGGAAAAATATATTGCTTTGATTGATCTAGAAGATATTTAAGTCAGAGAAAGATAAACACTATATGATTTCATTATATGTGGAATCTAAGGAATAAAAAGAACAAACTAATCAAAAACAGACTCACAAATATAGTGGACAATTTGGTGACAGACAGAGAGAAGGGGAGTTGGGGGGCTGGGAGAATGGAATAAAGGGTTAAAGAAGTACAAATTAGTAGTTAATGGATGGTCACGGGGATGAGGAACATGGCATAGGAAATGCAGTTAGCATTAATATGTTGGCTAGATAGAAGGTCAGGGGAGGAAGGGAGCAAATGGGATTGTTTTATAAACTATATAGATGTCTAACCAATGTACTGTATACTTGAAACTAATTAAAGTAAATAATTTTTAAAGTCTTTTTAGTCATAAGATCTATCTTATTTCTGTAATTAACAATATCCATGCAGCATAATATGAAAAATCTGGACTCTTATCCTAATTAAAGCTTTTTTCTTTCTCTAGGTTCTAACTGCCCTAGGCTAGAGCCTCTCTCCACCTCTTCGTCCATTCCCTAGCAGTTGCCTTGGTCCCATTATGTCTGGGATAGAGAAAAAAAAGAGAAGAAAAGCAGACAAAATAAAGTTTATCAAAGCAATGATAATCTGGGGTTGGTGTCATCTAGGCATAGGAGGTGTACAAAGCTGATTCCTTCTCCCTTAGGTTACTTGGGTGGGTTCCTTAGGGATCCCTTGCTGGGATTTTAACTCTGTTTGGTAAAGACAAGACTTTCTATCTGGCTCCTACTTAGTACTTTCCAACAGTTTCTAGTCTACCAACTAGCCACCCCTTGTTATGACCTCTTTAAGCAGCCCTTCTTGAATGGGATTTTTTTTTATAATGAACCCTGCTTCTTTCTTCAGCACACATAGTTGGACCTTGGAAAATATGCAAATTTTCCCTTCCTTCAGTCAATGAAGTTTAATGGCAAAGGAACTTGCTTCCCATGCATTAATTTTTGTTGTCATTATTGTTGCAAGTTCCAACTATATTTTCCTTTTTAGATTTTTTCTTAGTAAAGTCTGGACCTATACCTTGTGATCCCCCAAAGCCTACTTCTTGCTCTTAAATATATTTCTCTCTAAAATATATCATTTTCCTTCAAATTCTCTGACGACAAGGCACCTCACCTTCCAAATTTGTCATATATGAATGCAATGTTACTGAAAGACCTATGGAGTCTTCAAAAAAAGATATTTTTCTTTAAGTTTTATGTGGACACTCACTGTCATTATAAGCTTAGCTCAGTCACTTTTCAAAAACCTCTGGGTAAGAAAGTCATCTGGTTTACTACCTTCTCATCTACCCTAACACCAGCCATCACATGGGGGAACTTAATGTGCAGTCTGCATGGCTGACTCTCATAGAAATTCAATCCAACTATACTTCTATCCTTTTACCTTCTTTATACCATTACTTCTTTATAGCAGTTTCAACTTCAACAAGGTCTCTGCTTCAACTACCAACCCTCCATTGACAGAACTAATTGATTTCTATGCTAGTATTTTCTCTAGTCCCTGCTAAAGAAATTCACATACAACCATGAAGGCCAATGCTGCTATAGATGCTTTTGTGTTAACTAGATGTGAGACACAGAGCTATGAGACAAGTGTTCTATGCAAATTCACAGGAAATTAAAGTATTAGAATTAAGCATACCTAAATCTGAATCCTAGCTCTACCATTTCCCAACTGTGATATCTTAGGCAACTTACCCAATAGAATTAAGCTTTAGTTTCCCATAGAAACTGATTTAAAAATTTTGAGACAATTTTATTTTTTTCTAATTTTTTTTTTAATTAGGCAATAATACTTACTTAAGACTGTGTTCCTGGCAGTCAGTTTAAGTATCAGTTGCATTACTAACCAGATATATGCATTACCTTACATGTTTTTAGGCATGTGAATTATAAAAATATATTAGATTTAAAAATTTTTATATATATATTATATCCACTTTATCAGATTTTCTAGATGCATTTTTATTTTCATGTGTTCTCAACAAAATATTGATGTGTTAATTCAATTTTATATTCTAATTAAATAATTTCTGATTTTATCATATTCTTTTCCTTAGATAAGTTTGCTAGTTTTTTTCTTTTTGTTTTACAATTTCTTGAATTATTTTAATCACTTCTATCACTCTTCATTGTCAAATAATGAAAACACTTAAAGCCATGCATTTTTATCTCTGCTATTTTGGTCACATCTCATAAAAGTTAATGTATGAAATTTTAATTTTAATTATTTTTCTAAAAGTATATATTTATAAATTCAGTTCTTTTTGCTTCCACAGTTATTTAAGATTATTTATTTTTTAAATTTACTTTTGCTGTTTTATGAATTTAAATCTTTCTTGTTTATTTGCAATTTACATTTTTTAAAAATAGATATATGATCGATTTTGAAATATTTATAGCATCTTGAAAAGAATATGTAGCCTTACTAGGTATGTGTGTGTATGTGTGTGATCATGTGGATATAAAATTGTTATTCAATTTTTAACTCCTTAAAATCTCTTGCAACAATTATGCTAGAATAAGTTATTATTTGTATTTCTATTTTTACTTTTGAATTATTGATGTTATGTTGCATGATAAACTAGCATTCCATATCCATTGCAAATTGTATTTTTATTTTTGAAATATTTTTCTTAATGCTCTAAATTCAGGTAATTTATGTTTAATTTTGCTTTACCTTAAGAATATATCAATTTAACATCACACATTCAGATTTGGCTTTTAGTCACATGTGAATCTCTGTCTTTTATCAAGATAATTTAAACTACTTGTAATTACTTTTGCATAATATTTTTTTAACTTTTCTCTTTTTTTCTCTCCTACTTATGTCTCTCTCTCTCTTTTACTATATGCCTGCCACTATTCACTGTCAATGATAAGAAAGCTATAAATCTTAATGTATTTATGGTTACTTTTAAGGTTTTTCAAAACATAATCCTAGCCTATATAAAGCTAATTGACAAAACAAAATGTGATTGTCCCCTATATAAAATGAAAAATTTACCAAGTTTTATTTCTATTCTACAAACATTCTTCCCATTCCATGATCTGTATTAAAATAAATAAAATCTGGAGTTAGAGTCAAATTATAGTTCCAAATTATTTTCCATACATATATATTCTATTCAGACTAATTTTGAAATTAAAATTATATTTATAATTCTTAGTGCTAATTCTAACTGATCTTACTCTTCACCAGACAAATTTGTATACCACTTCTGTCTTCCTAAATTTTCAGTGTTGATCCAACTACTATACTAGGTGAAGACTAACTTTAGGAATGTTTATTTGTCAATGCAAACCAAAATCTTTGATTTGGAGTCAAAGGTAGGAGCTTGAAAGAATAAGAATAAACTTTAAGGTCATAGGGGCTGTTACATGTTAAGGGACAACTGGAATAAAAACTAGAAAGGAAACTTGATTTAATCAAGAGCAGGTTATAAACAAGCAAATTTTGGATAGTCCAGAATTGCTACCACAAAAGTAATTGGAGCATTCTCATCTTAACTTCATTAGTAAGTGTATATTGTTGAGTAGCATTTTTAGGTGCATAGTTAGAGAAATATACCTAACTATGATAGTATTCCACAGGTAGCTCAATCTTTCAAAAAGCAAATCCTGATATAAGGGTGCCTGTGCAAGTGACTTATTAGAAAGTGGTTTCAGAAAATATCAGAGAGAAAGTGGAGCAATAAAACAGGGAGAGAAGCTAAGAAATGATATAATTTGGGGCACTTTCCAGACCTGGCCTCATTCCTCAGATCTGAATATAAGTGATATCACAACGTCTATCCTGGCTCAAGACAAGAAGATGGATTTTCAAACCTGCCACAGTTAGTCATTTGGCTATAGGCTACTCTTAAAGGGTTATAAATTCCCAGATACTTCCAGCTATGTGTCTAGGGTAAGCATTCCAGTAAACCAAGAATAACTGTGGAAGAAGTTGCAGGTACAGTATTTGTGGGTAAAGCAAGAAGGGATTGGAGCATTGGTGTAGGGAACAAGTGAAAGGAATCTGTAGCTATCTGGGTGGTGCAACAGCAGCATTCATGGCATTTCATTAATGTTAGTAATTGTTGAATGAACATGGATGACCAGTCAGAAACGTTTCAGGATCCCCGGGAAAATTTAGTGCAGGTTAAAGAGAGAAGTCAGGGTTTAGGGAGAAAAAAGTAAAAAGAAAAAAGATAATAAATAAAAGAGAAAAAAGGTACAGAGATAAGCCTTATCTTCCTCAAATTTATGCTAGATAATAGACAAATTGACATAATTTTCATAAGAACACTCAATATGCTGGTTTCTTCCTTAACTCAAAACCTGTCTTTTATTCCTTAAATTTATTTAAAACAATATATTAATATCATTGTAAGAAGTTTTCTGAAACCAAATTCACTTCTTCTGTAATTTTCTCCTTCATTTTCTATGGTTATTCTTGCAGGCTTCCCAATCAAAGTACAACTCACATTGAAAAATAATAGATTTTCTCTCTTCTTGGGAACATACAAAACCAAATGATTGTAGGTTGGACTGGATCATTATTTTTATTCTTTAATTCATTATTTTACTTATTTATTCATTTAATGACAAATATATATTGAGTTTCTATTGTGAGACAGGGACTAAGAATAAAGAAGTGAATGAGGCTTGTTCTTTCTCTAAGTTGCTTAAAGGGACACACTTTTTTGTCATTACATTCTCAGTGGCAGGGAAAACTTAACAACCACTGCAACAAGTTTATTTCATGAACTTAAAAAAAGCTTATTGAGCATATACTAGATCAAGACTGTGAAAAGTGCTATAGGAAATGCAAACATCAATTCATTATGGACATGGCTCTTCAGGTTGTTATAGTTTATTTGGAAGTATGAGAGTAGAAGCTAAGAAGCATTAGATAGTCATAGCTCAATCTCTAATACCTAAGCTGATAATAAGAGAAAATAGAATATGGAATTAGTATATTTGACCTCCTATTATATGCCAAACTGTGTTAAAAAAAAGAACTCTTTGTATGTGTTCTGTCATTAAATATTAATAACCTGTGAATTAGGTTATTTTATCACTGTTCAGTAAATAAGAGACCAAAAGCTGAAAAGATAAGTCATTTCCCCAACTTTATGCTATACTTCAATCTACAGTATTTGGCCGCAAGCTCATGTTCATCCTAACACATCATGTTATACTGTAAGACTATTTGAAATAACATTTTTTACTCTACCACAGTAATAAAAAAAAATGAATTTTTCTGTTTAAGAGCTCTCTTGAACAAATTGGGCTGAAACTTCAGAATTAACCAAAGGAAGTATAGTAAAGGAATTTATAAATGAGGTAATGATGGGATTGAACAGAAAGGCTGGGAGAGAGGAAAAGAAATACCACTAATAAAACAGTTCAGAAATAAGAAACAGATCTTTGCTTTCCCTGGTATATGTGCACTCCTGATGAGCACCCAGGCTGGAGTACTTGACACTCAACCAAAGCTCTGAACTTTTTGAACTTCAACCACTACTAATGATTAGTCGGGCTAATACATACATATAAGGTCTGGGTTATCACACTCTCACTACGTGGAAGAAAAATCAATAACATCAGCTTTATATTAAATGAAAGCCCTTTGCCTCTCAAACATAGCCCAAGGGCAAATGTGTTTATGAACTGGAAATGTGATGAATTCAGTGTTGGTCAAGGGATCATCGGACTCAAGATATTCTAGAAACACCACATTGTTTACCACTTCTTACTAAAAATATTCTATCTAGGTTACAAAAAAAAAAAAAAAGTATATAAAAAGCAAACAATCCGGCAACACTTCACATAGAAACAGGTCAAAACATGTGCCTTTTAGTTTAGACTTATCAATTGTTAAAATCACACAGGTGCATTTGAGCTCATCAAGCAACATTATTGGGCATTTAACATATGCTTAATTCTGCCTGGTGCTGTAAGAGGATGACATATACCTTTTAGGGGCTTATAATACTATTAGGAAGGTCATTGTAAATGTAAAACATCCTGGATTTTTCCAAGGTAGGTATGATTTCAAGCATTTTGCCCCATTCTGAACAACGGGTATTTGTTATGGGTCCAGAATATATGAGCAGCATAGAATTAAATATATGAAAAAATATTATTCAATCTGCATAATGTATATTAAGTGACAAATAGCTCTACCTCTTAAAAAACCTCTCAAGTACATCCATTTCTCCATCTCGATTACCAGAATTCAACCCTGACTGTGCTAATTGTTTTATTTGGATTGCATTTAAAGATATCTTTCTTATTTCCCCACTTTTTAAAAAACCTCAAAACCATCTTTTTTACTCTGTAGAAAGATCTAAGAATGACAATCTTTGCTGAAAAAATGTCCCTTTGCCTTTAGGATACATTTTAAACTTCACATGTTTTATAAATTCATTCAAGAGTCCTGCCACTAGCTTTTGAGCCTTTTCTGGTGATGATCCACCTTTCTCAGTATCCCCTCTAGTCTTTATGAACTCTTACATCACTGTTCTTTCCATTACATCTTGGCACATATTGTTCCCTCTGACTAGAATTGCCACCCTTCCTTCCCCTAGCCACAAAACACATATTTTAGATAGCACAGATATTTTCTAGATAACTTCCACTCATCCACTAAATTTCATCTTGAATGTCATTTACATAAGAAGGCATTCTCTGTTTTCTATGTTACATTAAACTACTTTCCATATGGAAGTGTGCTTCTATAATATCCACCCCCTTCTTCATCAAAATGATCATCATACTTTATTTGCATTATTTTCTAATACTGTTTTCTCTCTGGGGTGGTAAAAATTATGACTGTCTTATTCAACAATGTATTACCAGCACATGCAGTGTGTGATACATTTTAGGAACTCATTAACTGTAATCGTTGTCAAGGGTTGGAGATATTCAAAATACTAGATGACTAGTTTGGTATGGACACTACCTCTTTGATAAATGGGAGCATCACAGGTAAAAATCAACTTTGAACACCTGACCATAAGAATTTATAAATAGATTATAGCAATGTAGAGTGGTTGGGCAAGATTTTATATATAATAAAGTATATCTCTATTATAAGAGATTTACATATGAACATGAAGAGTATAGATTCTCTTTTTTAGGTCATTATCAGGAGATTGGTTGCAGGGGAGGGTAAGTGTTAAGAAGGGAGAATTTAAATGAGTGACTAAATGCATGATGCTCTGGATGCAGAAGTATTATCTGGAGATAAGTCCATGACCATGGTGAACTGTTCTGATGAGTAATAGACACACTTTTAGGAAAGAAGCTCAAGCATCTTTCCCTCTGTCCTCTTGGTCAGCACCCTATCAACTGGAACACTCCTGTATCCCCCATTCTCTGCTCATCAATATATACAGAATATCTAGCCAAACCCTTGACTATTAAACATGAATAATTTGAAAACATGGTTTGTTCCTAATTTGTCTTGAGATTAAAGCAGCTGGTACACTTTGCTGAAGTCTTATGGAAATAATGTTTGTCACTGAGAGTTTCATTGACTGAACTGCTGTGTATTATCACCATTGCTCAAAGTGGAAGAGAAATGGAACACAGTCCTCAGGGAACTGAGAATGGAGAGATAACAATATTAAAAATGAAAGTTTCCTCCTAAGTACTTAGTTATGCCTTGATGGAGAGAATCATGTGTGAATTTATTTTTTTAAATAAGATACAACACGACCCAAGACATCGAGTGTTTAAGGGTTAAATAAAGGGCTTGTTATTGAATTATAAAGCTTACTTGATTTTAAAAATCTATACAACTGTAGGCCTTGACGTGCAAACAGAGAAAATAGTGCTTCTCTCAGTATTCATACAGGATGTCTGTTTGCAGATGCTAAAGTGAATTTGACATAATAGTAAGTAGTTTAAACAATCTATATTGCTAGGAGCTTCTTTTCACAAGAAATTGATTTTTCAACACCATCAGCAGCAGTCCCAGAAACACATTTCTCTTTTGTTTGCCATCCTATAGGCCTAGGATGTTGTGTTTCACAATGTATAGTGACATTAGCAAACTTTCAGATATTTAACTGGAAAATTTAATGACTTGGTTTGCTCTTCATTATGAAATAAGACTCATCTTGTCAAATTACTAGTCACTAAGAGAAGCATGGTTTGAGTAACCAGGAAAAAGGAGAATATTAAAGAGCTGGGAGGCCTGGACAACCTTCTGGTGAGACAAGTGGCAGAACAGCAACAGCATAAATCACTTACCACCTTAAGACAAAATAAGAAGATGTAGTTACCTGAGACAATGAATTGAGGCCACTAGTATGTGCTGGAACCATAGCAAGAGCAATCCAATGGGAACTATGATCATGTTGGAAATGGCAGCCTCCTGTAGCAGAGAAAGAGAGGTTCACATACCCTGGGCCCCTTTCTTCCTTCAATATCCCAATTCTGTCTCATATTAGTTCATCTCAGATGGAAGCCAGTGGACCATGGAACCTTAGAAATCTAGTTGGCATGGCCTAGTCCTTTAAAATGCAGAACAGAATGGGGAAAGGATGGAACATGGATCTGAGAGCCAAAAAAAGAGATGAGTACCTCAGATACACAGCACAGAAGAAGACAGCTGGGAATTCATAGGCAAGGCCCAAGATAGAATAGGTCTATGGCTAAGGGGAGCTGGCGATAAATTTAAATGAATGCTAGAAATCAAGCCACTGTACACACTGTTATTTTTAGTGGTCACGGAGATTGGAGGAAGATTCAACAGTTGAGGATACAGCCCTAAATAAGAACGAGAAAGATGTAAGCTGGGAGTGAGAGAAGAGACTCCTACTAAACAGGCCATAGTCTCCAAAAGTAATTAGAGCATACCCAGAAAATCAGCTGTATTTAGAGGAAGAACTTTACCCATTATCTAGTCTTATAACTAGAGCAGTGACATGAACAGAATTGTGTTTTGAAAGAATTGATCTGACAGCATCATAACATCAAGAACAGAGGGGATAGGAGTTGTTCCAGTGATAACATCTTCAAGATTTCTTATTTTGAGGGCATATTCCACTCCAACAACTCAGAAAGGAACACAAGATACATTGGCAGTGGTGAGAAGTCTATGCTTTGGTATAATTCTTCCTAGAGATCTGGCCCCCAAATAAGTCCAATTCTAAAACTATCAGACTGGGTCTGATGGGCTCCTGTCAGTCAGTCCCTGAACCATTACACACTGTGAGGGCAATTCCATGTAGGAGGAGGCAGTTCTGTACATACCACACCCCAGTCTTTCTGTTCCAATAGAGTGCCTGGAGACTTAGGTCTTATTCTCCATGCCTTTTTAGCAAAAGGGAAAAAGAAAAACTGCTTCAACCTTTTACCATTGGACATTGGAATATAATTTGGATTTATGCCCAGAGATATGCTAGCTCAACCCCTAAATGTGGTCCTGGAGCTGGCAGATATTTATCTCGTTTATATTTCCATAAATTTAAGAAAATATGTTTTTCTCCCTAAGGGTTTGTATAATAAGCTTTATATCCAATTACAGCATGATGAGTTTTTTTCTCTGAGGAATTTTAGGGGAAGAAGGGAGAGACAGTTTTGAAGGCAAAGGCTTTTAATGTGTTAGACTAGCTCCTTCAACAATTTCTAGGATGAAATTGCAGACCACTTACTTAAATTTTGTGTTCTAAACTGACATTATAATATTATATTCATCCACTAAATTTTTATTCTCCACTTTAAATTTATAATATAAAGAAAAATTCAAAAGAATATTTAAAAAACAATTTTTTTCTTGAAGACTGACTTTTTTTATAACTTTGGAAACTTCAATTTGTTGTCAGAGTATAAAGAACTTTGGTAGAAGCAGATGATTTGCTGAAAGGTGCTGCAGGCTTTTATAGTGGCTGTGAATTCATTTCAAATAAAAGGAAGGAAAAATAAACAATGGGAAAATTTTAAATATTAAGTTCCATGACTTTGTACGGTATCCTTAGGTTTAGGGCAATCATACTGTAATTTAGAAGAGATTTTGTTTTTTAATGAACATTCTACTCACACACACACAAAGGATGCATCAGACAACTTATTTTCATGATGGAGGTGCTGTCTGGAATTACTGGATTCTGTAGTTTGAGGGTTCTCAGTACTTTTCATGTATACATCTTATCACTCAATTGAATGACATCTTCGCATCATGATACAGGATGTTCTGCAAACACTTATGGGCGTGAAAATTGTGTAAAGGAGCTTACATATGCATTGATAAAGGCATTATTCATTATTAATCATGGAATATAAGAGGAATATACAAATTACTTGCATTATCTCTAAGAAATCTGGCCGTATGGAACTCTACATTTGTACTAACTTCAAGGTGTTTAATTATTTTTCCTCTTCCTTCTTCTACCTTTTCTCTTTTTTCTTTTTCTACCTTTTCTTACTTTATCTTTTCCATTTATACTTGAACTTGTTCTAAAACACATACAAGGTGATACTTAGATACATATCACTTTCAATAATATATTACATATTGTTTCAACAATAACATATTAAAAGAAGTGGATGATATATTAAACAAAAGGGAAATGGGAGTAAAAAGAAGTTATAAAATGAAATAATGTGAATGCATACTGAAAAATGTCAATACATTTGCTAAAAATAGTCATGAATTTGACTCTGGATTTTCTAGACATCTGTACAAAATAGAAATAAAAATCAGTTCTGAATAAACTGAAGACAATATAAGAAGAAATTTCTCTCATTGATTCTTATAAGTAGTGTCCCGACCCGCAGGACTTAGTTATTCGTGGGGGGGACGAGGAGGATCCGACCTGAAAGAAAATGGGGGCGAAAGAAGAGCGGAGGCAAGACAAAGTTCTGATCAAGCCTCCAAATTTTATTACAAAATGGGGATATATATATACGCAGAGGGAGGGGTTAGAGAGATACTTATAGGCAGGGGATTGGTTGAGGGAAAAGGGGGGTATAGCGTAGCGTGATCGGATAGGGGCGTTCAAGTGGGGGGAGGTGATGTGAGGGGTAGGCGGTGCGGATGTCTTGGCGCGCGCGGGCTCTTTGTCTTGGCGC